>OZ025293.1:73477824-73993824 GCA_964019185.1 Maratus speculifer
ATATCACTTTTTCAGCAGAACAGTTCCTAAAAAATGTGATACAGAAAGTAAAGTAAGTAAAACATGACAATATGTGCCTTGATGGTGATCGACAATGACATTTTTGTAGCTACAAAGCTTGAAGAAACTGAATATTGCCAAAAAGTTAGCCAAAAAATACAAAGTAATGATGATGATAAAAATGACAATGATAACAGCAAATTTATTAAAAATATATTTACAAAAGAAATGATGACATGTATTTTTTTAAACTTTAAGAGAGTTTAAGCTTTAAAGCGTAAGAGTCCATTTAAGGAGAATTCTAAGAAATTAAAAATTACTGATCTACAGTATGGAACCATTTATCCAGAAACCAGTTAACCGGAAAACCAGTTATCCAAAATGATATTTCTAATAGACTGATGATGGAATCTTTGCAGAAAAAAGTGTCATACACATCTAGTTTCACATAAACATTGCTTGAAACAATTGTATAATTTGATGACTGTATCGTATTTGAGATGAAAATGTATTTAGTTGTACTTTAGATGCTATCAAATTCTATTTTTTAATCTTGCTTGCATCTTATTCTTAATTCAAGTAATCTAATAATTCATTTAAGATTAGAAGTAATACCACAACCACATATATTCTATGAAACTTATCAAATGGATGCTGCTTTAATGCCCAACCAGTTAACTGGAAAAACCAGTTATCCAGAATACATCTGACCCCAACTATTCCGGATAAATGGTTCTGTACTGTATATACATAAATATTGTATTCCTTTTTTAAGTCATCATTTTATCAAGGTAAGTCATCATATTCTTAGTAATGCTAGATGTTTATATACTAATTTATTTGAAACAATCAGTGTTATACTCATGATAACCTTAATGCATTGAGATAAAAGATTCATTACATAAAGGGAAAAAAATTATTAAATTGCATAGACAGGGGTAGGAGTAACCAATTCATAAAATATAGGACATTTTTTGTGAAAAATATAGGACATATATAGGACATTTAGAAAATAATACATTTTAAAAACATAATCTATGTTAGTTTACAATTTTTCACTAATTAATGATAGTAAATCAAGATACAATATTTAAAAAATATGTATAAAATTAATTTTTCCATTGTTATTCTTAAATCTTCTTGGTATAACGGAAATTTTCCAAACCAACAATGTTAGATTTCAAGAAAATCTTTGATAATCACAGATTCTTATAAAATCAGATTTCAAAGAAATTTGTTATGTTTGAGAAGGGCTCACATCTCACATGTGACCTGATAGATACCCTTGTCAATGCATTGTGAACAATCAACTATGTGTAAATTAAAGGTCCAACACTATGCCAAATTTTCTCATAAATTGTACTTCTCAATCCGAAATTTTAAAAGCTGATTTATTTACATTAGGACCATTTGATCCAAAGATGAGCAAATGATTTAGATCCAATTTAAAGGTTTTCATTACATTCATTTTGCAGTTAAATGATCAAAAACTCACTTTTAATATGTTTTTCGGTAATATACCACTGATTTCTTCACTTCAATACCAAGCAAAAATGTTTAATTGTTTTAAGTTCTGGTCATTTAATAAGAGTGACAAAAGGGGGGGGGTTCTTTGTTGAAATCATCACTGACAGTGATTTGTTTTAAAATATATGAGTCAAGGCCATGAGATATGGCACATGGCACTTTCTTTGAATTTAACTGTAAACCTTGTGGTAAAGAGGAAACTGCAAACCTTTCAAAAATAAATTTTGCATTCCATCTGATGACTGAAATAAATAATTTATTAGGGCCATGTGAATTATCCACATAATCTTGGAAAGGTAGATCTTATCTCCCTCATTTAAAGTCCAAGTACTCAATCCACTTTTTTTTTAAATTTGATATTCAAACCCAAGCTTTTTCTGCCAGCAAAATGCACTAAGAGAGATTGAAGCTGATCACTTTGTTTTTCTGAATTATCTTTGTGCTTCTATTTTTGGGATGCTGCATTAATTGCAAATAACCACTGTTACTGATGGGAACCAGACATGGTAATGATCTTTACCCTTCACACACCATTCAACAATTTTTTTTCTATACCCGTCATTCTAATCTATCCAAGCATTACAAAATTTCATCAATCTATGTTCACATTGTGACACTGCATTAATGTAATGCAATAAATATGCCTTTACTGCATTAAAAAATAAAATAAATAAAACAATGTATTGCAGCTGAATACACGGTAAGAGAAACTAAAATAATCAAAATGAAACACAGAACCACATTGAACGTTAGACTAACTCAGTGAGCAAAGCAATGCATGTGAAAACAAACGATGATTTTAATACCAAATATACAAGAAAGTATAGAAATATAGGACAATTAGAAAAATATAGAACATTTTTTAAGGTTATTTTATAAATATAGGATATATAGGAAATATAGGACAACTCTGACCCCTGCATAGATAAAAGTAGAGTGAGAAAATAATTAAATGTCTGAACAGTCCTATGATAGTACACTGGGGAAAATAAACTAACAAGGGCACCACCAAACATGGTGCTCACAGATTTTGATGATTTCAAAGTATGTTGTAGGGGTCACACCACTAATTATTCAGCTGAAAGGGTTTTTTCAAATGGGCCTTAGTTTTTGAGAAATCGGGGGGGGGGGGGGGGGGGGGTCAAAGTTTAGCGCT
The DNA here is from genome assembly GCA_964019185.1 of Maratus speculifer. Lineage (NCBI taxonomy): Eukaryota > Metazoa > Arthropoda > Arachnida > Araneae > Salticidae > Maratus > Maratus speculifer. Next base: position 73,480,508 of record OZ025293.1, read on the forward strand.
CATTTCAAATAGCCGTTCGTATTGCAAACAGATTGTGGTTGGGTGGCATTGCAGTAACGCTCAAGACTCCAGACTCAGACTTGACGGGTTCAACTCCAAGTTAGAGCTTATTTTTTTTCCTTCCTTTATATACTTTTTACACATTGCATATTTTAAGCAGAATTGGGAATTCTACAGCTTTGAACTTATAAATATTATTTTCTTATTTTTTCAATTTTTATGGATCAATTTTTTCGGAATGAAATATAATGTATAAATACATCTATATATATATATATATATATATACAGGGTGTTTCGCTACCAGACCGACAAAATTTGAGGGATGATAGTACACATGAAGACAAACATTATTAAATAGGAAACCATGGGCCGCAAACGTCTTCTGTAGGAGCTAGGGGCCATTCAAGTTTAGGGTCCAAAATTTCAAACAATGATAGAAAACAGAAAAAATGGTCGATTCGTTTGCGGTTTTCACTAAAAACATTCTCTATATCACGATTTTTTTAGAAAAAAATTTTAAAGGTTGCTTTCAAAAATTATCGATAGAGGGCGCTTTAGACTTTAGAGTAAAGAACAACTACTTTTTACCGTTATTTTCGGCATGGGGTTGAAATTATTCTAAAGTTTAGAATTTAACTTAAATTTTAAGTTTAAAATCGGAAACATTCGGATCAGATAACTAGCGAAAATTTAACTGTGAACAGAGGGGGAGATTTTAAAGGCTCTTAAATATTGGACAAACAAAGCGATTTTATTGCGGTTTGCGTGTAGATCATTCCCTTGGTAATTATTTTATTCAAAACGACGTACAGCTTTGGTGTCCTGATTTTTTGATAGAGGGCGCTTCCGACACATCGCCGACATTTCAATAGCATTACTCCTGGGTGTTTTACTACCAGACCAACATGCCTCCAGGAGGTGTTAAGGGTGCAAAGACGATTCGGAATTACCAGTGGCGCAGCCAGAATTCGGCTCTGGGGGGGGATAGAGTTGCTTCAGGGGTGATTCTGCTAGAAATTTTTTTTCGGAAATTGGCGGGGGGGGGGGATTCCGCGAGTTACCCCCCCCCCCTTTAAGAGGGTTTATCCGCGATCTTCAGACAAAATGGGCGTTTTCCCGCGACCTTCAGACGAAATCAGCGATTTATTTGCGATATTTTAGCAAAATCGGCGATTTATTGCGATCTTTCGTCAAAATCGGCGGTTTTCCGCGATTTTTTGACGAAATCGGCGTTTTCCGCGACATCTAGACGAAATGAGCGATTTATCTGCGATATTTTAGTAAAATTGGCGATTTATTGCAATCTTTTGTCGAAATCGGCGGTTTTTCCGCGATCTTTTGACGAAATCGGTGTTTGTCAGTGTTTTTTTTTTATGAAATCGGCGTTTTTTTCGACGATCTTTAGACAAAATTTGCAATTTTACGCGATCTTTTCTTGAAAACGGCGTTTTATCCCCGCGATCTTTCGACGAAATCGGCATTTTTTCCGTGATCTTTTGATGAAAGCGGCCTTTTTTTTTCAATGATCTTTTGACAAAATATTTTTAAGCAATCTTTTAGCGAAAACGGCGGTTTTCCCCCGATTTTTTAACGAAATCGTCATTATATCAAAAATTTTTGACGAAATCGACGTTTTCCCCGCGGTCTTCAGACGAAATCAGTGTTTTATCTGCGATATTTGGTGAAATTGCCGTTTTCTCCGCGATCCGCACAGGAAATTCGCGTTTTTCGGCGATCTTTTGACAAAGTTCGTTGACAAAAACATTGACGAAATTGTCGTTTTTTCACAAAATATTAACGAAATGTGTGCTTTTTCGGCGATCCTTTCATGAAATTTGCATTTTTCCGCGATTGTTTTATCCGCGCGCAAAACCGTACGAGTTGGCAACTGTGAGAATCGTCTTCTGAAAGATCTTATCAAAGAATGAAGAACATTTCTCAGTTACATAGCTTTTTAATCATGATATCTACTTGCCTGGATCTAGGAAAAAGAGTTATCGGAAAAAAGTGACAAACTACAAAAGCGGAAAAAAATGACACGGAAAAAAAGTTACCGGGAAAAAAGGGACAAGATAAAAATGTTACCGGAAAAAAATGACAAGGAATTGATTTTGGGGATTTATTGACTAAGTATGAAAGAGGGGGGGGGGGGGGTCGGCTTTTAATTTAAGTGAGTGTTTTTTTCATGCTGAATTAACTGCTTTGATTCAATTTTTGGATATACGTTCATACTGAAAAGATGCTTGCCTGATTAGTTTTGGGAATGGACGATTACCCCCTCCCCTCCGCCCTAAATAAGATAAATAGTTTTTAAGCAGAATTATCCAACGTGTTATTTCAAACAATTTTGGATATAGATTCTTTCTGAAGAGGCTTATATATAGTATTGTGGTGTCGCGCCCTGAGTTTCTCTTTACTAAGTTGGTTTATTTGTTAAGTTCATCAATAACACATTTTTAATTCCTCAAGTTCTTTATTAGAACCACAGACCAATTATTAAAAAAATAAATAACACGACATTACAACTACATAGGAACCTCACTCCAATATTACATTTCGCTTAGCACGTCTGAGCCATCTTACATCAATGTACTTTCTTGTACATTACCAGCATATGTCTCTCTTCCAACTACTTTCCTTCCCTCTCGATGCGCAATAATCGCAGTGTCCTCCTCAGCTCATTGCCACTAGACCAGTGCAATTATTTTCTAGGCATATCCCTTGAGGTCAATAGAACCTGTTCTTAACAGCTTTTGAATGAAGATACTTTCAACTATGCATACTTTTTCAGAATAAGACTTCGCTATCTATCTTCTGCCACGATTAAAGTTGTCAGTACGTCGTCACAGTATATAATGCCTGAAGAATTTTGGGAGTTTAATGGTTAAGTGTAGAGGGTGCAGGGGGATAACCTCTCTTAAATTAAATAAATAGCTTTTTACACAGAATTATCCGATTTGCTTCAAATTTTGAATGTTGATTCGTTAAGATAAAGGGTATCCCTGATTAGTTATGGGGTTCTTTTGCTAATTAAAAAGGGGGGGCCACGATTATTCCCCCCCCCCCCTTAAATTATATAAATTATTTTTTATGCACAATTATCCGATGTATTTCAAATTTTGGCTATAGGTTCTTTCTCATAAAGTGAATCCTTGAATAGTTTTAAGTGTTTGTTTATATATCTTCAATAGCTGTTTGCATTTAAAATTATGATTTATATTGCTGCATACCATTTTTCAGTATTCTATAAATATCGTAACAAAGAAAAAAATATCCTGTTTTTCTTAAAATCGTTTTTTTTTTCCTTTAATTTAAATCTGTTTTTATTTTTTTAAGCGTTCAAACCTGAAGATCTATCAAGAACCACAGGTTTTTAAACAATTAACTTTCTAATTACTAACAAGCTAGTAATAAAAAAAAGCTAATTTTATTACTACAAATTAATGAATTCACTAGTTCATTCGTTCGTAACATACAATATAGTTTGTACATTAAAGTTTTCTAACATATATTTTTTATGTTTTATATTATATTTTGTGATGCGTAATATGGGACATTAATTAGTAAAAATCCAGTTTTAAATGATAAATATTGATTTAGTATATTACTTTTTTCACAAAAAAAAAAAAAATAAATAAATAAATAAACCAGTTTTAAATGCAAAATGAATGGAAATTAATCATTACAAGAAAAAAGGTAAAATGTGTTATGTTTTCTGACATAATAGTTTTCAATCATTAAATTAAAAAATAAAGAAAAATTGTTTTTATTTGTTATTTGCGTTCAATTGCATCCAACTCGCTTTTTTATGTTACTTGAATATTTTTGCGTCAAACCTTTACCGGGAAATCCCCTGATCAACAAATTTCCTAAGAGACTAGCCGCCCGCGATATCTACCGGACATCCCCCTCCGTCGAATGGGGAAAGCAAGCTTCTTTCCCCGAAAGAGTTTCCTGAAGGGACTGCTGCATCCCTCCCTATTTTAACTACATTCATTAGCTTATACGTCTTACCATAAGGAAACTACATCCAAAATTTGAAGCAAATCGGATAATTCTGCGTAAAAAGCCATTTATGTAATTTAAGTGGGGTTATCCCCAGTTCCCCCCTCTATAATTAGCCATTAAGCCCTTAAAACTATTTAGGGATCCACTTTATGAGCAAAAATCTATATCAAAAATTTGAAATACATCGGATAATTATGCATAAAAAACAATTTATCTAATTTAAGGGGGGGATAATCGTTCGTTTTCCTATTTATAATAAGCAAAAGAACCTCATAACTAATCCGGAATACGATGGATCATAAAGAAGCTACATCCAAAATTTTAAGCAAATCGGATAATTTTGCATAAAAGCTATTTATTTAATTTAAGGGAAGTTATCCTCGTTTTTGCCTTTATACTTAGCCATTAAACCCTTAAAACTATTCAAAGATTCACCTTATCAGAAAGAACCTATATTTAAAATTTGAAATACATCGGTTAAAACAACGATTTGCATAAAACCGATTTATCTAATTTGAGGGGGAAATAATTGCTTGCCGCCCCCCTTTTTATAATAAGGAAAATAACCCCGTAACTAATCAGAGATACGTTTTATCATAATGAACCTATGTCCTAAATTCGAAGCAAATCGGATAATTCTGCGTGAAAAGCCATTTATTTAATTCAAGAGGTATTATCCCCCGTCCACTCTCCTCTTTATACTTACTCATTAAACTCTTAAAACTATTCAGGGATTCACCTTATCAGAAAGAATCTCTATTTAAAATTTGAAATACATCGAATAATTTTGCATAAAAACCGACCTATCTAATTTGTGGGGGGAGGGGGTTAATTGACCATCCTCCCTTTATAATAAGCAAAAGAACCCTATAACTAATCAGAGATATGTCTTATCATAATGAACCTATGTCCGAAATTCCAAGTGAATCGGATAAATCTGCGTAAAAGACTATTGATTTAATTTGAGAGGTTACGGATGGGGAGGGGGATTTATCATATGTCCAAAAACTGAACCAAAACAGTTAATTCAGCAAGAAAAAACCATTTACCTAAATTAAGAGCCTCCCCCTGATCCCTTCTAAATACTTAACCAATGAATCCTCAAAATCAATAATGAATTCCCAAAATCAATAATAATTTCCCAAAATCAATTCTATGTCCCTTTTTTTTTTTTCGGTAACATTTTTTTCGCTTTTGTAGTCATGTCACCTTTTTTCCAATAACTGTTTTTCAGGTAATTTTTTTTTACGTTTACCCACTTGCCTATTTCGGGCGTTTTTTAAATAGCGAAACGCACAATAAAAAAAACCTTAGCACTACAGCAACTAACAACACAATGTTTGTGGAATTAAGTCTATCCTTCAAAGCATGCGAGCATGTGTTTTTGTGTTTTTTCCTGGAATTCGAGAGTCCAGTACTGTTTCCAAAAAAGAGCAAGAAAAAGATGCAACTAATTAAGACCCCCCCCCCCGTGGTGCAGCATTGAAAAACCCGAGACGGCATTGGCAGCGACAGGAAATGACCATTCCTTTTAGCCTTCGGCTGATTTCCAATCGTATAAATGAATGCCGGCCTTTTCCGAAATTGAGTGACCAGTTTTCGATACTGATACTGTTGCTTTATGCTTTCCCTATTTTTCAAAGAAAATACCTTACTGCCGCTTAAACGAGTTAAATTTTTAAATAAAATTTGATTCAAAAAAGCGGCAGATTTCGAAAACAAAACAAAAAAAATTCTAACTTTAGTTTTTTTTTTATGATTCGGTTCATAAAAGTGGAAATTTTTGTCATTTTGTCATGGCTCTGGGGGGGGTTTTAACCCCCAAAACCCCCCCCTCGCTGCGCCACTGGAATTACATAAGAATGTAACGTTGAAAATGATTTTTTGCGAGTTACGGTTAAAGGAACCAGAGAAAAAAAACAATAGAAACAGCAAAGAAAGAGCAACACGTTAATGTGACAGGAAGCAATTTATTTAAATGTTTTACAACAGTAGATGTTTGGAATTACGACTATTAGTAGTTCAGCATGCTTGACAGCGGCGTCGCATGGAATTCTTCACGCTTTGAAAGATTCATGTCATCTCTGATAGCTTTCTAGCAAGCTACAGAAATACCAGATGCGAAGTCTTTAACTGATGGTGTGGGAGTCTCATACACCCAACTTTTCATTTGACCCCAGCTGAAGAAGTCGATACATGATAGGTCCGGCGATCTGGCAGGCCACCACGACTTATCCACCGTTTCCCAGATGTTACTTTGAAGTGTCGGCAAATGGCATTGGTAAAATGTAGAGGAGCCCCATCGGGCTGTTCATTTTTCAAATACTTCATTCTGCTACTTTTGGAGCCGGTTCGCGAATGATCACTTCAAATTGATCGCTGCTCACACGCATTACCGTTTAGCGCCATCTACTGCAAGGAAACCGCAGCACCATCTACCGTCGCTGTCAAATTTGCCGAACTACTTCTGGTCGTAGTAATAAAACCTTTAAATAAACTGTTTTCTGTCACATTAACGTGTTGCTCATTCTCAGCTGTTTCTGTTGCTATCTTCACTGCTTCCTTTAACCATAACTCGAAAAAAAGGCATTTCCAACGTTACATTCCTATGTGATTCCGAGTCTTCTTTGTCTCCCTAACACTTCCTGGAAGTAAGTTGGTCTGGTAGTAAAACACCCAGGAGTAATGCTATTGAAATGTCGGAGATATGTCGAAAGCGCCATCTATCAAGAAATGAGGACACCAAAACTGTACGTCATTTTGAATAAAATAGTTACCAAGGAAATGACTTTCACGCAAACCGCAACAAAATTGATCAGTTTGTCCAATGTTTATGAGCGCTTAAAATCTCCCCCTCTGTTCACAGTTCAATTTTCGCTGGTTACCCGACCCCAATGTTTTCGATTTTGGACTTAAAATTTAAGTTAAAGTTTAAACTTTGGAAAAATTTCAACCCCATGCAGAAAATAACGGTAAAAAGTAGTTGTTCGTTACTTTAAAGTCTAAAGCGCCCTCTATCGATAATTTTTGAAAGTAACCTTTAAAATTTTTTTCTAAAGAAATCGTAATATAAAGAATGTTTTTAGTGAAAACCGCAAACGAATCGACCCTTTTTTCTGTTCTCTATCATCGTTTGAAGTTTTGGACCCTAATCTTTAATGGCCCCTAGCTCCTACAGAAGACGTTTGCGCCCCATGGTTTCCTATTTAATAATGTTTGTCTTCATGTGTACTATCATCCCTGAAAGTTTGTCGGTCTGGTAGCGAAACACCCTGTATATATATATATATATTGCTAAGTAAAAAAAATCAATACCTTTGTAAATTCATTTAATTCATATTCTTCATTTAATATCAGTTCATCTGCTTCAATAATTTGTTGATCATCTAATATTTTTAATATTGAATTATGAAATTCTTCAGCCATAACAATAGAAGCACAGGAAATATCATGCGGTAGAGAATTTGTAAGCAGATTATCATTTTGTAACAACGTCTCGCAATATTTTAATGCATTCGTAATTTCGTCTTCATACCAATATTGCAAATCTTTTATTTGTCTGCAAAAGAAGCTAAATGACATTAGTAAAAAGAATTTCAATTTTTGCGTGATTTACTGAGCAAATAAAAGCAGACGAATAAAATAACCACATATGTATTTTTTTTTTATGTATCGTAAATTTTATCTTATTGAAATCATTACCAGACGATTTTTCCGATCTAGTTCACTTTTTTTTTATGAATAGTGTTTTAGTTTGTTAAAATAAAAATGTATATATAATTTTTTAATGTAATCTGTCATTTCTTATTTGTGCAAATGATAAATAATGTTTAGGTTGAACATTAGAGATGAATGTATTTAAAGATCAGTAAAAATTTGGATAATATTTTAGCACTACTGCATTAATATTTTATTACACCTTCGAAGATATGCATTATTTGAATTAACTAATCCTATAAGTGTTTGCGAAATTGCACCTGAAAATTATTTTATATAATTTATACAAAAAAGGATAAATTTTCATTTAAAAAATTCCACAAAAAAAGGCGATAGAAAAAAGAAAAATTATTATTTCAGAATTGTGCTTAATAAAAAAAGAAATTACATAATAATTAATAAAAAGGAGTTCTCGGCATAAATTAGTTTTGCAGTTTTGTCAATAAAAATATTAGTTTAAAAATTGCACAACAAAAATAAATTTTTATGAAATAAATTCGAAAATATAAATTTAAATTATTAAGAAAATATTAAAAAGTTCAAAGCTGTAGAATTCCCAATTCTGCTTAAAATATGCAACGTATAAAAAGTATATAAAGGAAGGGAAAAAAAAAAAGCTCTAACTTGGAGTTGAACCCGTCAAGTCCGAGTCTGGAGTCTCGAACGTTACCGCAGTGCCACCCAGCCACAATCTGTTTGCAATACAAATGGCTATTTGAAATGAGCGCTAAACTTTGACCCCCCAATTTCTCAAAAACTAAGGCTCATTTGAAAAAACCCTTTCAGCTGAATAATTAGTGGTGTGACCCCTACAACATACTTTGAAATCATCAAAATCTGTGAGCACCATGTTTGGTGGTGCCCTTGTAAGATGGTTAATGATAAAGGCTATTCTCTGTGAATATCTCTAAACATAATGTTGATAGCAAAGTAAACACAAGTTTAAAATGTAAATAGTGGAAGGCAATACATGATTATTTTATCTGTTGAATCTATACTTTAACATTCTGGAGAGCTGGTTGTATTTCTAATCAAAAATCATTATTCAAGGAAAATGTGATTTGTGTTACCATTATATATCTGACAAATTGGCATTGTTTACTAGTTTAGAGAATACAGTCATATCATAAAGGTTTCTTTCAGTTTCTGTGTGGCTTTAAACTATTTTATCATTCACGTACTGGTATAGAAGATGCCTTATAATAAATACCTTTTCAAAGAGAAAATAAGCCAAAATTTCATTCACATAGTACAAAAACTCTAACAAATTTAAATAGTCATCTCACTCAAAGTACTAGGATATCAAACTCGTAAACTTCACATACTAAGCCATTCAATAATTAACAACAAAAAAAAAAATTTTAATTTGTTTTCTGAGAAGGAAAAAGAATTATTGTTATGAAATAGGCTATACGCAGGCTCGGACTGGCCCGCCGGCCCATCGGCCCGAGGGCCGGTGCGCCCCCTGAGTGTCTTAGTCTCACCAATATTTTTTTCGTTCGTTGTACACATGAATTCTGACTAGTGTACTAAATTTCGAGAATTCGTTAGAGAATAATAATCATTCAACAGACACACAAGAGAGGTATTTTTTTTTTATCATAACAAATAAATTAAATATATACCGAAATAATTTCAGGGTCGGAAACCAATGTAGGCATCTTTGCATGCAATTGAGGAGAAAACATGAGCCCAAGGAAATCTAGTTATGACACCCTCAGTTGGATTTTTTTTTAACGTTTTAATGAATGATATCTCTTAGATTTTAACCAAATATTTTGCATTTTTTTGTCCTGTACCTTGTCCATCTTTTTAAATCCAGTCTTTAATGCACCTATAATTAAAACAGTTCTTTTTTGAAAAAACTTAAGAAAAGAAAGGAATAAGTATCAGAAGGCAAAAAAAAGTGTGGATTTTGTTGTTGATTGGAAAACAATATCTTACTCTTCGAGGAATAGAAACTTGATGACACTTCTAGATTACAATCTTGCAAATTTTGGAATACAACGCGGCTAGCATATTTTTATTCCCAAAATCTATACCATAATATCATATTAGTAATCTTCGTTTAATTTAATGATACACTTCCCATGGTAAATAACTTTTAGAAGTTTCTTGAATATAATTTAAATTTTAAATAAAGTTCAATTTAATCACGGAAAAATCTACCATTAAATAAAGTGATGGACATAATAATAAATTATTGTAATTAAAAAAAAAAAAAAAAAAAGGTCACAGGATTTTGCATGTTTCAGGAATGCAATCTTTGGGGCATTTCTCTCCATTTTCGAAACTTATATATTTCCCTTGATCTCTAATTATAATAAAAATTTTATGAATATTGCGAACAGCGTACACAGAAGAGTAAATTAGAAAAATGATTTTAATGATTTAAAACAAATAAGGCTGATTTTTTGTATACTAGTTTTATAGAGATCTAATATAAATTATTTTATGGATGCATAAAATTTTTTTAAGGGTAGAAAATTTCTTTTCCCACAAGGTATCGGATTTGCAAAAGAAATTGCTGTTCAGATTGTAACAAATAAAATTTATTTCATTTTTAACTGATTGATGACTAATTCTTATTACATTAAAGAGATAAAAACAAAGTTGAAGCCCTTAACTGCAACATTATTTGGCGCCACGTGGAAAAAAAATCTTGTTATTTTTCTACTAATTTTCTGTGTGACATTGATGATAATCCAAGAGCCGACAGCACAAAAACTTAAGGCATCGAACACAAGAAGAAAAAAAAGTTTATTTTTTATGAAAGAGAAGTAATAAGGGAATCTAATGATCCATGTTTGCCGGAAGCAAAGTGCTTCATAAGCCAAAAATTACAAATACCACTAGTGATTTACACGTAGGCTAACAATCAAAGGTATGAAATGATTGTACGGCAAACACAATGCTACACTTATTAATAAACCACTTGGTAGTATAAATTTTTGGGTTACGCACCATTTCACTTCCTGTAGACATGGATCATTAGATTCCCCTATTACTTCTCTTAAAATAAAGTTTTTTTTTTTTTTTTTTTCCCTTGAGCTCGATATTTTGTTTTTATGTGGTCGGCTCCTGGACTATGATAATTGGAATGAAAGTGATTGGCCCTTACTTTTTCTGCTAAAAATAATCATAAAAAATCTAAGTAAATATAAACTTTGAATATTCTCTGCTAATTATTGTTAAGTATAAATTATGTTTATAAATTTAAGTACATTTAAAAGTTGTACCAACTTTGAATTTTTAAACAGAAACGCCCAGTTTTGTCATCTTATTTGAGTTTATTGGTCCAGTCAGGAAAAGTTATCCACATTTTTAAAAATCTTCATAGAATTACTAAAGTGTAAATTTAAGAACGCTAAAGTAAACCCATTTCAGAAACATTAATTTATATGGTTATAAAAATCATCTGATTCAATTTTATATTAACTTATTAAACAGATACACCGAACATATCTACACATATTACAGACTAATTTCTCTGTTCAAATACTTTTTTAAATTAATTAATATTAAAAAAATAAAATTCTGGATTATGACATACATTAATTTTTTAATACAATGAACCATAATTGTCAAAAACATCAATATGAAAGTTTACAGTTCATTCGAATGATTAGTTTTCGAGATAGAGTAAATTTTTGCCTTCATTAATTTAAGAGGGATCATCTTTTATTATTATTAATATTATTATAAATTTAAATTTTCTGTATAATTTTACTGGTGACTAATTGAGTGTTTTCGATGCTTTTTCTTGTAAGATCTTCATTTTCTTTTCCGAAGTTTATGGATCACTTTTTGTTTTATAATTTTATTAAGATTTAAGAAAATTACTTATACTACTATGTATGTTTTTAGGACGGTAAGAGAGTCTAATACGGCGTCAAACACATGTGATACAATTTTAAATGTCAATGTTCATGGCACTTTTTAATGTGTAGACAATCTCCAAAGTTGGTTTTGTATAGGCCCTAAGAGTGGGGATGCCCTCCGTGGTGGTCTTTTGAAGGGAACCTAATCCTTATTTACGCAAGGAAATCCAACGTTCGAATAAACCACAGGAAACTCCGAACAATTAAACCGGTGGGCGCGACTGGGCTCGAACCCAGCACCTCCCGTCAACCAGTTTCGAGCGCGGAACCTCTTGACCACTGGTGAAGACAAGGAGTTCAAAAGTAAAATGTATAAATAACATTTAATAGTCGATATTTTCAATCAGTTTTTACCTATGTCTTTTTCATACAGTCATTTCCAAGAGAATTATTCAGAGCGAGGGGGGGGGGATCACTTTTTTCGTCTTATGACCTTTTGGGAAAATAATAAAACCAAAAACCCCTAACCTACAAGCAAATCTGTATTCAATTTGCTGAAACTGTTAGATGTTAAACATTTAGTTTCAGAACATTGCGTAAAGTTCTGTAGCTTTTATGGAACTTTAAACAGGCACAGAGAAATAGAAGAAGTCTACTATTTAGATTCAGAAATTAAGCCAACTTCATATTTAAGAGGCTACTTCAGTTAAAAGAAAAGATCGGTTCGCTAATACTAATCCTATGGAAGAAATTTATAAAGACATTTCGGTTGCATTTCAATATTTTTAAATGATTTTCTTTTGCATTAGATAGCAGAGATCGATCTGTATGCAGGCCATTTTTTTTTTTTTTTTTTTTTTTTTTTTTTTTTTTTTTTTTTTTTTACCTCTTCAATTTTGATTACAGATATTTTCTATGAGGATGCTTTTACTTTCCAAATCGGTTCTCAAAATAACAGTGTACACATTAAAATATCTGTTAACAAACTCAAAAAAGTAAAATTAAATCAATATCAACTATCCAGTAAAAAAAAAAAAAAAATTGAAATGCAATCGAGATATTTTTATAAATTTCTTCCGTATGATTAGCACTAGCGAATGGGTTTTTTTATTTGATTGAAGTGGCTACGCCAGTGTGTTAAATCTTATTAAGCTATAGGTACAACACAAGCAATTAAAATTGACACGGGTTCTTTTTGCGCCCTCTGAAAATCCAAGGTCTGCGCCCTTTACCCTGGTCCAGTCCGACCCTGGCTATACGGAACTTGGATCTGAAATATATTGACATGAAAGCAATCAAAATACTCAAAACAGAGAATGCATGTACAATGAAAATTAAATCATAAATGTAAAATGCACAAGAAAGTGCACAAGGCAAAAATTGTATTTTGAAAAAGTTGAGAAATACAGAAAATCAAACTAAGAAAAATCAAAGCATAGTCATAAACAAAAATCATGGCTCCAAATTTTTTTTTAATCAGCAAGCTATTAATTATATATTGTTTTTATTACTTCACTCAATTACTGGCTGTGATGTAATCCCTCCCTTATATTAAGTCTGAAAACAGAAAACAGTAGACCCCAAGAAGATTCAAGATTTTAATTATGTGAACAGAAACCCAATAAAATTTCAATATGACTACTAAAATGCAGTATAATAATAATAATAATAATAATAATACATCGATTTTACTTTTACTTTCTGCATTCTAAATATTTTCTGAAAAAGAAAAACAGTGATACAATAATAATCAAAGTTAGTTATTTCATTTTTTTTCTCACTTCTTTTTACATAGAAAAGTGTGCATTAAGAAAATAATCATATGGTAGATGAATTCATTTATTTATTTAATTTACTAAGACTTTAAATGAAAAGAAAATTAATAAGCTAAACAGGAAACTTATCTTGAATTAATTACTGAGACTTTGACTCTGACACTCTGAAACTTTTTGTTAGAAGTATCCAACACACAGATAAAATGAGAATGCATAGAATAAAAAATTATTTACTTTTAGTGCAACTGATGTTTTTGATGTTTCATATTTTACTCAGATACATGTTTTTAAAACCAGCATTTATCTCAGAGAAAATGGACATATTTATATTACATTCAATTCATATATCAAAAGAAAAAAATGGTCAACCAAATGAAAACCTATTTCAGGATGAATTTAGACAAGTTGAATCAAAAACTCTTGGAAAAGTAGAAAAAAAATTGCAATTCTAAAAATTTTAAAAATCAAGAAAAAAAAAGTGCTTAATTCTTACCTAGAATTATCTAATTTTATGTTATAACATTGAGAAAATAACCTAAGATACCAGGTTCCTGCCTCAGGATATGGAACAAAAAGTGTTGCAACAGTACTCTCTTTTGTTGTGGTATTCACAGATAAAGGAATCCCTTTGATACAGTCAATATCATCAGGAGCAGGTCTTACACCATAAATCAAACAAGCAAACACAGAAACATTGATGTGAGTATAATTCTATTCAAAGAAACAAAACAGAAAAACCTTTTAAATCAGACATAATTTATTAATGTTTAAATGTGACAGAATTAAGATTGGAATAATGCATACTGAGTGAAAAAAAATTAACGCACAATACAAAGTGAAAAAAAATACAATGCATTTTAAAAGAATTTATCTTTCAGTTTCAGCCCCCACCCCACACACAAAAACATGCTGCACAAATTTTCCTCAAAAAGTACAAATTCAAGCTTTGCATTTTTTTCAGATTCTTATGAAGTATTTAAAAAGTTTTGCTCAAAATATATAAGCATTCCCTAACCTAAATACAAATATCATATATTCATTAACCAGCATTATTGTAATATTTTTAAAGCAAAATTCATCATATTTAGCATTATTACAACTAGTAAAAAAAGATTAAAGAATAAAGAAAGAAAAGGTTTTATTCAAAGGTATTTTAGAATAAAGATTTTTTTTTTCCTTAGTTAATTGCATATCAAAATGTAATGACAAACATTATAACTTGCAGCATTCTAACCCATTGTGCTGCTTTTGAATTACTTAAGATAATTTGATTCTTTTGGAGAAAATGAAACCTAACTTTATTGTAAATTTAGAAAGAAATTATAGTATTCATTTTATTTAATACAATATTTCAGATAAAAAATTATATTTACAATTTAAGCTTTCCCAATAAAAAAGCACATATTCTAAAACTTTATTGGTTAAAAGCTTTCTTATGAAGTATTTAATTAGCTCTTCCAAGATTTGACTGAATTTTTGAGCTAGTAGAAATGATGTCATTTGGGTCAACTTATACAAAATGACCTTTTTTTGACGAATTTATTCAGAAGCATTTTATAATTAAGAATTAAAATAAATACACAGAGAAATATACTTTTTATCACTAAAACATCATGTTTTTAATAACCACTTCTGAAAAGTTTTAGAGCATCTTAAGAAAATAGCTGAAAAGCAATTTTTTTTTTTTTTTTTTTTTTTTTTTTTTACTTTAAACTAAATAAAATTAACGTGCATTTTTTTTCTTTTGACGTCAGCTGAATTTATCTTAATGTTCCAGTTGACAAATTTTTATTTTGTTAAGTAATTTGAGGGAAAAATTGCAAAACTGAAATTTCATCATCAAGTAATGCCATTTGCAAAATGATGTCCGAGTTACACATGGACACATTTGTCCTGTTTTAAATATATACATTTTTTTCTTTTTTACTTTAGTCTTTACCTAGCAACTTTCTTTCATAAAAATTACATTTGAAATCACATATTTTTCCCAATTCAGCTCTATGAAAATTTTAATTGTTCAATTATGTATACAGTGGTAGCCAAAAGCTTCCAGCCAGCATAATTTTTTTGATTAATTTGTAAATATATCTATATTAAAAGGAAACCCAAAGTCATGGTTTCACATCTTATTGGCATAATAGTTAAAAACTTATTTATGACATAGCAAATAAATATCAATAAATTTAATCGACAAGATTAGCAAAGTCAAAAGTTCCTCAAAGTTCTCAAAAGTTTCTGGTCATTTTGAAAAGTTCAGAAAAAAAGTGGTGCAATAATAGAAAATAGCAGTGATAAACAACATTTATAATTAGTACTTTGTTGTCATACATTTAGCAATATGTACAGCAGCACAGTGATGTGGCATCGGTTCAACTAATGGTTGAAGATTGGTTATGGTAAGTTTCCACTCTTCTAGCATTTTTGGAGAAAATATGCTGTATTGGAATATTTATAATTGTGCATGTTTGTCAAGTTCGTTCCAAAGATATTCAACAGAATTTATATTGCATGATTGGGTTGGTGACTTCAAAAGCAGAATTTGCTTTGTGCAAAAGCTACTGCTTAAGAAGCTTGCCTGTATACTTTGGTTCATTATCATGCAGAAACAAATAGTCGCGACTAAATTATTTCTTCAATAAGGCAGCAAATGATCTTGCAATATATCTTTATAAATTTCAAAATTTATCCTGCCACAAATTTCAACTAACAGATCAGCCCTTTTTCCAGAAAATGCTCCCCACAGAATAACATGCTCTCAATCTTGCTTCATTGTAGGAATAACATATCTCAAATTATATCTTTTGCTTTTAGGTTGTTGGATGTAGTGTCTGCCATCACTCCCTAAAACATTCAACTTCGATTCAACAGACAATAGTACTTTTTTCCCATGTGACCAGTTTTTGTGTTCCATGGCAAATGCTAGTCGGCTCCACTGATTTTTTAATTTTTATTTACATAAGGTTTTTGTAACACTGACTGTTCTGGTCGACTGACTTACTTCCGAAATATTTTTACTCTGCAAATTCAGGATTTTGCAACAGCATTTTTATGCATGTTCTCAACTGCTTGTCTCCGGATAATTCTGTCCACATGAACAGTTGTTTTCTGGATTCTCCAAGATCGTGTTAAGTTCTGAATCCCATGGCTATCTTTAAGTTTTTCAAAATATCATTCACAGTAGATTTTCCGATTGATAACTTTTTCAATACCGATATCTTTTTTTTTTATGATTGATCGATAACTTATTTTTTTTACAATATCACGTGAGGATTGTCCCTTTAACAATAAACAAATCACAGGTTTATGAACAATAATTGATGATTTTTTATTTTTTAATTTAAATTATACTATCCTTGTTAATTAATTAACAAACATCACCAAAAAATACCTTACTAATAGTAAAAACTAATGAATGACAAATGGCTGAAAACCTTTACACGCATGGATTTTGAATTCCTCCCTTTGGGAATTTCTTTAAGACACAAAAGGTTATAAACAGGTTGAAGAAGATGAAATAATATAGAATTACAAACAAAGTTGAAGAATCTGCAATCAACACTTGGAAAAAGTTATACGGCTGCCCATGTCAGAGAATAGAAACTTATAATAATTTAAAAAGTAAATAAATTATTAAAAAGAAGTAATACCATAAATGGTGAAACAGCCAATTCTATAACAAGAGTGCCACCAATATCTACAATTGGTAAAACCTCAAATGAAGTGAAGCTATACTCTGAATTAGTAATATTCAATATGAAAGGATAACTGTCTTCTTCATCAGCAGGTAAATTGTATTCAAACGCTAAATTTGTTGGTAAAGAAATTCTCACTAAAGGTATTTTTGGCCAGCAAGATTCTTCTAAAGTATTGTTTAATGATTCTTCCACAGGAATAATCTCATTGATATCTGAATTATTTGATGAATTCATATCATTTCCAATGTAATCTCCATAAGGAAAAATCGACACAGAACAATCTAAAAGAGAGAAAAAAAAACACTATTTAGTACACTATTTTTAATATTAGTAAACTAAATATAAAAGCAAGCTGAAAGATTTTGAATATTTTCTTTGTACACTTCTATGCTTTCATTCATATCCATCTTCTGTATGTCTATCTATAAATTATAAATGCATAGTTTTTGGATTTATATAATAAATAAACAGATTTTTTTTTTTTCTCAAACTTTTTGAATCTTACTTATAGAAGTCTGGATTTTTGTATATTTAATTTTGTGATATTAACATCAGTACTTTTTTGCTTGAATATACATAATTTTCACAGGAAAAATGCTTGTGAAATATTAAATTTCAATATTATAACTTTAACTTAATGTTTAGAGTTTAGAGAATAAACTTTATAGATTAACTAGCAATCTTCGCCCACTACAGTGGTCAGTTTCTCTAAAGCAATCTTGAATCAAACAAAATACATCAAGTAAAGATAAAAAAAAAATTAAAAAAAAAAAAAAATTTATATCTAAACAAACATCCATAATTGTTGTCTTATCTGTATAATCTTACATTATCCAGTTCAAAGTCGATGTTCACGACATATAGACAAATTAAATCTATAATGACTAAAGTATCTATGTTTAACTATTTTTTTTAGTAGGTGTGTTATCTTGAATTTCGGGTTTTTATCTAAACCTGCTGCTGAGATGTGGTGAAATATCCTAAACTTGAGACCATTCCATTAAACCCACTTAGGTGGGAATTTCAAAAATACATAAAATACATGTTTAAGTTTATTTTAGTAGATTAGGTAACCTCAAATTTATGACTATCTAAAACTGCTGCTGAGGTATGGTGGAATGGACTAAATTTCCGTACCTCTTGTTAATCCTTTTGGAAGTGGGGAGGGGGGGGGGATTTCTAAAATTGCTGGAATAAATGTTTAATAAATTTTTAATCAGTTTGTTATCTTGAATTTTACACTTCTACTTAAAGCTGTTGCCATAATACTGCTAATAATGGGCAATTTTGAAAAAATTATACCTATCGGAAAAAAAAAATCATAGTTATAAAAACACAATCGATGCAGCCACAATAGTGGAAAAATCATGTGACGGTTGAAGAGGCACAAATAAGTATAAAAAGATAATGAAGTTTAAGTACCAAAAATTAGAATTTTTCAACAATTAACAGCAAAATGTCCAAAACAAAAAAGAATTAAAAGCACATGTGGTGACAAAAACATGAAAAAAAAATGGATGGTAAATTTGATTAACA
Organism: Maratus speculifer; assembly: GCA_964019185.1. NCBI lineage: Eukaryota > Metazoa > Arthropoda > Arachnida > Araneae > Salticidae > Maratus > Maratus speculifer. The sequence continues at coordinate 73,499,062 of OZ025293.1, forward strand.
TTTTTTACTGATTTTCTACATCATTGAGATCGATAATTTTCCCATTATTAGAAAACCTCCTGATGGAATACAATAACTGCAGCTCCTGATAGGGGCAAATTGGGAAGAAGGGTATGGGAAATGCATAAATTAAATAAGTGGTCACAGGGCTTTCTAACAATATATCACATGAGGAGTGTGGGCTAAATCTAGAAAAGACCCAACTCTCCCTCCCATAGAGGCAAAGAGGGAGAGGCGCAGGAGGCATATAATTTGAAATAATGGTCAGAGAGCTTTTCAATGATGCATATTACATTACTGAATACAAAAAAGGTGTAGGCCAAATTTAAAAATTTGCTCCCTCCCCCCCAAGAATTCCAACTATCACTATTACTATGACCCCTCTCCCCCTTTCACTAGGGCAAAGAGGGGGGAGAGATGCAGGAGAATATTTTGAAATAATGGTCAGAGAGCTTTACAATGATGTGAATTACATTACCGAATACATATGGGGGTGTAGGCCAAATTTAAAAATTTGCCCCCAGAATACCAACTATCACACACACCTCCCCAGTATAAAACATTCCCCTCTTTTTGACATTTTCATATATTATAAATAATATTTATCAGAAGAATCCGAAAGTAAATCCGTAAAAGAATCCGATCTATAATCATAAATCGCTACAATTTCAAAAAATTTCAAAAATTGCACCCTCTCTCCAGGTGGGACCAAATTGGGGTGCAGGAAGAAAAGTTCATAATATGAAGGAGCGATCCGAGGGCTTCCTGATGATATGTCACATGATGGGTTCAAAAAATGCATGGAAATTTTCGACTTCCATTTTAACCTTCTCGGGGGAGGGAAATTTTAATATCTTTCTTTTTTTTAAAATATATTTTTATAAATTTATTTTCTGTCATTTCATGCTTCTGCTAAAATTGATTGCTGAGATGTGCCAAATGATCTAAAATGTTAGACCCCCCCCCCCAATTTTAATCCCCTCAGGAGGGCAATTTTTAAAATCACTGAAATATGTGTTTAATAGTTTTTTTAGTAGATTTATTTTCTGGAATTTCTGCTGCTACCTTAAACGGCTGCTGCAATATAGGCAGATATTCCAGAATTTTTGCCCCCCTGTTTGCCCACCTTAGGTAGGGGGGGATTTTCAAAAATCACAGTAAAAATTTACATCATAAGAACTGTATTTTCCCCAATTTTCAGGTTTCTACATTTAGTAGTTTGGGCTGTGTGCTGATTATCAGTCAGTCAGGACAAGCTATTTTTAAAATCATAATTTTTAAAATCATAATTAAATGTATTGCTATTCAAATGAAAATTTTAGGCTATCTTAAAATTTCCTCACAAAATTTCTCATTTTCTAAACTGAAATAACTCTGACTGTTTTTTACATCTGCAGAAAGAAAAATAGCACAAGCATCAGGGGCTAAATAAATAAATGAAAGAACATAATACAGCTTTAATTCATGATAGAACATGCATCAGAGTGAATGAATTTTTTACCAACTGAATGTTATATTTTCTTTATTAAATATTTTATTATAACTTTGATTTATTATAATTCGTTTAAATCTGAAGAAATAAACTGCAGAGAAGTGTGGTGGAAGAACTGCAAAAAGAGAGAGGTAATTCGGAGAATATTCCCAGTTTTTTCTTAACACATTTTCTGTAAAAATATGAGTTTTTTTTAATAAAAAAAAAAATGGATTTTTTTTATTTAAATTGGATTTTTTTTATTTAAATCAAATTTTTTGTATTTTTTCCCCCAGCATTCAAATACTAAATAATATGAAGAGTTTTATGTTTCCAAAACAATTAAAGCTCTAATTGCTAATATCTGCATTTTTACATTTTAGTTAAAAAAATTATAGTTATTATTTAGTAATTACATAAATTACATAAACTGTAAATTAATTGTTTCAGTATTTAGTAGCATACAATAACATTATATCTATTGATATTTTGTAATAATTATATAAAACTACATTGAATACTAGTTATATTTACATTTATTAAAATTATTAATAGCTGAATTTAATATTAAATGTAGCTTGCACTACAAATTGTATTAAGACTAATTAAAATTAATAATTATTAAATAAATAGTCCGGTAATCAGGAACACAATATACATTTTTTATGCTTTAATTAGTAAAATGATAATTGATAATTTAATATTCATTCTAGAAAGAAAAAAAAGACAGCATGCTAGTTTAAAAAAAAGGTACTATTTCATAAGGAAATTGGTATATTAGTAAATATTAGTAAATTGTTTAGTAATTATATATTATTTCTAATTACTTAAAGGATTTTAAAAATAGAAAGAATAGTTTTATTTTGTTGACATGTTTCAACTCATTCAAGTCATTTTTAAAACAAATTAAAAATGATATTCCAAAGTTGCACAGTCTGATGTGCATTGAACTGAAATGCCATCATTCATTTTTTTATGTGCCACATGTTATAATTTTTGTTTTTACTTGGATTTTAATTTCTATTTTTTTTTAAACCATTGAGTTATTTGTGCAATAGTTCCAGTACATTCATTTTAATCTTGTAATTGTTTTATTTAGATTTTTTTTAGTTACTATATAAAAGAAAATACATACAGTAGACTCCCTCAAATCTGCACTCCTAAAATCTGCAACTCTCTAAATTCCGCAAATAATTTGCAGATGTAAACAATGAAACATTCAGTTTAGATGTAGGTGCAAAATTTGACTTTTTTACTTTTATATCAATTCCATACATTTTTTAATTTGAAATTTTTCTTAAAGTTACTGAATTCATGTTTTTTTATGAAGAAAGAATAATTTATTTCTGAAAAAAAAATTAAGATATTGCTGATGTCATTGGTAATCACAATCTTACCAAATATATTTATGCATTGAACAAGCTTTTTTAGTTATTAAGTCTGGCTAAACCTGAAATAAAGCTTTGTTTTTTTATGATCCTGATGTGAATTAGTAATGTACCTTTATGAGGCAAGTTTTATTGAATAATTTAGAAAAAACACATTTCATCTTTATAATGAGTATTTAATTGTACATTATTGATTATTATCTTGACTTTTGCTTTTAGTATTTTAATCATTTAAAAAATTATCTAAATTTTTATTATTTTATTTATTACTTATTTTAATATTTTAGTATATTGTAAGCATTCATTATATTTTTGATTTCATAATTAATTACATTCAAATTACTTTTAAAAAAATATAAACAAGGCAATGACCAGAAATCCACAAAATTCTAAAATCCGCACAACCTCTGGTCCCAAGCTTTGCGGACTTGAGGGAGTCTACTGTAGTATCTTGGTATGATAAATAAAGTGTCATTAATTTTAAAAGATTTGTGAATTACAAATTGAAAAATACAATTAAATAATAACATGCTTTAATTTTCTTCTTAAGAAATAAAATTCTATCATTTTTGTAAGGTCTTGAGCAAATATGTTGACTATATATTCATATTTTCAACTCCTTTATTCTTATCATCTAATAACCTGTTTAAATAATTCTCTTATCTTTATTTGCTTAAGTCTTACTACTTTTATAAATCTCCATAGTTTAAAATAGATTAAAATAATAGATTAATTTATCTGAACATCTAATATAAATTTTAAGTCTAAAAGTAAAAGCTAACATTTAAATATTTAAATAGTCTTTAATTAATTTCTACCTATGATTTAATTACTTAAAATATATTTTTCCTTTCTGTTTCTTGCCTCAAACATCTATTTACTTTTAGATCTCGGTAGCATGTTTATCACGTACAAAACAATAGTGAATCGCTGTTTTTCCAATCATCCTACGGCCGTGCGTTTCATCTTTGAACTAGGGAAAGTTTACAGCTGACGATGGAGAGCACTGCCTGTCCATCAGCATTTGCATTTCTCCCTTGTGATAGATACGGCGCATCGGGGATTGTTCTGGAGTCGATGACGTCGTGAGCTGAGCGTGCATAGTAGATTAGCCCGACAGTCGGCGCAATGTATTTAAAGTAATGACAGCTGTTTGCTTTTCAGTTTCGTTTGTTTTTTTATACATGATGGCTGGTCACGAACAAGTCTCATTTATTGACAGCTGATAGTTTTTAAGTGTTTTTGAAAGAAGAATGTCATTGTCTTTTTTATGAAATAATGTTAAAGTGTTTTAGAAATAGATGAAGATGGAAGTTTTCTTATGGTTGTCTTCAACTTAAGAATATTTGGAAACACGGTCACTTTATGGCAGGGTTGGCAAATTTTTTCCGCAGTGGAAAAAACATGGAAAAAACCGGCCGGAAGAAATAGGTTTCTTCCAAGTGGAAGAAATGGAAGAAACAGTTTTTCTTTAAAAATTTACCATTTATTTTCAATTTTGTAAGATATAATAAATATCTTCTTCCTATAATCAAATATAAATTAATTTCACTGGACCAAAACAAATTTAATCAAGCATATATGCTAAATTAATAATTGCATCAGTTTTTTAGCCAAGATCACACACAACACTTATCTAGAGATCTTCAACCATTGGCTAAATGAAAAGAAATTTTATCCAAAATACACAATCAGTTAAATGTTATCCATTTCAATTTAACGAACATATCTTTTTACTTTCTTCTATCTTTACAAGAAGAAAGTATTGGATTCATGAAAATTTTCGACTCCCGGTTTTCGACGGATTTATATGTTTTAGAAGGTCCTGAACACGTTTTGACTATTTTTAGAAAATGTTTGTCTGTGAGTCTGTCCGTCTGTCTGTATGTGACAAAAAATTTGTGGGCACTCTATCTCAAGAACTAATGCTCGAAATTTAATAAAATTTTATATTCAGTTAGACCTTGATATGAATTAGTGCCTATTGGCTTTTGGTGGAAATTGGCCTGCAGGTGGCGCTGCTATACTACGTTTTTCATGATTTTCAAGACTGCTATATCTCAAGAACTAATGCACAGAATTTCACCAAACTTCAGATTCTGTGACCCTTTGATATACATAGACGCCGATTAAGTTTTGGTGTAAATTGGCCAGCAGGTGGCGCTGCTATGCCACATTTTTCATGATTTTCATGATAGCTATATCTCAAGAACTAATGCACAGAATTTCACCAAACTTCAGATTCCGCGATACCTTGAGATACATAGCCGCTGATAAGGTTTTGGTGTGAACTGCCCTATAGGTGGCGCTGCTATGCTATATTTTGCACGATTTTTGCGATAGCTATATCTCAAGAACTAATGCAGAGAACTTCATCAAATTTTAGTTTCTTTTACACTAGAATATATAACATAATTAGACGCTGATTACATTTTGGTATTAACCTTGTAACAGGTGGTGCAGCTATGCTGCATTTTGCACGATTTTTCCGATAGCTATATCTCAACAACCAACGTACAGAATTTCATCAAACTTCAGATTTTGTTACAAAATGACATATAACATAATTACACGATGATTACATTTTGCTATAAATCCTTCAACTGATAGTGCTGCTGTGCTATATTTTACACATTTTTTTAAAACTAGTTATATCTCAAGAATAATGCACAGAATTTCATCAAACTTCAGATTCTTTTACACCATAACATAATTAGACGCTTCTTTTACGTTTTGGCATAAATTGTCCAAGATATGGTGTTGCTGTGCTACGTTTTGCAAATTTTTTGTTATAACTATATCTCAAGAACTATTCCATCAAATTTCAGATTCTGTTAGGTCTTGACATAAATAGATGCTTATTAGGTTTTAGTATAAATTACCCAACATGAGGCGTTACTAAGCTCACTTTCTCAGAATATTAATTAAATTTTGCGTTTTAGGCTTTTCGGATACCAGAATCTCATTAGGCTAGGTCAAATGTTCAAGGAAATTCGATAGTAAGTAATTCTGGGGTCACCTCTTTTAGTATTAAAATGTACTTATGAGATAGAAGAAAGTTTCAGGATTGACATATCCAACTAGTTATTACTTAAATTTCTGAAACTAGTAGTAAATAGTAGAGATTCTTTACTAATGGTAGAATGAAACCCATTAAGCTTTTAATTTACATCAATTTTATTAATGTAAATAATGTATAATAATTACTATATTAAATAGAGATCAATCAAAAATACAGTTTTGTTTTTGACTTAAGATCTGAGTTTTGCCAAAAACGAGGGTGAAAATTCAGCCAGATCAAAACACTTATTCCAAATTACACTTAGTATCTTGTTTTTTTCTTCGGAAATTTTCAATTTTAGTTATTGATTTGAACTGTATCAGCTCAATTGAATGTATTGCAATGAACTTCATTGTTTATAATTATCAGTCATGATTTATCAATCATCTCATAGAATTTTTTTTTTTTAACTGCATTAGATTTTAAATATTCTTTGAGAAAGTTCTAGAATAACAAATGGTCATTTACAAAAATCATTATAGAAGAAAAATCAAGATGTATATACCTAAAACTAAAATATTTTTTAATTAAATGAAATTTGTATAATTAGAAAATCTTTCTGTGTCATGTATGAATTAATTACGTATTACTGTACATGAAAATAAAGTTTTTGTATTATTAACAGTTTTACATAATTAATAAATACTATACATATATTTAATTTCAATTATGTATATTTATGTATGTATTAATTACTTTAAAACATACAATTTAATCACTTAAATTTTTTTTTTTTTGATGTTATCATATTTGGTCAAAAAGTAGGAAGGTCATCTAAATTCGGTTTTGGCTGTTTCGATCTATCCTCAATATTGAAAAAAGTAATTAAAATCTTTATTTTTCTATAGTATAATGCAACATAGTATAGTAAAAAAGTTTTTTAACAGTAGATGCTGCAATCAATTTCTCAACTTAAATTGAAGGAAAGCAAAAAATGAAGATTTTTTTTTCAAGTTCTATACTTAAGGATAGTTTAAAAGCATTTTGACATACCCATAGATGTTTTTAGAACACTAATCTTTTAAAATCAGCATTGAAATATTCATGCTAGATGAAAAATATAAAAAATTAGAAATTTATTTAATTACTATGTTGCACAGTTTAAAACAATGCACATTTATATGAAAATAAAATTTTTTTATATGAAAAATAAACAATTTAGGTAGTTTCTTTTTCTTTTTTATAAATAAAGCAATTAATAAAAAAACCCATTCCATAATAAAAAATCCCAACCTCTACAGTAGTAAAAATCCATCAACTGAAAATGTCTACTGAACCTGAAGTTTGTTATTAAAAAAATAACTTATCTTTGCAAAAATATTTTTAATAGTAATTAAATTTTCCAATTTAGATTTTAAGTAATTATACTTTAATTCTTTTACATAGTTAATATACTTTAACTTTGAGCATTTGTTTTGGTTTCTGGTGGTTTCTTCCATTTCTTCCAGTTTCTTCCGGTTTTTTCCAGTTTCTTCCACTGTCCTGGAAGAAATATGTTTTTTTCGGAAGAAACCCAACCCTGCTTTATGGGCACACACTCTTGTTTCTCTTTTGATGGTTTTAATATAAGTTTTCTATTGAAATTGTCTTTCCTCCTCCTTTTTATTTTGAAATGAAGATGATTTAATTTTCTACTTATCTCTATCTTTTACTTATAAGGTCATTCATGTCAAAAGGTAAGGTATTACAAAACGTTAGCCTTTTTAATGGTTTGGGCAAAGTTTATGTTGTTTACCAGATGTGTTTTGATACTTGCTTGGAATTTACCATGATGCAAGGTATAGGGTGGAGTTATGTCATACTTGTTTTATTTGGGTTCTGACGATGTTTTAATGACGGTTTCGCGTGAAGTATCGGCGGTTTCCTGTACGGCAATGCATAATAAATATTAGATTTAGCATCTTTTTAAAGTTTAATTATTGAGGGGGGGGGGGTCAATTTTAAGTATTAAAGCTGTTTCCAATAGAGTTTAAATATGAATTAATCTTTTTGAAATATAAATTTTTCTTTTTGAAGTTCATTTAAATTAGATATATAAATTAATTTAATTCTTTGGTGCTCCAATCCTTATTTAAATATATGAGAACATAGATGTCATATATTTCTGGTTTTATTTTTAAAGTTTTTATTTTTCTTTTAATCTTGTTTTTGTTAAATAAAAATATAGTTTGGTTTTAAATCTAGTTTGTTCTCATTTTTACATATATTACATTTTTCTTTTTCAGCCATTTAAATTGATTTAAACATTGAATATAATTCACTCTTTTTACATAATTTACTGGGCTCAACTTCTCAGCGTGATACAGTTCCACTTGTGCACTTATTATTGCACTGCTAATTCAGTTTATAACCGTAATTACACATTGTAATTACTACAAAATAGATTTAGAAATATGTGGGATTTAGAAATTTCATACAAATATTTTGTTGAAAATTACCAAGAGGAAACAGTAATTACATAGTTAATAAAAATTGCAAATAAGAAGGTTCATTAAGTAGTAGCATAAATAACAAAACTAACAAATATTATTTGCAGCTTATTTTGCATTCCTGCTGTTAATTGTGTAGATCTAAACAGACACACATGTAGGCCCACAAAAATATGAAATGTTTAACCCGTTCATAGACACATATAGAGTAAATATCAAGAAATAGCCAGCTATATCTGAAATTCTCAAAGCCTTAAACAACAGCAGTATTAACACTCAGTGGGGATTCTCAGCATTCAGTGTTTCAAACAGTTTAAAGTCCTTTCTAATCCATAACAATTTTTATTTGGAGTATATGAGTTAGAAGAAAAAAAACATTTATTCAACTTGTACTGGAGATCTTGCTATATATTCAACCTGTACTGAAGATCTTGATATGTTAACATTTTATACTAATTGATTCTTTCTCTCTTTGCATTCTTTTACAATTGCGGCTCAGAAGATATCATTCTTTCATCTTCTTTAGCTTTAGCATTTGCTATAAATTTATTATTGCAAAACTAGAATGGGAAATAAGATTCTAGTTATTGTATTCTTTTAGTTGCAGAAATTTATTACACCTATTTTGCTTATTTTATATAAAAGAATGAATAATTTGATTACTAAAACAAAATTATGACATTGCAAGTGATATTACATTTAAGTATCATGCTTAAATGAAATCCTTTTTATTTTACGTTAGATAAAAACTAGACTTTTAAAAAGTTCATTATACTTGAACTTTCTACAGCAGCCAAGAATTAAGCTTAGAAAAAAATATTTAAAGCTTTTTTATGTATTATTAAGTCAAAATACTTGCAGATCCCTTCCAAATTATATTAATAAAAGATTTAATTATTTTTTATTTCATTTTAAACCTTTAGAAAATTTATGATTTTAATCGATGATTAAAAAAAAAAATCAGTTGATTAAAATCATTATTTAAATCATTGAAGCCCTACTACAACATGATTTTAGGTATGTTTTAGAAATAAATAAATCAAATAATATAAGTCTCCAAACTATCCAAACTCCATTTATCCGGATAGATACACTGCCAATGATTACCAATCCTTTATAATTACTTGGAAAAAAAATGTGTATTTAAAAGCTAGAGCTCAATGATTTTAAAATTTTTATAAGGGAAAACAGAAACTCAGAAAAAGAGAGAGAGGAAGTAATTTAGTTGATTGATTACTAAATTAATGCTATTGCAAATTTATTTACAAGAAATGGGTAAATTATATGCAATTGAAGAAATTTAAAGATTTTTAAACTGTGTGCAATTAGAAAAGGGATGCAAGAATAAGGAAGTGATCATTTACTTATTGCTCAATTCACTACTTATTTATTTACTAGAAGATAGCCTGTCAAAATGACGTGTTTGTATTTTTAAAGGATGATAAAAAATTACAACAACTGTGGTCAATCATAGCCACTTTAGGCTGAAACAATTTTAATAAATACAGCGATTAAACTTAGAAAGAGAAAAATCTAACAAATAAAAGAAAGAAAGAAAGAAAGAAAATTTCAATAGAAATCTGCATTTAAAACTATAGCAAAACTATCTGGTAGATGGGGGTGGGGATTATAATGAAATTTAAAACGCACCCACAGTTTTTCAGTTTTAATTAGTGTTTTTGAAATCATGAAAAGATTTCAAAGCAAAGTAAAATGTAATGATGTCATTTACAGCTCCCACTGTGAATCTGACCATTGAGAACGCTCTATTACGACTATGGAACGGTTTCATTGGTGTGGAAATAGATTGCCTTTAAAATCGGAGGTAACTTTTCACAATGTTTTTTTATAGATTTGAAATTCGCTAGAGTCATTCACGGCAGTAAAGAAAAAAAAATTAAAGCAACCTGAATATAAAAATTTTAACAATATTGCATTTAAAACGCACCTTCGCTTTCCTTTAATTAAATATAAACTGTAAAAAATTTGACTCATTTGCTACAGCGTCACTCCACTGCTTTTATAGAAAACGGTTACTTTACAGTGTTATGGAGCATTCTCGTTGGTCATAAAAGAGATATTCTATAAAAGCTGTGGAGTGCTGCTGCAACAAATGGATCACATTTTTAACAGTGTACTTTTTGAAATCGTGGAAAGATTTCAAAGTGAAGTAAAATGTAGTGACGTCATTTACAGCTCCCACTGAAAATCTGACCAATGAGAACGCTCCATTACCACTATGAAACGTTTTCATTGGTGAATGAGTTTCTTTTTCTCGTGGATAGGTTGACCCCGGAATTGTTATACACGGAGGGGTTTTATATATATAATTTCTACTTCATAATACAATAGACTCCCTTAAACATACAACTCTAAAATTCACAAATGCCTAAAATCTGCACATCATCGCAGATATAAACAACATTTTCAGCTCAGATGTAGAAGCAAAATTACAGAATTTTTTAATTGTGTGTCATTCTATATTTTAATAGGTAATTCTCAATAACATGATTGAATTCAGGAGTTTTTATGAAGGAAGTATAAACTTACTTCTGAAAAAAAATTCAAGATATCATTGGAAATCATAATCTGTTTACCAAATATATTTATGTAATAATCAAGCTTAAATTATAATCTTTATATGTGAATTAATAGGGTACTTTTTTTTCTTATGAGGAAACTTTTATTTAATAATTCAAGGAAAATGTGTTTCACTTTTATTATGCATATTCAATTATAAATTATTTATTTGACCTTTACTTTTAATAATTTAGTCATTAAAAAAATATCTTACTTTTTATCATTTTAGTTTTACTTTGCATAATTAGTTTAATATTTTACAATATTGGAATCATTAATTATAATTTTCTTTATAAAATTTCATTCAAATTACTGTTTAAAAATTGTAAACTTAGCAAAAACCAAAAATCTGGAAATTTTTAAAATCTACAAAACAATTAGTCTCAAGCTGTATGGATTTGAGGGAGTCTACTGTATAAGACAATATCCCAGAAAAGTTTTAAAAATTTACTCTGGGGTAGTAAAAGTTTTTTGGAAAGGGGTGAATTCAAACAATTTATTTATTTATATTTCAAAATAACAAATAATATAAATAAAGCAAAACAACATGAATTAGGATAGATTTAATTAAACTTAGAAATTTTTTAGAAACTTTGAGTGCTAAGGGGGGGTGGGAGCAAAGAAGGAGAAGTAAACATTCAGAGAGATTTAAAGGATAGATTTTCTTTCAAAAAAGTAATAAATAAGAGGAGAGGATAAAAAAATTAAAGAATTTTCAAATTTTCAAAAATTGCATGATGGAAGAAAGCAAAAGAAGAAAATAATAAAAAAAGAGTTAGGAGAGGAAATTAGGTGACTTAATTTCATTTATTGTTACTTCAAACTTACGACAGATAAGAACTTTTTTTTAACAAAAACAGACATAAAAATTTTAAATTGATTTTTTTTCATTGGTATTTTAAAGTAATAAAAAAGAAACTGGAAATATATATATATCAGATTTTTTTTTCTATATTTTAAAGGTACTAAGGATTTTTTACTTTAAGCTGAAACAGGAGCAAAAGAAGAAAGCAAAAATTTTGGGGTGAGAGATGGGGAGGTCCAAAAATCTTCCAAAATATGAAGATGATATCTCTCATAAGAAATAAATTGTACAACAAGGTGTGCTTTCTTACACAGCTATTCTCCTCCAACTCTTTAAAATATTTGTTTCCCAAGTGAAAAAAGCTGTCTCAAGAAATCTTTGCAATTTTGCAATATTAATACTGTGTTAACAAAATTTTTATATAGGATTTACTGAAATTTGAACTATACGTATTAGCTTGTCAATACAGAATTTTCTTTAAATATTTATTAAAACTAATGTAATTTAATTTTATGTTTTAAAAAATGCTTGATTAGTTGTTGGTTGTAGAGGATTTAGCAACACCAGGTTCCTATAAGGACATGCGGGTTTGACAAAGGACTAAAATAGAACATTGTTGAATTAATTTAAGTACAGTAGACTCCCTGAAATCTGCAACCCTAAAATCGGCAACTCTCTAAAATCTGCTCATAATTTACAGATGTAAACAATGAAACATTCAGTTCAGATAGAGGGACAAAATTTGACTTTATTAGTTTTATATCAAATCCATAAATATTTTAATTTTCAATTTTTGTTAATATTACTGAATTCATGTGTTTTTTTTTTTTTTTTTCATGAAGGAAGAATGAATTTATTTTTGAAAAAATTAAAGATATTGCTGATGTCACTGGTAATCACAATCTTCTTACCAAATATATTTATATATTTACATATTAATCAAGCTTTTTGGGGTATTAAGTCTGGCTAAACCTGAAGTAAAATTTACTTATTTAATGATTTTGGTGTGAATTAACAATGTACATTTAAGTTTCATTGAATAATTTAGGAAAATACATTTATTTCATCTTTATAATGAACCCTGTAGCAGAATGTGTGTGACTTTCAAGGACGCCTGCAGACTCAGAAATGCCACGGACACGCTATAGCGTGTAAATTATGCAAAAAAGCAGTGATGGAACGCAAAAAACAGCTCTTATGCATTTCATCAAAATATCACAGAATAAGCCCAAATTTCACCCAACGACCGAAAGAAGAAACACAAATATCATCAAAACATTGCGAAAAAATGGCAATTTCTTTTCAAAATCATGAAAAAAACCTGACAAATTTTGTCAAAAAATACCGAAAAAAGTCCGAATTTCTTTAAAAGGTAGTGCGAAGAAACAAAGATTTTATCATAACAATGCTAAAAATGGCAAATTTTGTTACGAAATCACTTAAAAAACGGCAATTTCGTCAAAAAATTAGCAAAAAAGACAAATTTTGTCAAAAAATTCGCTAAAAGGCAAATTTTGTTAAAAAATTCAATAAAAAACGACAGATATAAAAAAATTGCAAAAAACGGCAACTTTCATGAAAAAAATCCTGGAAAATACAACAGATTTCGTCAAAAAATTGCAAAAAAAAAAAACGGCAAATTTCGTCAAATAATCCCGAATAAACGGCAGATTTCATATAAAAATCAAGAAAAAAAAAAGGGAAAATTTCGTCAAAAAATCGCGAAAAAACGACAAATTTCGTCGAAAAAATGACAATTTTGTGAAAAAAAACTTGAAAAACGATGAATTTCGTCAAACAAAATCCGAAAAGCGGCAAATTTCTCTAAAAGATTGCCAAAAAAAAAAAAAAAAAAAAAAAAAAAAAAAGGCAAATTTCGTGAAAAAAAAAACGACAGATTTTGTCAGTAGATCGCGAAAAAAAGTAAATTTCATCAAAACATCGCGAAAAACGACAAATTTTGTCAAAAAATTGCAAAAAAAACCGGCAAATTTCACCAAAATTTCTCGAAAAAAGAGCAAATTTCGTCAGAGAGATACGAAAAAAAAATATTGCAGGAAGTGGATTTTTCTGTTCCATTATTATTATTATTGTAAATGATGAAAATAGCATACACATATGTTATCATAATTAATTAGCACTACAATAGCACAAAGAATATATTTATACAATATGTTCCATCTTGCAGACTTTTTTAAAAAATATCATTAGCGTTGCAGACACTTGAAGATAGTTCTGCCACTGGTAAATGAATATTAAATCATGTATTATTGATTATTAACTTGACCTTTGCTTCTAATATTTTAATCATTTAAAAAATATATCTGCATTTTTATTATTTTAGTTTATTACTTATTTTAATATTTTATTATATTGTCAGCATTCATTATAGTTTCAATTGCATTATTAATTGCATTCAAATTAAGATTTAAACGATGTAAACAAAGCAATGATCAGAAATCTGCAAAATTCTAAAATCCACAAAACCTCTGGTCCCAAGGTGTGCAGATTTGAGGGAGTCTACTATACTTTAAATATCTTGTTAAAAAACAAAAAAGAACAAAACAGCATAATAATAAATGCAATTGAAGCTATTAAAAGAAATCCGTGCCAGGTTCAATGAAGATGTTTAAAGCTAAATATCACAATTAAAATTTGTGCAGTCAGTTAAAATATGATAGATGATAAAAACAGAGAAATGTATGAAAAATGGCTTTAATGCAACTATAAAAGTATGTGACAAAGTATAATGAAAGGACATTAAATATTAATTTAACAGCTTTCCTTAAAACTATTTTAAAAAGTTGTTAATTAAGTTTCAAATTATAAACAAATAAGAATTGAATGATGCACTGAAAATAACTAATTCAAAACTAAAATTAACAATATTGCAGCAACACAGTATATATATATAATAAATCAGCATTTATTATTTAAGCTTCACGTAATATTCTAAATGCTATTAATATTTGTTTTAAAGTTTGAAACAAAAAATAAAAATAAACAATATGTTACTACAAACTATATTGTACATGTACCTATAATTATTTATACTTAATAAAATGTTTGATAAAAAAAAAATAATAATAAACTGACCTGCAGTTTTAATTATAAGGCTGAACTCTAAGTCAATATCTAAGCTCTGTATGACTACATAATTCCAATTATCAATGGCAGGTATCATTTCAAGAGCGCATATATCAGATAGAGTACAGTTTATGAAATATTCAGATGCTCCTGTTAAAAATGGAATTGCCAAAGGTCTTGCAGTTATAATAGCAGCACATCTGCCATCCTTAAGACGGGAACAATTTTGAAGGTGTATTTTACTCAACCAACTATTTTTCAAGCCAAAAAACCTGAAATAAAACTGATGTTGTTAATTACTGCAGCAATATATATATACATATATATACATTTTAATTATTAAACTAAACTACAACATGAAAAATCTTTTGAAACTGAGCTCAAATGAACTGTATATACCTTTTCAAACTGAATACATGAAAAAAATTAAAAATACTGAAAATCTAATAACATAATCATTTTACTTGGCTTGGTGCTATCTGGTACAACTAAGCCACATGTGTCATATCAGATGTAGCTTGAAAAGCACAAAATATTTTAGCTGGACATAGTAAACACTTATTTTCTATTTATTTCTCCGTCTTGTTTTCAATAGAATTACAATAATACACTTTGTATAAATCACCATTAAATGGAAATAACAAATCAGGATGTGTTTCGAGTTACAACAATAACAGCTTGCCATCAGCTGAACCAACACATGTCTGTAAGGGGACAGAATTAGAGATGAAGTGAAAGAAAGACTGAAAGAGGGTGGAGATTACAAAGAGTGCAACAGGTGGTGCTAGTTGAAAGAGGACAGGTGGAAGACAAAAGTGATACCAAAAATAAAAGAAAGAGGAAAATGTGGAATAAAAAAATAATAATAGTAAAAGAGAGAGAAAAGGGTGGAATAATAATAATAGTAAACAAAATAAAAACAAATAAATACATAAAATAATAAATCAGGGGTGATTCTGGATGAAATTTTTTTTTCGGAAATTCGCATCGCATTTTCGGAAATCGGCCGTGGGGGGGGGGGGTCGTGAGTTCCCCGCCCCCTCCAGTGATCTTCGGACAAAATCGGCGTTTTACCGCTATCTTCAGACGAAACCCAGGTAAAAAAATCAGCAAAAAACCTTTAGAAAAATTAAGATTTTACAGGGATTTTGAAGGTTTCTACAGGGATTTTGAAGGCAAATTAAAAGCGCAGGTTTATTTGAGGGATTTTACTGTTAATCAAAAGATTTTATGGAAGCATTTATCTGGCCTCCAAATTATTAATCGGGTATTTTGAAGGTCACTTCAGGTATTTTGAAGGAAATTGAAAACTGAACAAAATGCACAGATTTTTAAAGGTTGTATAGAGGCTTTTATCAGCAAGTTAATGGCTTTCAATTTACCGCTAGTGACTTAGCTGATTTTTGATAAGTATACTTCAGGTATTTCTAAGGAAAATATAGCCTTCAATTTACCTTCAGTGACTTAGCTAATTTTTGATAAGTGTATTTCAGGTATTTTGAAGAAAAATATAGCCTTCAACTTGCCTTTAGTGACTTAATGACTTAGTGAATATTTACACTTTCTTAGTTCAAGCCTTCGTTTTGTTACGTGAGGACGTGTCCCAGAAATGCTCTTCAAAATACAAGAATAGGCGCGATCCACGGCCCGCGGGACAGGAACATTCTATTGATTTAGGTGCGTTAATATCTCAGCTACATTTTGAGGTAAGTTGCATGTTTTTAGGACAATTATTAATTAAATTATAAGTAATTAATTATCACATCCCTTTGCCAGTTAATTCTATCGGCATTTACAGATGCTAAGTTCCACAATTCTAAGGATTTAATTGCTTAAACTCTTAATTAAAAATTCCCAAATCATGTAAAAATCATCTCCATAGTCTAATTTTCAATCAAGATTAGTTTATAAAAATTTTCTCATAAAAATTCTCGCATTAATTAAAGTTTTATTGTTATTTCTTCCAAATTAATCTACAACCACGTGTTCGAATTCGAGCTAAATGACGCTAAGTCCAGCCTAATGGGGATAAGTATTAAGATATACACTATATTGCCATTGATTATGGGACACTTGCGATTTTAGACATTTTACTAAATATCTAGAAAAATACATGAGGAATCATCTCAAAACTCTTAGTATATAAATATAATAGTATACGTCATACATCTCCGTGAAGATTTTTTACCGAAACTCCATAGGGGACCGTCAACAAATTAAAAAAGAATGAATATCTTTTGAATAACCCTGTCAAAACTAATGTAGCAAAAGCGCTCAAACTCTAGATTATGATTGAATGCCCTATTGTAATATACTGTGTTCATTTTTATGCAAATAGCATGCATACTCGCAGAGTAATTAAGGTTTTTATAAAAATGGTCCCAAATTTTTCCAGTTTTTTCCTTATAATTTTCAGAGTTCTTAATATAAAATAATAATTTTTTCAGAAAATATGACAAACAACATTGCACACAGTACCCTGTAATCAGAATTAAAAAATAATAAAAATTGTATACAAAATGAGTTGGTTTACTAAATAATTTTTTACTGCGCATGCGTCAACAATATCAAAATTTCATTTGCATATTATGTTAGCTAAATGTATAGAGCAACTTTTGTGAAAGTCACAAAATCATAACTTGAAAATTCTGAAAATAATCGTCAATTGAATAAGTTGAAAATCCGTTATTCTCAAATTGAAGCAAAAACAAGAGGGGTTGTATCCATATATTCATTGATTAGTGTCAATATAGAATACACAATACGGGATGTTACGACTACTTTTGGATAAAATCCCTCATTTTTTTGCTTCATTTTGGAAAGAACGGATTTTGTCCTTTTTCTATAGACGATTACTTTCAGAATTTTCAAGCCATAATTTTGAAACTTTTACAAAAGTTGCTCTATGCATTTAGCTAACATAATATGCAAATGAAATTTTGATATCTTTGACGCATGCGCAGTAAAAAATTATTTAGTAAACCTACTCATTTTTCATACAATTTTTATTATTTTTTAATTCTGATTACAGGGTACTGTGTGCAATGTTGTTTGTCATATTTTCTGAAAAAAATATTATTTTATATTAAGAACTCTGAAAATTATAAGGGAAAAACTTAGAAAAATTTGGGGCCATTTTTATAAAAACCTTAATTACTCTGCGAGTATGCATGCTATTTGCATAAAAATGAACACAGTGTATTACAATAAGGCATTCAATCATAATCTAGAGTTTGAGCGTTTTTGCTACATTAGTTTTGACAGGGTTATTCAAAAGATATTCATTCTTTTTTAATTTGTTGACGGTCCCCTATGGAGTTTCGGTAAAAAATCTTCACAGAGATGTATGATGTATACTATTATATTTATACACAAAGAGTTTCGAGATGATTCCTCATGTATTTTTCTAGATATTTAGTAAAATGTCTAAAATCCCAAATGTCCCATAATCAATGGCAATATAGTGTATATCCAAAAGATAGCGTCTTGTTCACCCCTGCCGGCAGCAATTCAGACCCCGTAGCGACCACGTGGAATTTCTGAACTTTGAAAAAAATCTCCAAATTAAAAAACTTCAAGACAATACACTGGCCTCAAATGTACCCCGTAAATATATATTGTAATTATATTTATATATTGTAATTATATTTATATATTGTAATTATATGCATTTATATAAAAAACTTTAACTATTTTCTCCATTTTTAATGTTTTAATTTCTAAACCTAGAATATTTTTCGACTTTTTTTTTTTTTTTTTTCATTTTTTTGCAAAAATATTTTTTTTTGATTTTTTAGATAAAAACTGGGAAATTAACTAATTATTACATAAAATTAACGATTTTAATTAATTTTCTTTAAAATTAAAATTTTTTTTTTTACTACGGCATTTTTGTTTTTAGCGGTGGCCGGCATGATTAAGCCGCACTCACCGTACTATCCATCCAGCCGTAAAACGCTAATTTCTAATTATCTCATTAATTAATTAATATTTATTCTTTTCCACTGGGTTCCTATACCTACGACTTCTAAATTGGGGGGAGGAGGGGTTATTGTTTATTTTGAGTACAATTGAGAAATGTGAAATTTAAATCTTTGTTTTCACGCATATACAGGGAAATTGCAGGTTTTTTACCTTCAAGAAACCTTAGTTCCAAATACCTGTAAAATACCTGAATATTGTTTTTTCAGGGAAAATGCGGGTTTTTTACCTTCAAGAAACCTTAATTCCAAATACCTGCAAAATACCTTAATATTTTACTTTCAGGGAAAGTGCAGGTTTTTTACCTTCAAAAAACCTTGGTTCCAAATACCGGTAATTTACCTGAACTTTTTTTTTAAAAGGTTTTTTGCTGATTTTTTTACCTGGGAATCAGCAATATTTTAGCAAAATCTGCAATTTATTGCGATCTTTTGCCAAAATCGGCGGTTTTTCCGCGATCTTTTGACGAAATCGGCGTTTTCCCATGTTTTTTAAAGTGAAATCGGCAGTTTTTCGACTATCTTTAGACAAAATTTGCTTTTTAACGTGATTTTTTTCTCGAAAACGGCGTTTTATTCCCGCGATCTTTTGACGAAATCGGCGTTTATTCCGTGATCTTTTGATGAAATCGGCGTATTTTTTCAAATATTCTTTTGACAAAATATTTTTAAGCGATCTTTTATCGAAAACGGCGTTTTTTCCCGCGATCTTTTAACGAAATCGGCGTTATATCCGCAATTTTTAGACGAAATTGGCGTTTTCCCGCCGTCTTCAGAAGAAACCAGCGTTTTATCTGCAATATTTGGTGAAATTGCCGTTTTTTTCGCGATCCGCACAGGAAATTTGCGTTTTCCATCGATCTTTTGACAAAGTTCGTTTACAAAAGCATTGACGAAATCGTCATTTTCCTACGAAATATTGACGAAATGTATGCTATTTCTGAATCCTATCACAAAATTTGCTTTTCTACGCAATTGTTTTTTCCACGCGCAGAACCGTACAAGTTGGCAACTATGCGGAACTGATAACCCAATTTCAAAATTTCGGAAGAGGATGCCGTAAATTTTCGGAAATTTCAGACGAGAATCACCCCTGTAATAAATATATATTAAATAAAAATAAAATGAAAATAGACGAGGGAAAGAACTACTAAAGCAACTTCCACATAGGAGAGAGGGAGGGGATGATGAGAAATCATTGACAAGATTATTAGAATTTTAACAAATAAAATAAGCTTCATGAATATTTAAGTGAGAAGGAGAGGCAGGATAAGAAATAATTCTGGCCATAGAGAAATTGAAATAATGACTGGAAGCCCAGAAATGAGAAGCAAACGAGGACCTGGATAATTCCTGATTTTCAATATACACTTCTATACATATGCTTCTCACTGTTGGGCTTCCGGTCATTGTTTCAAATTCTCTACGGCCAGAAATATTTCTTATCCTGCCGCTTCTTCTCACTTAAATATTCATGAAGCTTATTTTACTTGTAAAATTTCTAATAATTTTGTGAATGATCTCTCATCAGTCAGATTTTTATACGATATAAGCTCCCTTTTCATTTTATGCACATCAATTGAAGAACAAACTCCAAGGGTTTGAGTAGACAAAAAGTCTGATTACTAAATTTTCCCTGGCACCCCCACCCCCTCACATACACACACAATTTTTCTTCTATATTTTTCTTTGCATTTTTGAATCAATCCAGAGAAAGTCTAAATTGCTTTAAAAAAGGTGGAATTCTTCCTTTAGAAGGAACACTTTCATGCCTGCAATGCACTTCATTGAAACATTATGACAAACCAGAAGCACAGTAAATATAAATATGACTATGACTCTTTATAAGATCCAATCATGCATGAAAAGTGATTCATTGACATGTGAAACAACTGACACAATCAAGGAAACTGATAAGAATGTCTTGTCATTTTCCAGTACTAATTGAAATAAAACTTGCATCAAAGGGCATCAACTTGCATCTTAATATTTACAAATAATTGTAAAAATTTTAAGAATGAGAAACTTTTATGAACTAAAATTTAAGAATATCTATAAATTATAATTTTTTCTTTTATTATTATAAATTTAAATTATTAAAGTAAAATAAAAATATTTATAAACTTCCCCTTTATTTTAAGTACTCAAAATTACTTGATACATCATATAATAACGTTCACCTATATTTCTGTAATCCTTCAATTTTCTGAATGACTTCTGTATTTTGAAGAATGTTGATAACATCCTCGGCCACATGAAATTTAGCAGAAGAGGAAAGCCAACTGAAACAAGGAGTAAAGAGACCCTGAAAATCAAAATAAAACATTTTATTTGATATTCACATGCTGTTTTTTATAAGTATAATTATTTTAAGGTATTCATATTTATACCAGTGTCTGAAACTTAACTACAACCTACACATTGTCATCGTATCCATACACATAATTTTAATGTGTTGTTTACATTCAGATAAATAATGATGATACCCCATATTTCACACAGTGGCTGACATCTAGCACAAATACTTGAGTTAATCTCGCATTAATAGAATACTCATTTAGAGACTGTGATGTGATCTGCATTCGCCAGTGCATTTGAAACAGTTAAAATTTCTATTTTTAAAAACTGACAACACTATTGATTAAAAGAACGACTATGGTACAAATGTTTCATGATTTAGTACCATATATTTTATTGATTGTTATCAGCAAAAATAAATTAATTAAATAGCACTAAAAACAATATTTATTTTTTTAAGAGCATCAACAATTGATACCACTCTATCAAGAAATATTTAATACAGGAAAGATTGTTGAAAGTCCACTACCTATTATTGTGGTTAAATTGCTTTCAATCAGTCAACAAACACATACTTAACCCATATTGTGTACAAAATTATCACAGCACCCAAAAACTAATCAAACAACCAAATTACATGGGTACAAAACCTAGACAATGATCCAAGCACAAAGAATGTGCAATGAATAGAAATATATAAGATTTTGTTATATTTTCTAAACTATGCAATTCTTAAAAGGTTATCTAAAAATATATTTGCTCTATTAGGAAAATGGAATAGGGAATTACATCAATATATTCACCAATGGCAAGTAGATTAATGAATTTCCCTATGCTTGATAATGAATATGGTCATTAAAAATTAATTTTGTACAACAAGAGAAAATTACTAACTTTTTGTGCTATTCTGTCATTATTCTCAACCAAAAATGCTGCTGCATACCAATTTCCAGAAAATGGATTTGTAATATTAATTAAGACAGGAACAGTATCAGAAAGCAGAGTAATATTATGGAGAAATAATCGGCGTACAGCAAAATTATCAGGGTATGAAGCATTCTGAAGACTCATCACAGGGTAGCTACCATACTGTAAATATCTGAAAAAAAAAAAAAAAAAAAAAAAAAAAAAAAAGGTTCATTTAAAAAATAATCCAGCTATATAACTTTAAAATTTCATCAAAATTATTATTTTTATTATTTCTTTTGTAAAACTTTAATTCAATTTTATCAATTACAAAGAGATTGGTTTATGTTCACTTTAATTGCATTGTAAATAAAATTTATATTTCTTACAAAATGTAAAGAATATATAACACTATGTATTACATATATTAATTATATCAATACAGATAAAAATTCCATTTTTAATGTCATAACATTTGAACATAATTTAGAAGCAAAAATAAAATTGTAATTTAATAAGAGAATGTGAAAAAATAATTTCAGTCAAACAAATGCAATTGCATAAATCAATTACATCTGGAGGGGGAAAAAACCTCTTTTTACTTATAATGCAAACAAATATTTTAAAAAATAATTGGGTCAGTGTTAAGTTCTTAAAAATTAATAAAACTCAGACATGCTATAGGCTCAGCAAGAAAAAAGCTGAACTTTCACGGCTTCACAGACTTTTGGTGAAATCTGCGTTTTTCTGCAATTTTTTAACAAAATTAGTGTTTTTCCACAACCAATTGACAAAAATCTTACTTTTCCCCACAGCCTTTTCAATGAAATTTGCATTTATCCATGATCCTTTAGCGAAATTCGTGCTTTTTCTCAGCCTTTTTCAACAAAATTCGTGTATTTTCTATGATCTTTTGAGAAAATTTGCTTATTTTCCAGGATCTTTCGTCGACATATGTATATTTTCCACGATCTGTTGTCAAAATTTCCATATTTTCTGCGATCTTCCGTCAAAACTTGTGTATTTTCTGCGATCTTTCTACAAAATTTGAGTATTTTCCGTGATCTTACATCAAAATTTGCATATTTTCGGCTATCATTTGCCAAAATTTGCGTATTTTCCATGATCTTTCTACAAAATTCGAATATTTTCGGCTATCATTCGTCAAAATTTGCATATTTTCCACGATATTTCTACAAAATTCGATTCTTTTCCACGATCTTTCTACAAAATTCGAGTATTTTCCACAATCTTACATAAACATATGTGTATTTTCCGCGATCTTTCATCAACATATGTGTATTTTCTGCGATCTTTTGTCAAAATATGCGTATTTTCCGCGACCTTTCGTCAAAATTTCCGTATTTTCTGCGATCTTTTGTCAAAATTTGTGTATTTTCCATGATCTTTCTACAAAATTAGAGTATTTTCCCCAACCTGTTCACATTTTCCCTGCAATTTTTTGACGAAAATCGCATCTTATTTGTAATCATTTAACAAAAATCGTGTTTTTTCCCGTGATCCTCTGAAGAAAATAGTATTTTTTTCCGCAATTGTTTGATGAATTTATATATATATATTTTTTACGATTCTTTGGAGAAATTTGCGTTTTTTTCTGCAATCTTTTGAAGAAATTTGTTTAATTTAGCATGGGTTGTACTCGCGTTTTTGTTGTATCTCATCCATTACCCACCCCCCATATAAATGTCAACAAATTTTAATGCATTTTTGCATTGATCCCAGAGGTAATGAAATATGCCGCCGAAAAAGCGGAATTCCGCAGAAAAGTAGCATGTCTGAAAACTAAATTTAAATTATAATATTCATTTTATTTATATTGAATAAAATTCTAAAATTATATAGCAGAAGTTTAAAAAATTGATATTGAATTAAATCATTATGCTTTGCATACATATATATTTTTTTAAACCCATAGATTCTTTTATTTATATCAATCGGCAATAGATTGCACCAAAATAGTGTTGGTTTATTCAGTGGCGCAGTGAGGGGGGGGGGGTTAAAACCCCCTCCAGAGCCATGACAAAAATACAAAAATTTCCACTTTTATGAACCGAATCATAAAAAAAAACTAAAGTTAGAATTTTTTTTTGTTTAGTTTTCGAAATCTGCCGCTTTATTGAATCAAATTTTATTTAAAAATTTGACTCGTTTAAGCAGCAGTAATGTATTTTCTTTGAAAAATAGGGAAAGCACATAGCAACAGTATCAGTATCGAAAACTGGTCACTCAATTTCAGAAAAGGGCGGCATTCATTTATACTATTTGAATTTATACTATTGTTTTCAATACTGCACCACTGGGGGGGATCTTAATTAGTTGCATCTGTTTCTTGCTCTTTTTTTGGAAAGGGGACTGGACTCTCGAATTCCAGGAAAAACACAAAAACACATGCTTGCATGCTTTGAAGGATAGACTTAATTCCACAAACATTGTGTTGTTAGTTGCTGTAGTGCTAAGGTTTCTTTTATTGTGCGTTTCGCTATGGAGGATATTAAATCCTCTTCAGAGAAGAAAATTATGAAAAAGATGGATATGAGATCATTTTTTTTAATCTTTCAAATTCCTTCAAGCATTCTTGAAATCCAGGTATGTTTGGAAAGTATATAATTCGTTTATATTTATGTTTCTGGAAAGATATTAACAGCGCCGTGCGAAAGGGGTAAGGGAGGGCGGATGCCCAGGGCGCAGAGATTTAGGGGGCGCCAAATTTCTAACTACTTTCTACTTACTACTACTTTAAAGGGGCTACTTTCAGACAATTTTTTTTAATTTATATTAATTCTTATTTAAAAAAACGCCCGAAATAGGCAAGTGGGTAAACGGAAAAAAAGTTACCTGAAAAACAGTTACTGGAAAAAAGGTGACATGACTACAAAAGCGAAAAAAATGTTACCAGAAAAAAAAGGGACATAGAATTGATTTTGGGAAATTATTATTGATTTTGGGAATTCATTATTGATTTTGAGGATTCATTGGTTAAGTATTTAGAAGGGATCAGGGGGAGGCTCTTAATTTAGATAAATGGTTTTTTCATGCTGAATTAACTGTTTTGGTTCAGTTTTTGGACATATGATAACCCCCCCCCCCCCCATCCGTAGCCTCTCAAATTAAATCAATAGTTTTTTACGCAAATTTATCCGATTCACTTGGAATTTCCGACATAGGTTCATTATGATAAGACGTATCTCTGATTAGTTTTAGGGTTCTTTTGCTTATTATAAAGGGAGGATGGTCAATTAACCCTCTCCCTCCACAAATTAGATAGATCGGTTTTTATGCAAAATTATCCGATGTATTTCAAATTTTAGATAGAGATTCTTTCTGATAAAGTGAATCCCTGAATAGTTTTAAGAGTTTAATGAGTAAGTATAAAGGGGAGAGTGGACGGGGGATAATCCCTCTTAAATTAAATAAATGGCTTTTCACGCAGAATTATCCGATTTGCTTCGAATTTTGGACATAGGTTCATTATGATAAAACGTATCTCTGATTGGTTATGGGGTTATTTTCCTTATTATAAAGGGGCGGGCAAGCAATTATTTCCCCCTCAAACAGGGCTCAGCGCAACTTGTAGCCTCGAAAATAGTGGAAATAGTGACTGAAATTCCTTCAAAAAAGTGACCAAATAGTGACTAAACAAACAATTAATTTTGATAATTAAATACAGTATAAATGATGCCTGACAAATTTTTTAAATGTATTTGAACCCTTTAAGTATTGATTTACTTAAAAAAAAAGAAAAAACTGCATATGAAGCATTTTTTTTTTGGGGGGGGGAGGAATTTTGAAGTATGTGAAAGCAGTAAAAAATTCATTTATTTTAAAAATATCAGTGGCATTCATAGTAGATTTCAAAAAATTAGCAAAACTAAAATAAATTAATAATTGTACATGTTAAAGACTGTCTCACCCGTCAAATGTAAGAGGGACTTTTATCATCTAAATCAATCAACTACAACTGATATAAAAATACTGCATATATAACTATGTAAATAAATTTAATTAGACAGCAACTTACCATTGTGGCCATTAGGGAATTTTAAAGGGAAATTCTTCATTAGAAAAGACCTGAATACATGTGCGTAGCTAGTATGGGTGGGCTAGGTTCTCCCCAGAATAAAATTGATTCAATAAAAATTAAACGTATATAATCTAAAAATCAGTTTGGCACATCTTAGGCCCATTCCAGAAAAAAAATGCTGCCTACTCCAATGCCTGAATAAAATACAGGGTGTATCTAAACTACTGGGCAAAACTGTAAGGGGTGAGAGTACACATCAAGACAAATAATATTAAATGGGAAACTAAGAGTCCCAAATGTCTTCCGAAGGTGATAGGCACCATCAAAGTTTAGGTACCAAAAATTGAAATGATTACAAAAAACGGAAAAATTGGTTGATTCATTTGCAGTTTCACAAAAACTTTTCTTTATGTCAGTATTGTCTAGAAAATAAATTTCAAAAAATGTCGATAGAGGGCGCTTTAGACTTTGGAGTAACGAACAACTATTTTTTACCGTTATTTTTTGCATCTCATTAAATTTTTTTAGAAGTTTAGACATAAACTTAAATTTTGATCTCAAAATCTGTGGTTAAGTAGCACAAACTGAACTGTGTTCAATAGGAGTGGGTAGGTTGAAATTTCAAATGATTATAAAAAACAGAATAATTCGTCAATTGATTTGCGGTTTTCACTAAAACTATCCTTTATGTCACTATTGCCTTAAAAATAAATTATAAACATAAACTTTAAAAAATTTTGATAGAGGGTGCTTTAGACTTTGGAGTAATGTACAACTATTTTTTACCATTATTTTTTGCATTTCATTAAATTTTTTTGAAGCTTAGACATAAACTTAAGTTTTGTGCTGAAAATCTGAATTGTTGAGAGTGGTTAAGTAGTGCTAACTGAACTGTGTTCAATGGGGGCGGGAAGGTTCAAATTTCAAATGATTATACAAAACTGAAAAATTGGTCGATTTGTTTGGGGTTTTCTCTAAAACCATTCTTTATGTCAGTATTTTCTTAAAAATAAACTTTAAAGAAAAATTTCAAAAAATTCTGTTAGAGGGCGCCTTAAACTTTAGATTAACCAACAACAACTGTTATTTTTTGTATCTAATTGAATGCTTGCAAAAGCTTAGACTTAAATATTGAGCTCAAATTCTGAATCGTTGGGAGGGGTTAAGAAGCACAAACTGAACTGTGTTCAGGAGTTGAAATTTTACCCTGCCCACCCTATGAACACAGTTCAATTTTTTGCTGCTTAATTACTCACAACAATTCAGATTTTGAGCACAAAATTTAAGTCTAAGCTTTTAAAACATTTATTTACATAAAAAAATAGTTGTTGGTTACTCTAAAGTTTAAGGCGCCCTCTAATTTTAATAGTAATAATCTCTAATAGTAATAGCACAAAATTTATATACAATGTGTAAAGTTAGAAGGTTTACATAACATCTTTTCTAAAAAGAAAATGAATATCAATAGATGTTGATAATTTTCAACATTTACACATAATGTGTAAAAATTTTATAAATTTATAAAATATCAATCTTTTTTTGGTTTTTATCAATAAAAGTTGATTTCCTTTTCTCTAGTGCCTTTTGTATTTTATTTCTTTCTTTCCTCTCTTCTTCCTCTTCCTTCAATACATTTGTTACACCTTCAACATAGCATTAGATAAACTGATTTCTTCAAGATTTTTATTCTAGATTTTCTTTTTTTAATCTTTGTTGCTTCTGAAAACAATTTATCTGCCATTTTACACACTTGTTCTTCTTTTTCTTTTCGTTTTTCTAATGATTCTTCACATTTTTTAATGACTTCTTTTTGTTTCTGCAAATTTTCTGCATTTGCCTTTTCTATTGCTTTCTTATTTTCTTCCTCTTTTTTCATCAGTTCTTCCTGCTGTTTGATACATTTTTGCTCATATAAATTATTTTCATAACTTTTTGATGCATTGCGGTCAAATATTAAAAATTTTTTTGTAATTGGAACTTGTTCAGGCTCGTTGTTATAAAATTTTAATATACTCTTTACAGTCATTATAGAGTTTAATGTCCTTTCAGACATTGCAGCTCTGTTATCTGTGAGAACTCTTCCAGAAGAAGAAAAACCTCTCTCTCTGCATCCGAATTTCCATGCGACAGTACTAAAGCAGCTTTTATAACTTTAGCTACTGTAGCATATTTCAATTGTCCATCATTTTTAATTGAAAGAAGGTTACTCCAATAGCAATCTATTCTTTCACTGTTTTGTTCGCACTCTTTTTCTAACTGCAGAAGATTCCATTCGCCTAGCAGTATATCATGTGGGACATCAATCTGCAAATATTTTGCAACTGCTACTATATCCAAACAACTACGAACAGATTTTCTCTGAACAGGATGAAGAAAACGAAGTTTTTTGAGTAAATCTGAGGACATAGCTATATTTTTTAAAAGCACTTTACAGGCACTTATGTAGTGCTTTTGAATGTCTTTTAAAAAGTACATTTTATCATTTTCACTCACATGATCCAATGCTTCAAGAACTGGTTCACTGCAATTAATTTGTTTCAGAGGAAGATAGTTTTGCTCTTGGAGGAGGTTGTCTACATCGGTATATTTTTTATCTAAATTAGATTGCTTGCAAGCTCAACTTATTAAAGTTTGAATTAAAGTGGAAAGTTCACTGTACAAAATATGGATTAAAGGTTCATCCTTCTGAAATGTTTTTGTGAATTTCATAAACAGATTTGCACTTGATATCACAAAATGAAGCTCAGCCTTTATTGTGCTTTTTTTTATCAAGTTGATAATATCCTTGGAACTTACACCACCCACTACACCCTTACTAGGGACATGTTTTAAAAAATAATTTTCTATGGCTGACCACTGCTCTAGAAGTCGCCTGGCAGCTGGCTCTACAGTCAGCCACCTTGATGAACAATGTTTCGGGAATCTTTTGTTGGGAAGTCCTTCTTTATTTTGGACATTGGAAAATGCTTCCCATTTTGCAAGCCATCCAGAAACATAAAAATAAATTGAAGTGATCAGTTCACATGTGTCTTCCCCCCTAACATAGACAAACCTTTCAAAAAAGCATTATGTACAATGTGTATATTACATGTCCCAATATTGACAAGATTTCGTTCTGCAACAACTTTAATTTCTTCATTCAATAGTTTATGAACTTTTTTATTGATGTAAGGTCCGTCACTCCCCAACATCAATAAATATTTTCGTGGAAGTTGCATTTCATCCAATGCCTCGAGTATTTTTTCAAATACAATTTCTTGATACACACTTGATAAGTAACAAATCACGTGCAATCCCATATGGAGACAGTCTCATTTAGAGAGAAAAGGGTGGAAAGTAGACAAAAGCATTGGTTCTTCCTTTTAGCAGGAGAGGGAAGAAGATTTCACAACAAAATGGATGTGCAAAAACGGTAAATCTGTTGCAAGAGCTGATTCGCCACCATTTTGTTGCAAAATTTTTTTCATCGGTCGGAGATTTTCAAAGTTTTCTCAGAAAATAGTGGAAAAAGTGACTTGAGATAAAAAATAGCAACAAAAAGTGACCAATGTGAAAAATAGTGACTTTTAGTGAAAATAGTGACCAGTGCGGAGCCCTTCTCAAATTAGATAAATCGGTTTTATGCAAATCGTTGTTTTAACCGATGTATTTCAAATTTTAAATATAGGTTCTTTCTGATAAGGTGAATCCCTGAATAGTTTTAAGGGTTTAATGGTTAAGTATAAAGGCAAAAACGAGGATAACTTCCCTTAAATTAAATAAATAGCTTTTATGCAGAATTATTTGATTTGCTTCAAATTTTGGATGTAGCTTCTTTATGATCAAGTGTATTCCGTATTAGTTACGATTTTTTTTTGCTTATTATAAATAGGAAAACAGACGATTATTCCCCCTTAAATTAGATAAATGGTTTTTTATGCATAATTATCCGATGTATTTCAAATTTTTGATATAGATTTTTTCTCATAAAGTCAATCCCTAAATAGTTTTAAGAGCTTAATGGCTAATTATAGAGGGGACACTGGGGATAACCCCACTTAAATTACATAAATGGCTTTTTAAGCAGAATTATCCGATTTGCTTCAAATTTTGGATGTAGTTTCCTTATGGTAAAACGTATAAGCTAATGAATGTAGTTAAAATAGGGAGGGATGCAGCAGTCCCTTCAGGAAACTCTTTCAGGGAAAGATGCTTGCTTTCCCCATTCGATGGAGTGGAATATCTGGTAGATATTGCAGGCGGCTAGACTCTTAGGAAAATTGTTGATCAGGGGATTTCCCGGTAAAGGTTTGACGCAAAAATATTCAAGTAACATAAAAAAGCGAGTTGAATGCAATTGAACGCAAATAACAAATAAAAACATTTTTTCTTTATTTTTTTAATTTAATGATTGAAAACTATTATGTCAGAAAACATTATAACACATTTTACCTTTTTTCTTATAATGATTAATTTCCATTCATTGTGCATTTAAAACTAGTTTATTTATTTATTTTTTTTTATTTGTGAAAAAAGTAATATACTAAATCATTTGTTGTAATTGTCATTTTAATTTACGCCAAATATTTATCATTTAAAACTGTATTTTTACTAATTAATGTCCCATATTATGCATCACAAAATATAATATAAAACATAAAAAAATATATGTTAGAAAACTTTAATGTACAAACTATATTGTATGTCATGAATGAATGAACTAGTGAATTCATTAATTTGTAGTAATAAAAATAGTTTTTTTTTTATTACCAGCTTATGTTAGTAATTAGAAAGTTAATTGTTTAAAAACCTGTAGTTCTTGATAGATCTTCAGGTTTGAACGCTTAAAAAAATAAAAACAGATTTAAATTAAAGAAAAAAAAAACGATTTTAAGAAAAACAGGATATTTTTTTCTTTGTTATGATATTTATAGAATACTGAAAAATGCTATGCAGCAACAATTTGCAACAACAGCATTTTAAATGCAAACAGCTATTGAGGATATATAAACAAACACTTAAAAATATTCAGGGATTCACTTTATGAGAAAGAACCTATAGCCAAAATTTGAAATACATCGGATAATTGTGCATAAAAAATAATTTATCTAATTTAAGGGGGGGGGGATTAATCGTGGCCCCCTTTTTTAATTAGCAAAAGAACCCCATAACTAATCAGGGATACCCTTTATCTTAATGAATCAACATTCAAAATTTGAAGCAAATCAGATAATTCTGCGTAAAAAGCTATTTATTTAATTTAAGAGAGGTTATCCCCCATGCACCCTCTATACTTAACCATTAAACTCCCAAAATTCTTCAGGCATTATATACTGTGACGACGTACTGACAAATTTAATCGTGGCAGAAGATAGACAGCAAAGTCTTATTCTGAAAAAGTATGCATAGTTGAAAGTATCTTCATTCAAAAGCTGTTAAGAACTGATAGAGAAATTACCTTAATGGTAATTCCCTATACAAGGTAAATGAATAGATATGCAGAGTATATGCGCAAGTGGGCGTATAAGCTGAATTGTCTGCCCTGAAATAACTTGTCATTAAAGAAAATATTGAATGTCAAATGAATATATATTGGAAAGCAGAAATTAAACAGGTTTAAATAACAAATAACAATCTTTATTAAAATCATAATTAAAATCAAAAATAGACAAATATGAATATAAAATCAATTGGTTAAAAAATATATAGATATCAATTCTTATATTGGATTCGACGTAATATCATTCACTTTACATATAATGAACCAGAGCACCAGATGGAATAAAGAAATTTATTTTTATATTGTAAAGAAAAAAATTATATTTTTACTTTAAATGAAAAATAAAGTTTTTATGAAAAATATTTTATCTTTAAATTTAATTCAAACCACAATTCCCAGCTCATCTTAAACAGATGCCTTCATAATAATTTTAATCACCGACGTTAAAAAATAAATAGCAGAAACTTTAAATTTAATTCATAAATATACATCTCCCCTTCCTATTACTACAAAGTCAAGTCAACCTCTTTCAAATGATTAAAGCTCCTAAGGACTCAAGCTGCCACTCAAGAGTACCTTCCAAAAATGTTTCACCTGCCACGTGAAACATTCTCCATTAATCTACCTCTGCCACAAGAAGATTTATATGGAGGGTGGAGCAAAACAAAATAGACAATGAATCAACTCAATAACAGCAACGTCCCAATGGAGATCTCATGCATATCAGCTCCAGATCCTCCCAGGGAAAACGATTGTTGAAACAACCCCCAAGTCATTACTAGCTCGTAACATTCACCGGCTATCGTAATGCTTGTTAAAACGAAAAACCACTGCATTGAGCCCAAATTCATTGCTAAAAGGTTAAAGTCGACAAGATTAATTCTAAATAAATATAACAGATAGAGTCTGGATTAAAAAGATATATTTAAGAAGGAGAGATTAAAAGAAATATTGTTCCCAAAAAGAATAAATAAAATAAAAGTAAAAACTCATCTGACATTTGCCGTAGGTGGCCGGCACCCAGCTATTTACGTTGAAGCATACATTTAAATGTCATTTCTAAATGTCAGTTCCTTTCTTTCAGCAGCATATTCATTTTAAAAACTATAACTCTAATTCCTATAGAAAGCTGGACGTTGTCACTTTATATTCACTTTAAAAAGAAAGATAACTTTACTAGTACGACCAGCGTTCCAGCTCCGGACTTCATAATGACACTGAACGAGACAAGGCGAACACTCCCCGGCGAAACAACAGAGTTTAAATATCACATCCTCCTCTCTGACAACGCCTCCTCACATGACATCTGCTTCCTGGTCTAACGTCACTTCCGGTATCTTGAAGGTTCCCGGGAAAGACGATCTAATAGCAGTCAGCCATGGGGAAACTACGTATGCTCATGGACATGTTACGCCACCTATCGCTAGGTTCGATAACTCTTTAGAAAAACATCGTAAGTATTCTATGAAGGATGGAAGATATTTGCCGGGTGAAATGAAAGTGTCGATGCCGTAAGAATGTAGATTATTAACGAGTAGTGAAAAGTAAGTAGATGAATTATGGGTAGCTGTTAATTATGCCGAAGTATAAAAGAAAAATAAGAGGTATTTTATTTATTATAAGTTGAAATTTAAACACAGGAAAAATAAAGATAAGTGTTTAAATTAAGACTTTGTTTCATTTATATTTTAATTATTTAAAAACAAATAAAAATAAATAGAAATTTGTTTTAAATGTAGCTTTACTTTAAACTATTGTAAATAAATTTGGTAATATGTTAATAGAAGAAAGGTTGAGTGGAATGACAAGAACTTAGGGAAAACATGTCTATTTTTCTATCAAACCCCCCCCCCCCTCTTGTCAATTCCATGAAACCATCTAAATACCAGAAAGCAGTAACCTCTAAATCTGCACATTGGTACACCTCGGTTTGTCCACACTTCAACCTCAAAAACTAATCCGAAAGTTCAACTTCAGCTACCATCACAAATTTAACAGCAATACCACATCACCAATCACAATTGTCCCAACAAAATCTATGCACGGCATCCGCTGTCTCCACCAGTATAAAAGAAGTCTCGTGAGATCAAATAGGGCAATAATTTAAAAATTTCTCTGGGCTCCAGTCCATACAGAAACTATAAATAAAAGAAATAAGATTACATAACAACACATACAATTAAAATTCAAGTCACACATATTAGTCAGCCTTAGCTCTAATAACTTTAAAACCATCAGCCACAGTGGATTTTTCATTCTTAAAAATCTTATTGTCCTTGTATCTTATACTAACAATCTTCAAAATTATCGTTCATGTAAATTTGAGAAAATTACCGTTTATATTACAATCAAGACATAATCAAAAATTTCAAATATTTATATTCAAAAACTTAAATCTTTACAATCAACTCTTTAAATTTTATCAACCTTTACAATCAACTTTTAAAATCCCTACAAACCTAAATCTTAACAATCATATTTGAATTTTTTCTAACACAATTTACACAAAAAAATTCAAATTCAAATATATCTTTTTATCACACTTTAGTATTATGAATCATCACATAGCACGTGTATTCTAACACTATATATATAAATACCATGTGTCAAATTAAACAATACATTATTCTCATAATTAAAGTTAAAATTTCAATTCAACTATCTATATGATTAACAATTGAATTACCAAAACCAATATAATGTAATCCAATCTTACACCATTAAAACTTTATATATCCTTCAGACTTTAACCTCGAGAATTTAACTCTTCAAAAATTTCTCCATTACAATTAAAAATTCATTACATCTTACATATAAAATTTATACTAAATTTCCAAAACAAATCCAGATCAACCTCTGACCTTCCAACACCATTTTTCACACTTAAAAGACCAAGTAGTGAACTCCAAGCAAGGTGAACTCCAACTCGACTCCTTAATCTCAGCTTTTTAAACTTACAGATCCAAACTTCCACAAGGTTAATCCATGTCCCATCAACTATTAAATATAAACTTAAGTTGTTTCAACTACCAAATAACCAAGATATCCTGTACAAAAAAATATAAAAATTTAAGTTGTTACAACAAATTCAATCAACTCAATCAAAAACTAATCCTTTCAGCACCATATGCAAAACTACATGCATTCATACTAATCCATTGCCCTGGCCAGGGGCTTCATACAATCCTTTCATACCAAACAAATAAGACATGGATATTGGTAGCCACTTATAAAAACCAGGCAAATATGAAAACCAGTATATCAACCGTTTCTGTATATTTTTCAGTCTTTATCCTTAATGAAGGAACATGGATAACCATACTGATCTCAATAGAAAGTACCTTTAAAAAATTCACTGCAGAAAAACCTTTAGCCTGAAATATATGATCTTAAACAGATTTAACGATAGATTATCTTAACAGATTTCAAAACAAACTATCTGTCTTAAACCTACTATGTTGACAGAACTAGTTATCCTCTTCAAAAGAAATTGAGATCCCTAACAATTCAAAAATCAAAGCCTCCCCTCACACATTTCCCAACTCAAGAAGACATCAAGCTTAAACTTCAAAAATTACTTGCGTCATTCTTAAAAGTTAATGTTAAGCATTTTAAAGGAAGCAAAAAAATATAATTAGGATCTCAACTTTCCAATTACAATAAACAAGCATTCTCCTTACATTATTCTCACTGTAATGACCATTTGGTAAATTTCAAAAACAAGTTCACCCCCCTGAAGTACACTCAACTAACTTTACCCCTTTTACTTGTACCAAAAAGGACAAAAATTCTAAAATTCCTTCCAAGCATAGCCTATGCATCTCTCAAACCTTAAATGTGGCCATTAAGCTCTAAAACAGGAAAACTCCTCAAAAGACCGTTCTCTATAAATTTTGATACTGACTTAAACTGCCAACAATATCAAACTCAGAAATCTCACACATAACCCAACACAGCCATCAACAATTCTACAGATATAAATTAGACAATATTAACCAAGGTTGGTGCAACATCTTAAACTTTATAGCATTCCTCTAACACATCTTTATGAATGCCGTTATTAAAAAAATCTCCATTAAAATGACAGATCAAATTGTAAACTCAATTTACTTCAAACTCTGATCATTTTTAAACTAGAAAATTCACCTTTTTCAAAGATATTGCACCTAAAACTTATTTCATTTCTTAAATAAATATCACAGATAACAGGAATAATAACATTTAAATAAAATAAAACATGATTAAAAATATTTAAATATCATTTAAAAGAATTAAAAACATAAATAGAGGAGGTAAAAATAAAACTTTAAATATAAAGAAATCCTTTCTCAGTTTAAATCTAACTGCACCCTTTTTGTACAGACTATCCATGATTCCACTTCCAGGGTAGAAATACATTAAATCACAAATGCTAAGCTAGCCCAATGGAATCAAAAGTTTTAACAGATCTTAAACTATCAGATTTCCAATAAGATTCTATTTCAAATAAAATAAACAAAATATATTAAAATCTTTAACTTTAAATAAATTACTCTCCTCATAAAATATATAAAAATCATTCAAATTTCATCCTTTATCACTTAATAATTTTAAAGCAGTTCAAAACTGACAAATAATTTAAATATACTATATTAAAAACATTAAAACAGTTAAAATAGCTTTTTAAAAGAACTGAAGCTATGTTTTATAGTTAATGATCATTTTCCATTAACGCAGTATTAACTAATCAATATCCTCTAAAAATCTATAACATTACATAAAAATATCACAGATAAATCCTTTATCATTTTCTAAACTTTAACGCAACTTAATCTTTAACAGAGATTTTTCAAAAATTCATTTATCTCGTACTAAAATATGAAGAAAATGTTAACTTTTACTATTCATATCTTTTAAACTATTAGCATTACTAATAAAAATTTCTCAAAAATATTTAAATTTTAACCTTTAAAAATATTCATTCATTTTTAAACAAAATATAACAACATCTTAAATATAGAAAAAATTAAAAACTTCACAGACGACTCTTCCTCTTGATACAAATCTTCCTTCAAATCACAGTGGCCGACGTCTGAAACTACACAGATAAAAGTTTATAAAAGCTCAAATATAGTGTCCACAAAAGTTTTATGAGTTACCAGTCCCGCCAAGCAAAAACGATGGCCCAGCACCGCTCTTCTGTGCCTACTCATGCTAAAAGGTGCTGTAGCAAGTCCAGATAAAATAAAAGACACTTTATGTGTATTTAAATATCATTAAGATACTTTACTCTTATCACTATATCTTCTCAAAAACAGTCTTTTAGACTTTCTCACACTAGGATGAATTGCTCAGTAATTAAAGGAACCCGACTAACAAACATTACTTCTCATCAATCATAACGGATTTCAAAAGTAAGTCACCAAATTATCAGCATCTTAAACCGCTGGATGATGATATGAAAATAGTCCTTTCTTTATGAGAAGCATCAACAATATGCAGAAATAACGGCTCAAGGCATTCTGTATCAGCCAGATTTCTCTTACAAAGTTCATGCTGGTAGGTCCATTCAAAAGCAAGCACTACAGAACTCCAGAATTCTTCTCATTCAAAATCTTTCAATTTACACAGGCATATCAGGAAAACCAGAGGCGACTCTAAGAACACACGTTGACTTCTCTTCACAATCGAAATGATGATTTTCTCAGGAATCAACTTCTAGCCAGACCACCAAACAGCTCAGTCAGAAAAAAAAATTTCAAAAAAAATCAGAAAGACAATATATGAAAGTTTATCGATGAAAGCCAAGCTAATTTAAAATTCCAAGAAAATTCCTCTATAAAAAATTCTAAATTTTCAAAAAAAAATTCACTATTAGAAAATTTTTTTAAATTTCCAAAAAAAATTTTCAAACTTTAACATCAGGAAACAAATCCAATGCCCCCCCCCCCCCCCCATCGCAGAGATCCTGCTACAACTTAACACATGGAGAGCCAAAAAGATATACCAAAAATTCCAGAGATGAGCCAAGCCAAAAATATAAAAAATGAAAAGACAAGTATTTGAAGTGTGGGCAAACAAAATGGCCCATAACCGATATGATAGAGAAATTACCTTAATGGTAATTCCCTATACAAGGTAAATGAATAGATATGCAGAGTATATACGCAAGTGGGCATATAAGCTGAATTATCTGCCCTGAAATAACTTGTCATTAAAGAAAATATTGAATGTCAAATGAATATATATTGAGAAGCAGAAATTAAACAGGTTTAAATAACAAATAACAATCTTTATTAAAATCATAATTAAAATCAAAAACAGACAAATATGAATATAAAATCAATTGGTTAAAAAATATATAGATATCAATTCTTATATTGGATTCGACGTAATATCATTCACTTTACATATAATGAACCAGAGCACCAGATGGAATAAAGAAAGTAATTTATTTTTATATTGTAAAGAAAAAAATTATATTTTTACTTTAAATGAAAAATAAAGTTTTTATGAAAAATATTTTATCTTTAAATTTAATTCAAACCACAATTCCCAGCTCATCTTAAACAGATGCCTTCATAATAATTTTAATCACCGACGTTAAAAAATAAATAGCAGAAACTTTAAATTTAATTCATAAATATACATCTCCCCTTCCTATTACTACAAAGTCAAGTCAACCTCTTTCAAATGATTAAAGCTCCTAAGGACTCAAGCTGCCACTCAAGAGTACCTTCCAAAAATGTTTCACCTGCCATGTGAAACATTCTCCATTAATCTACCTCTGCCACAAGAAGATTTATATGGAGGGTGGAGCAAAACAAAATAGACAATGAATCAACTCAATAACAGCAACGTCCCAATGGAGATCTCATGCATATCAGCTCCAGATCTTCCCGGGGAAAACGATTGTCGAAACAACCCCCAAGTCATTACTAGCTCGTAACATTCACCGGCTATCGTAATGCTTGTTAAAACAAAAAACCACTGCATTGAGCCCAAATTCATTGCTAACAGGTTAAAGTCGACAAGATTAATTCTAAATAAATATAACAGATAGAGTCTGGATTAAAAAGATATATTTAAGAAGGAGAGATTAAAAGAAATATTGTTCCCAAAAAGAATAAATAAAATAAAAGTAAAAACTCATCTGACATTTGCCATAGGTGGCCGGCACCCAGCTATTTACGTTGAAGCATACATTTAAATGTCATTTCTAAATGTCAGTTCCTTTCTTTCAGCAGCATATTCATTTTAAAAACTATAACTCTAATTCCTATAGAAAGCTGGACGTTGTCACTTTATATTAACTTTAAAAAGAAAGATAACTTTACTAGTACGACCAACGTTCCAGCTCCGGACTTCATAATGACAATGAACGAGACAAGGCGAACACTCCCCGGCGAAACAACAGAGTTTAAATATCACATCCTCCTCTCTGACAAGGCCCCCTCACATGACATCTGTCACGTGACATCTGCTTCCTGGTTTAACGTCACTTCCGGTATCTTGAAGGTTCCCGGGAAAGACGATCTAATAGCAGTCAGCCATGGGGAAACTACGTATGCTCATGGACATGTTACGCCACCTATCGCTAGGTTCGATAACTCTTTAGAAAAACATCGTAAGTATTCTATGAAGGATGGAAGATATTTGCCGGGTGAAATGAAAGTGTCGATGCCGTAAGAATGTAGATTATTAACGAGTAGTGAAAAAGTAAGTAGATGAATTATGGGTAGCTGTTAATTATGCCGAAGTATAAAAGAAAAATAAAAGGTATTTTATTTATTATAAGTTGAAATTTAAACACAGGAAAAATAAAGATAAGTGTTTAAATTAAGACTTTGTTTCATTTATATTTTAATTATTTAAAAGCAAATAAAAATAAATAGAATTTGTTTTAAATGTAGCTTTACTTTGAACTATTGTAAATAAATTTGGGGTCATTCCATGTCAGATCACCCAGACCATGGCACCCACCATCCCCAATATTTATAAAATTCAGCGAATTTATAGAGTTTAAAATGCTGATTCCAAAAATATCAATTATATTGAAATTGATCAAACGGTTTGTGAGTTATGAGCTTTTAAATAGCTCCCAAGATGGCCGATTTGCCGCCATTTTGAATAGCACACGTGACAACAAAAAAGTCCATAACTTTTTTTAGGTTTAAACTAAAGCTTTCAAAATTTTTTTGTTTTGTTCAGAATAAAGTAAACTTTCATTTAAACAAATTTTTGTGAACCTCATTCTATAAAAATGCTGTTAGAAAATAACTTTTTTTCATTTTTTTAAGTAAAAAAAGGTGCAACTTCAATGGCTGATTTCCCCCAATGTACCCCCTTCAATTTTTACCTAATTGCATAAATAGGTAACACAAAGTGTGTTTTGTTGACTGATAAAAAAAATTTAATGGGCGGTTCACAGGCTTTTATTTAAAAAAATAAATTCAGTTTTACTGACTTTCCACAATAACAGAAAACACAAGATAATGTTGATATTTCTTTTATTACCAGAAATATCATACATATTTACATCTAAAAGTTTGATAAGGTTTAATGTTACATAAATATATATATTTAATGTTTCTAAAAAAAGGGGGAATCCCAAAGGAATTAATAGGAATGCCAATAACGGATTCTTGCAAGAGTACTTTCCTGACAAATTGAAATCGATTACAGAGTTTCAATAAATTATAAGTAAAAAAGAAATGATAGAAAAAACTCTACAAATAGGTACATTATATAACAAAATCATACTTGTATATAATAAAAAATGTGATAAAGTTAACACTCTTAAATAAAAAATACAGTAAGTAAAAGTTAACACTAGTCTACATATCAGATGATTAAGAACCAATGCACCCCTTTAATGTATTTTTCTATGCTAATTACACAACTGTTCTTAGTTTTCTTCTATCACATATAATTTGTTTGTGATCAACCAGAGGTGATTTCTAAGATTCATTGCTGAGAACAAGCATCGTGTAATAGTCACAGATAATGTAAATGTATACTTGTGGATGCTTGCGAACTTATCTAACGACTTTTAGAATACAATCTGATTGTATTCAGCATGAGATAGACAAATGGTTTATCTGCAGTGACTTCAAATGTACATTAATATTATTGGCACAAAAAGCTGTGTATACAAAAATGCCTTGCTTTCTATGTGAACGGGACAATTCGGCAAAGCAAAATCATTGGTTTTTCTGTTTGTTTTTAAATCCATTTTTGCTCACAAACGCATTCAATTGGCAGGTTCTATATATATATATATATATATAAAAGGCATACTATATTTAAAAAATGCTGTCAAAGTGAGCATTTTGAATTGAATTTAAGCGATAGTACTGGAAACTGAAAAAATGGTCATACTGAGAAAATAATTGTTGTATATCAAGATCTAATTCATTGAACAAAAAATAAAAACACAGGTTGCCAGGCGACTCTTTTTTAATTCTAACTGGCACCAACCACTTTCTTAAAAATGAAATCCATAATAGATGCTTTGATAACATTTGCAAGTAAAATATACTTCAAATTTTATATTAGAAAAATACTGGTGCACACAGAATATAAAAATA
Source organism: Maratus speculifer (assembly GCA_964019185.1). Lineage (NCBI taxonomy): Eukaryota > Metazoa > Arthropoda > Arachnida > Araneae > Salticidae > Maratus > Maratus speculifer. Next base: position 73,540,157 of record OZ025293.1, read on the forward strand.
GTTACCTGTAGCAGCCCTGAGGTTGCTTATAAATCTCTGAAAAAAAAAATCACATCTACAAGTATCATGTTTTTACTTTTAAAAATGAATCTGAAAATGTGTAAAAAAATTGAGTTGTTGAGGGTACAAATATATATTTTTTATATACACTGCCTTAACATAATTGCGATAAAACTAGTTCTTACAGAAAAATTAAATTTGAAAAAGAACCAGATAAAATTGTTGAACTAGGTTTATATCTAAATTTGATTTAGTTTTTGTTACTGAAACAAGTACAGTAAACTATCTCAAATCTGAAACCCTAAAATCCACAATTCTAAAAAATCTGCATATAATTTACGGATGTAAATAATGAAACATTCAGTTCAGATATAGGGACAAAATTTGACTTTTATAATGTTATATCAATTCCATTTTATTTTAATTTGTAACTTTTGTTAATAGTACTGAATTCATGTTTTATTCCCACGAAGGAAAATAAATATATTCTGAAAAAATTCAGATTTTTCTTATATCATTGATAATCACAATCTTCTTATTAAATATATTTATGTATTAATCAAGCTTTTTTGGTTATTAAATCTAAATCTGGCTAAACCTGAAAAAAAACTTCTTTATTTTATGATTTTGTTGAGAATTAGTAATATATCTTTATGAGGTGCATTAGTAACTACATTGAAAAATTTAGGAAAGATATATTTCATGTTTATAATGAATATTTAATCATATATTATTCATTATTAACTTGATCCTCTTTTAATATTTTAATCACTTTGAAAATTATCTAAATTTTTATTATTTTAATTTATTACTAATTTTAATATTTTATTATATTGTAAAGCATTCATTTTAGTTTTGATTGCATTATTAATTGCATTCAAATTCCTGTTTAAAAAAAGGTAAACAAAGTAATGACCGGAAATCAACAAAATTCTAAAATCCACAAAACTTCTGGTTCCAAGCTGAGCGGATTTGAGGGAATCTACTGTATTTAACTTCAAAATTTACATCTGCCTGTTGGCAGGGATTTTTAAAAATATTAATTACCTTTACTTTAAATTATTATTGATGTAGATATATTTTTAATAGCATGTTTATTGTGTATGTGATATGTTATTTTGTATTAATTTAAAGTACCGTAATTTTTATTTAAGAGTTGCAATTTTATTGTATTTTGTGTAAAATAAAAGTACGATTTTTCCATAAAATTCAACTATTTGTAGAACTTTTTCCATCATTTCCTTTTTATTCATAATTTACTGAGACTGCAATAGATTTCAATTTGTCAGATTGCAAGAATCCATTATTGGTATTCCTATTTATTCCTATGGGATTCCCCTTTTTTAGGCACATTAAATATATATATTTATGTAACATTAAACCTTATCAAACTTTTAGATGTAAATATGTATGATATTTCTGGTAATAAAAGAAATATCAATATTATCTTGTGTTTTCTGTTATTATGGAAAGTCAGTAAAATTGAATTTATTTTTTTAAATAAAAACCTGTGAACCACCCATTAAGTTTTTTTTATTAGTCATCAAAACCACTTTGAGTTGCTTATTTATGCAATTAGATGAAAATTGAAGGGGGTACATGGGGGGAAATCAGCCATTGAAGTTGCACCTTTTTTTACTTAAAAAAATGACAAAAAGTCATTTTTTGACAGCATTTTTATAAAATGAGGTTCACAAAAATCTGTTTAAATGAAAGTTTACTTTATTCTGAACAAAACAAAAAAATTTGAAAGCTCTAGCTTAAACCTGAAAGAAGTTATGGACTTTTTTGTTGTCACATGTGCTATTCAAAATGGCGGCAAATCGGCCATCTTGGGAGCTATTTAAAAGCTCATAACTCACAAACCGTTTGATCAATTTCAATATAATTGATATTTTTGGAATCAGCATTAGAAATTCTACAAATCCACTGGATTTTATCAAAATTGATGATGGTGGGTGTCATTTTTGGAAAAATCTGGGTGATTTGACATGGAATGACCCTTTGGTAATATGTTAATAGAAGAAAGGTTGAGTGGAATGACAAGAACTTAGGGAAAACATGTCTATTTTTCTATCAAGAACAGGTTCTATTGACCTCAAGGGATATGCCTAGAAAATAATTGCACTGGTCTAGTGGCAATGAGCTGAGGGGGACACTGGGATTATTGCACATCGAGAGGGAAGGAAAGTAGTTGGAAGAGAGACATGTGCTGGTAATGTACAAGAAAGTACATTGAAGTAAGATGGCTTAGACGTGCTAAGCAAAATGTAATATTGGAGTGAGGCTCCTATGTAGTTGTAATGTCGTTTTATTTATTTTTTTAATAATTGGTCTATGGTTCTAATAAAGAACTTGAGGAATTAAAAATGTGTTATTGATGAACTTAACAAATAAACCAACTTAGTAAAGAGAAACTCAGGGCGAGACATTACAATACTATATATAAGCCGCATCAGAAAGAACCTATATCCAAAATTGTTTGAAATAACACGTTGGATAATTCTGCTTAAAAACCATTTATCTTATTGCGGAGGGGAGGGGGTAATCGTCCATTCCCAAAACTAATCAGGCAAGCATCTTTTCAGTATGAACGTATATCCAAAAATTGAATCAAAGCAGTTAATTCAGCATGAAAAAAACACTCACTTAAATTAAAAGCCAACCCCCGACCTTCCCCCCCTTTCATGCTTAGTCAATAAATCCCCAAAATCAATTCCTTGTCATTTTTTTCCGGTAACATTTTTATCTTGTCCCTTTTTTCCCGGTAACTTTTTTTCCGTGTCATTTTTTTCCGCTTTTGTAGTTTGTCACTTTTTTCCGATAACTCTTTTTCCTAGATTCAGGTAAGTAGATATCATGATTAAAAAGCTATGTAACTGAGAAATGTTCTTCATTCTTTGATAAGATCTTTCAGAAGACGATTCTCAGAGTTGCCAACTAGTACGGTTTTGCGCGCGGATAAAACAATCACGGAAAAATGCAAATTTCATGAAAGGATTGCCGAAAAAGCACACATTTCGTTAATATTTTGTGAAAAAACGACAATTACATCAATGTTTTTGTCAATGAACTTTGTCAAAAGATCGCCGAAAAAAGCGAATTTCCTGTGCGGATCGCGGAGAAAACGGCAATTTTGTTGGGAGATACAAACGTATCTCCCAGGGGTTAAGAAAAATTAGCAGAGTTGCTTAATGCAGATTAGGAAACGTTATTGCTGGATTTAAACTCTGATAAATTTAGATGATACTTTACTGAAATAAAACTAAATTAAATTAAGAAATAAATTATGGTGGACTAAAAATGATGACGACAATTTAAAAACAACTAAACACATTTATTAACAAACATTAAATAAAAATAACAATACATAAAATCAAAAAATATATTAACCAATACAATAAATTAACACATCTTATTTTAATCCTAATAAATCCCATGACATATAAAAGAGGGCATAAAATATCATATGGCTTAAGCTTTCTCATAGAAAGAAAAATAAAGTAACGAATACTGGAGCTCACCGCCATAATAAACGTAATGCTAACACTGCTTGACTAGTGATGAAAAAGAATGTCCGCCTCAATGAAATAAAAGTCAGAAGCAAACGTCCACTCCAATTCATCATGCCCCTTGATGTCAACACTCAGACCGTCAGTTCAAACATCCAAAGAAACACCGGGAAAAACAACTCGCATAACACGTAGAAGATGTCGACTTCTATAATACGTCCCATGTCTTGCACTTCTTTATTCAAAAGTAATTGAACTTGACTTAAAAACTGTTGACAAAACTAAAAAGCATTTAAAACTAAAGAAGAGCCGTTGAAACTAAAAATATATTGTAAAATCGGAACCAGCCGAAAGACTAAAAGATAGCTGCTACATCACACAAACAAGGAATGATCGATTTGACCATCCAACTGCTGGGTATATATATCTCTTAAGCAAACGGAATCTAGTCCACTACGCATCGCGGAAGTTATGCCCTCTAACGGCTCCCGCAACTTTCCTCTGGAAGTTTCTGATCGACGTCACTGGATTAGCATCACGCTAAATCCCGACAGTGCCGGACCGCTACCGCCATCTATTGGATGCCAAGAAAACCATCTTTAAAAATAGAGAGGGGAATATGTAGACTGCAATATGAACGTAAACACACTAGTTGAAAAATAGTTTAGAAGAATATAATTGCATGAAACTTTAATATTGCATTTAAAAGAATAAAGGAACTGCTTTCAAATAAAGGTAAGTGACTTTAACTTTACTGAGAAAGGAAATATTCAAGAGGAATGTTTAAACATGTGTACAATGACAAGAACTAGGGTTGTTAATTCCTAACAATGCCCCCCCCCCTCTTGTCACCTGTACCATCTAAAAATTAAATGCCCAATTGAACACCATAAAATTACAATTCAAAAGCTGCAACTCTAACACCAAGGTATTCACGTCGGCTAAAAAAAAAGAACACTACCTCCATTCAAAAACCTTATCTTCACTCAAAAACTCACCAATGAAAGACAATTCCAATATCAAAAAAAATTCTTGATGTCAGTCTTAAAAATAGCAAAAAAAAATGAAAAAAAAATTACCGTCATTGACAATGAGCTCCAATATATAAAAAAAATACATAAATACATTTACTATAATTACTAAAAATAAAAACATACAAAATGTACATTCACATAAAAATTATATGATAAAAACATCCAGTCCATATATTAAAAAAAATACAATATCACATTTTACATGTACTGCATCTTCTAAAACTTGTCTCATTAAAAATTTAACAAAAAAAATTGAGATCTTTATAACTTTATTTAAAAATTACGTACACCCATCTAAAAACAGATATGCCGCCATTTCCAAAAAAATTCTTCAAAGCTCCAACTATTCTCTACAAGAAACTATTCAATATCAACTAACATATTTAAAAGTAATGGTCCATTCAGCTAAGCAACATTTCCAATTCATCTTAAAACTCCGGAAATTAACACCAACTAGAGGAAGAATTGTGCCCCCTTAATCCATGATACCTATTCATGTAGCCTAACTTTAGCCAGACATCACATGCAAGTTTATACAGTCCTCCTAGGAACCAACATGCATACAGGATACAAAGAATGCTCTCTCCAAAAACTACTCCCCTTTATACCTTTCCAAAAATGACTTTAATAACTCATGAGCAAATAAAAATTAAACTCAAAACCAGACATATTTGCCAACTACCTAAGATTCCAGACCGGTACAATTAACAAATGGGGACAACAGACTTATACATCTTTCATACAGGGCTCGGTTACACCCTCCATTCATTGCCTTCCATTTGCTCCAGGCCTGAAGACTTGCACACACATTCATACCAAAAAGACATAGGAAGAAGGCATTTACTGTCATAATGAGAATCAACTTAAAAGTCAAAAGAAAATAAAAAGGGTCCAAAAAAAAAATTCATCTCAAGATAGTATGACTATCACGAGAACAGAGCATTAACTTCTCCATATCCACTTTAAAAATCTAGACAATTACTGCTACAGGTACCATCCTTACCCGGAACACATCCTCCAATAGAAATGTCAATTCTTGACCAACAGGCAATTATCATTAAAAATATATATACTACATCAAAAAAAAAATTTAAATACGAGTAGTATATCCGGGATTTCTGATACAGCGGAGAGCGAAACCAAATATCTGAATGTGAATCCCCTCCGCCATGCAGAAACTGAAAAACCTGAAATTACCTTAAAAATTTAGTTCCAAAAATTTAATTTCATACACAATTTTTCAAAAAAATTCTTAGTCAACAATTAAACATCCTCCATGACTCAATCCAATGTCGCTTGCTGAAAACCAGGAAACCACCACTACAATTTAGACAAGCTGCTAACCATCACAACAGCAATTCATTTCTTTTACAGGAAAAACAGCCCTTTTTCAGAAACTACAAAAAAAAATGGCTTCTTCTCCCCTCATTCACTCAAAAACAACTGAGTAAATCTCTAAATGACCTCATAAGTCATCTGGGAGAAAACCTACATTTATTCTGGAAAACAGCAAATCTAGTAAGAGGAAGAAATTTCAATTCAATGAAATTACCCAGCTTACTTATGTGGGGGCACCCCTTCATCTAATGACTCAAAAAAAACTTATGCCTTTAACTCATAAAAAAACTCATAAACTCATAAAAACTCATAGCCTTTAAATATTCAAATTCCATATTTAAATTCAGTGCCAAACACCTTGACTCAACTTTAGTCAGGCCCTTTTAAAAATCAGCCTATAAAAAGCTTTCATTAAAAACAGGCACAGTCTCGCACTCCCCTCACCAGACAATCTGCCACTCCAAACAGAAACACAGCTGCCTCCCCTCTGAAATACCTTCAAATACTTAACATCAAGAATATTTCCAAAACAAAAATGACAACCTTTTACCAATTCTTCATTTCCAACTGTTACAGGACCACATCCAGTCTTTCCAAATTCATAACATTACATCCATATACATATGTCTTAAGTAATCTCTATTTCAAAAACCATCTTCAATTTTTATTACAAAAAAAAATAACAATTCCAATAACTTAACTTTTATTTAAATCATACTGTTCATTTTCAAATTAACAGTAAAAATATATAAATATAAAAATTATATCAATTAACACAACATTCAATAATCTTCTTTAACCTTTAAATATTAATATGAAATTCTGAAAAACATACTGCAAATTTCATCACAAAAAGTAACCAATTTCTTTAAATATTCAAAAGCAAGAAAATACTTTTTAAAACTTAAGTTTCCATTATCATGTTCAAAGAACCCAGAGAAAGAACTCAAACTTCTAACCCAACATTCAGGGGTCCAGGAATCCTAAAAAAAAAACAGCTTCTGCCTAACAATTTATCTAAAGATATTAGCAGAGCACCTTAAAAACTCCTTAAGCCATGAGAAACATCTGGGTCCAATTTCAGACATGACAATGAAATCTTTAAAATTTAAATCTGTTTTATAAGACTTTACTTTTATCAGTCTGAAATATATCAAAGAATAAAAATATATAAAATAAAAATCTGTCTTGTAACAAAAATTTCAGCTATTAAAAAAAAAAAAAAAAAAAAAAAAAAAAAAACAGCTTTCTTCAAATTTTCATCCATCAGTAAACTAGATTAGAGATCGCCCAGACATCAAATATATCTATAAATATTCAGTCAACTCCCCTTCAAAAACAAACTTCCAAGTTTAATTATGATTCTAGATACATGAGGTATCAATTCCCCCCAAAAAATTGAATCATTTACTAAAAACTTATAAAAATCTTACCAAGAAATATTCAAAAATTGGATTCTTCATAATTATATATTCAAAATTTACTGCAAATGATCTATTAAACAACTGAACCAAAAATGCACCAAATGTCTAACTGCCTGGTCATCTATTTGACCTATTAAATTAACATGGAACCATTAATGTTCCCTTACACAAAAATGTTAATAAAAATAGTCAAACATTCTTAGCACATCCCAAGTTCAGTTTAAACATAAAGATAAATGATTTCTAAATTTTTACTTCATAAAAAACATTTTTATTTATCTTTCACAATCTCCCTCCAGTACTAACACTTAAGTTAAATAAAAATCCATATATTTTCTTCATTTTTCATTAAAATTTAAGATTAACTACTCAAATTCAACTGTAACTAAAAACATAAATTACCCCCCTCAATTAAAAACCAATTAAAACTGTTTAGCCTCCAGGGCCAGGTTATCTAACACATATAAACCTTAAAGGAAAACTCCTGCCCAAGCCAAACATAAGTTATCATTGAAGGGATCTTAATTGAAAAATAAAAAATTCTAAATATATTAAAATATAAACTTTAAATTACATTGATTTAATGCATCTTTACCAATTAAATTCTTTAAACTTTATGAAAAACTTCTTTAAACTCTATGAAAAACTTCTTTAAACTCTATGAAAAACTGGAGGTCAATTTATTAAAAATAACTATTTTCCTTATCTAATCTAGCAGCAATACCCAGAAAATCCATCAGATAAATCAATCCACTAATTATTAATACCAGATTATATAAAAATAAATTTCATATTGCCAAGAGTTGACTCAAACACTATACAGAGTTAAACTCACTGGATGAAGAACCTGTAAACATATTAAAAATACAGTATAAAAAATGCAGCAATTCTACATAATGGGGTCCGTAATTTTATTACACATAAAGACACAGCACTAAAAAATTTTTCACGATAATGAACTGGATAATCAAAAAAATCGTTCCTTTAAAAACAAAAAGCAGTGTTTAAAAAAAAAATTCTCTCAGGAAACAAGTCCTTGACTTCATCAGGAAACTATCTCACGGCCAGTCCACGTTCATCTAATCAAAGAATAGCCAGGTTCACCGGTTTCATTCTTGAAAAATAAAAAATTCTGTTCATCCGCACCAGTTCAGAAAAATAGACAATTCCAAAGCAAGGCCCAGCCGCGACCACTGTCGCACACTGGATAACCTCAAATACAGGCTGCAGAACATTAAATCTTTAATCTTTGCACCACAAGAACTGCACAGGAACACACATCTAATCTGAGGCAGACGAACTAAACTGTTTTAAACTTGAACATCTCAGTCATAAGTACAAGGAAAATCTCAGGTTCATTAGTGGCACCTGCAATTGCACTTAATCTTGATTTCAATCAGTTAAAAAAATGATGCTATTGAAACTTTAACACTTTGATTATAAGCAGCAGAAACTCTCAAAAATCAGTTCACTTAGCACCATCTCTCGATCAATTCAAAACTTTAACTATAGGCAAAAGAAATGTTCTTGAGATTATATTTCATTTTAACACCAGTTGAACCATACTGACTTGACACATAAAGCTCTTCCGTTGCAATTGGATAAAAGTTCCAAGGCATGTTGGCAGACACTTCAGCATAATCCAAAAAAAATCTCCAAGTATTCAGCCATTTTACCCAATATTTCATGCCATGGGATCAAAAACTAATCATACTTTTACAAAAATTTAATTTCCATAAAATTTCATTAATTATTTTAATTTCTCAATATAAACTCTTAAATCAAAAAAAATTTCTTAAATTATAACACTAATTTATTTAATATATATAAACATTAAGTCAATATTACAATATTAATCCATATACTTATATTAAATTACTTCATAATTCATTTAAATTCCTCTTTAATCAAAAATTTCTTTAAACTATAATTATCTTTAAAATTTTTAAACCTTTATTTGAATCTAAATAGACAAAACTTTACCTTTCAAATTTTCCCAAAAAAATAAACAATTAACTTTAAATTCTTAAAATTTTTCAAAAATATATATAAATCAAACCTAATTATCATTAAACCTTTAATATCTTTACCTTAAACATATTTAATTATCCTTAATCCTTTAAAGTTTTTCAAATTTTTACAAAAATCCAATTAAACTATATTTAAATAACGTCAAAACTAAAAAAAATTTCAATTAACTATAATATTTGTATCATGTCTTTCAATTTAATTTTATATAAATAACTAAAAACGTAAAAAATTTTACTTTACCTAAAAAAATATAAATCAAATCGTTATACAATTTTAATTAACTTTAAACATTACTATTAAGTACTCATTTAACTATTACTTAAACATAAAAACAAAGCCTTAAAAATAATCTAAAGCACAACAGAAATCAACTTATTAAACAAATAAAAACGATACTTTATATTCCCAATGAAAAACATTATCATAATTTCGGCCCCCCCCCATCGAAATAATCGCTAACATCGTACGGAGCCGACATCTTATCCACCATATTTCATGTCAGACTGATCAAGGTCAAAAACGGCAAAAAAATTTAGACAATATTAAATTAAACTTTATCAAAATACTTTTATTTAAAAATTAACTATTATTTCATTTAATTAAATTCGGCCCATAACCTAATTGTTGGGAGATACAAACGTATCTCCCAGGGGTTAAAAAAAATTAGCAGAGTTGCTTAATGCAGATTAGGAAACGTTATTGCTGGATTTAAACCCCGATAAATTTAGATGATACTTTACTGAAATAAAACTAAATTAAATGAAGAAATAAATTATGGTGGACTAAAAATGATGACGACAATTTAAAAACAACTAAACACATTTATTAACAAACATTAAATAAAAATAACAATACATAAACTCAAAAAATATATTAATCAATACAATAAATTAACACATCTTATTTTAATCCTAATAAATCCCATGACATATAAAAGAGGGCATAAAATATCATATGACTTAAGCTTTCTCATAGAAAGAAAAATAAAGTAACGAATACTGGAGCTCACCGCCATAATAAACGTAATGCTAACACTGCTTGACTAGTGATGAAAAAGAATGTCCGCCTCAATGAAATAAAAGTCAGAAGCAAACGTCCACTCCAATTCATCATGCCCCTCGATGTCAACACTCAGACCGTCAGTTCAAACATCCAAAGAAACACCGGAAAAAACAACTCGCATAACACGTAGAAGATGTCGACTTCTATAATACGTCCCACGTCTTGCACTTCTTTATTCAAAAGTAATTGAACTTGACTTAAAAACTGTTGACAAAACTAAAAAGCATTTAAAACTAAAGAAGAGCCGTTGAAACTAAAAATATATTGTAAAATCGGAAACCAGCCGAAAGACTAAAAGATAGCTGCTACATCACACAAACAAGGAACGATCGATTTGACCATCCAACTGCTCGGTATATATATCTCTTAAGCAAACGGAATCTAGTCCACTACGCATCGCGGAAGTTACGCCCTCTAACGGCTCCCGCAACTTTCCTCTGGAAGTTTCTGATTGACGTCACTGGATTAGCATCACGCTAAATCCCGACAGTGCCTGACCGCTACCGCCATCTATTGGATGCCAAGAAAACCATCTTTAAAAATAGAGAGGGGAATATGTAGACCGCGATATGAACGTAAACAGACTAGTTGAAAAATAGTTTAGAAGAATATAATTGCATGAAACTTTAATATTGCATTTAAAAGAATAAAGGAACTGCTTTCAAATAAAGGTAAGTGACTTTAACTTTACTGAGAAAGGAAATATTCAAGAGGAATGTTTAAACATGTGTACAATGACAAGAACTAGGGTTGTTAATTCCTAACAAATTTCACCAAATATCGCAGATAAAACGCTGATTTTGTCTGAAGATCGCGGGGAAAACGTTGATTTCGTCTAAAAATTTCTGATGTAATGACGATTTCGTTAAAAAATCGGGGGGGAAATTGCCGTTTTAGATAAAAGATATCTTAAAAATATTTTGTCAAAAGATCATTGAAAAAAAAGGCCGCTTTCATCAAAAGATCATGGAAAAAATGCCGAATTCGTCGAAAAACCGCGGGGATAAAACGACGTTTTTAAGAAAAGATCGCGTAAAATTGCAAATTTTGTCTAAAGATCGTCGAAAAAAAACCGCTGATTTCATTAAAAAAAAAACACACTGAAAAACACCGATTTCGTCAAAAGATCGCGGTAAAACCGCCGATTTCGACAAAAGATTACAATAAATCGCCGATTTTGCTAAAATATCGCAGATAAATCGCTGATTTCGTCTAGAGGTTGCGGAAAACGCTGATTTCGTCAAAAAACTGCGGAAAACCGCCGCTTTTGACGAAAGATTGCAATAAATCGCTGATTTCGTCTAAAGGTCATGGGAAAATGCACATTTTGTCTGAAGATCGCAGATAAACCCTCTTAAAGGGCGGGGGGGTAATTCGTGGAATTCTTCCCCGCAGCCAATTTCCGAAAAAAAAATTCTACCAGAATCACCACTGAAGCAACACTACCCCCCCCCCCCCCAGAGCCAAATTATGGCTGCGCCACTGGTTTATTTATATCTGATTATCCATTGTTCATAATAGCTTGTTATTCGTTATTTTTAATTTAGAATTTAAAGCATTATAATTGCATAGTTTTTGAAGATTTTGGAGAAAAAATGTGATACAAAGCAGGTAATGTATAGATTTCCATAATTTGAATAGTTTGCATACTTATGTCATCTAAATACTTAAACCTAACATGGCAGCCATAATTTGCTTTTCTCAAAGATAAGTAAAACCTGGATTCGTCACATTAGTATATTATATAAATAGATGTTTCTCCAATTTTATAGAATACACTAATTTACAAGGAAGTTCTGCATAAGCAAAATCAGGTGAAAATATAAATATTTCTGATGTTGTGAGACTCTGTTTAGATTTAATAAAATGGGCTAATCTCAGAATGTATAAAGCCAATTATTCAAAGAAGGATAAATCAAGCTCTTTTGGCGATTCATTATCTAACTCATATGATGAATCCAAAATTTGAAGGAAAACAGTTGTCTTCTGAGAAAGAAAAAGAATGAGAGTATTATGTTTGGCTTGTACTTTTGTTAGCATTTGAAATTAAATATTCACAAATATATATCCAAAATCAATGTTTGTGAATGATGTAACAAAATATTTTAGCTTTGCACAATGGTGAAGTATTTTAAGAAAATGTTCAACATGTGAAATTGTCAAAACCTTTTTAAATGGTTTTAATTAATTTAAGTGAAATTGTCAAAACCTTTTTAAATGGACTAATTGCCCAACTAATTCAGCAAGTATTTTCAACTTTTGAAATACTTGCTTATACAACTTTTTCAAATAAATGCAGGCTGTATACCCATCCCTGAGTAGCACACATTAACTGAAATATTAATAGTTTAGCAAGTTGCAATTTGTTTTTAAATTGCATATGTTCCGTTAAAGACATATTTTTGTTTTACTTTTTATTTTGTTAGGATTTATTTAATGAAAATGATTGTTTAATTTAATATTAATAGTTATATACAATTTTTAATATACGAATGTCATATTTTATCTTTTTAAGTAGTGACATTCATTTATTTATTTTTTGTTGGAAAAGCAATAATTTTGATGACCCAAAGTTTGGACTTGGTGAAGTCCCCATGATTTTGGACTTTAGACTCTGAACTGTATTTCACTTCTTAGTTCTTATCAATAAAGCTGTAATATACTGTGAATCAAATATACAAAGTGGTTTTAAAAAATAGTATTAGATTGTTTTATTATTTTGATTTTATTATAATGCTTATTTCTCTTTAATATCCAATTAAAAATACATTTTGTCTTTCAAACAATAGTATAATACTGTGAAAAAAAAAAAAAAAAAAAATATGTAAAAAAATAAAAAACTTGTAAGAGTATTTTGAGAGGTATATAGTCCTCACCCCTCCTTCCAAAAAAAAGTGGAGGGTGGGGGAGGTCTTTTGGGTACATTGTTACACAGTTGAGTAAACTCTGATTTATATGTCCGAATAACAAATTAAATGAGATCAAACTAAACCAAAACTTTTAGTTATAATTTTGTATATATCTAGCCTTTTACCGAAAAGGGAACAAGAACTTAATAATGCCCATCAAAATTTGTGTTTCACTAATGCTTCTAGATTTATCCTAAAAGTCAATGCACATATTTATAACAAAGCTTCAAACCAGTTTTTATACCATTATGTGCCAGTTATAGTAATATAGTACCCAAAAAATTATCAAAATATTTGTAGAACACATTCAATGGTGAAAGTATTAATAAATAAAAGCATAAAATCTAATAAATATAACACATAGAAAAGAAATGACATAACAAAAATGACACTTACACAGCAATTCTTTTTATAGGACAGTGAACGCTACCATTAGCTTTATACTGGAATGAAGCAAATGATACTTGGGGACGGACAGTGTAGTGAAAAAGCTGAACATCTTTATATGCACGAAATGGATATAATTGCCGAGCTTCAAGAATTTGAGTATGAAGGGAATCTAAAAAAAATTTAAGTATCCAGCAAATTATGAAACTATAAATACCATTTAATTATGAAAATACATTTCAAAGGAAGCTTTTGCCATTCAGGGTTCTTCCAAGAACTATTTCCTTACAAAAATTTTTAATGAGTTCGATTTGAAAAATCTTACAGAGCTCATTCAATAGAAAACTTATAATAGGTTTATTACATTCCATAAAATAACACATTAAAACTGTCAAAATACTTTTTTTTTTCTTTTCAATTTTGTATACCACCGATACAGTTATGTTTTATGAAGTAATAAAAACTAGTTACAATGGAAGTTTGGAAGGTACAGACTGTTCTTTACTTAAGTGACTAAAAATGTAAATGGATGTAACATATACAACTATCATATATATACAGGGTGTTTTGCTACCAGACCCACAAACTTTGAGGGGTGATAGTAGACATGAAGACAAACATTATTAAATAGGAAACCATGGGGCACAAACGACTTCCGTTGGAGCTAGGGGCCATTAAAGTTTAAGGTCCAAAATTTTAAACAATTATAAAAAATGAAAAAAAGGGTGGATTTGTTTGCGGTTTTCACTAAAATCATTCTTTATATCACGATTTGTTTGTAAAATTTTTTAAAAGGTTACGTTCAAAAATTGTCAATAGAGGGCGCTTTAGACTTTAAAGTAACAAACAACTACTTTTTACCTTTATTTTGAGCACGGGGTTGAAGTTATTCTAAAGTTTAGACTTTAACTTAAATTTTAAGCCCAAAATCGGAAACATTGGGATCGGGTTGTTAAAATACATCAAATTTTGTACGATTTTCATCATCATCAAAGACAGCAGGTGACGCCACATCATGTCAGGGACACTTTCCTTATTTACAAAAACGAAGGATTCCGATGGGAAAGACTCTCCCACAAAATAATAAACGCTTCTGCTGAAACAGCTGCACGCTGCTTTATTTATTTATTTTTTTACTTTCTTCAGTGTTGTTTAGCACAGCTTGTTTATTCTAGTGTAATGTCAGTCTTAGAATGGATGCCAAGTTGTTAGCGTGGAGCACCATTCTCTTTATATTCAGATTAATAATTTAAATAGTTCTTAACGCTCAATAATGTATGTGTAAATGTATGTATTAATATCCTATATAAATTATAGTAGTTAAACATAACTGGTGTTAATCATTGATGTCATCACAAAACACCCTGGTTTTCATCTATTTACTGCCTTGGGTTTCAAAGCATGTTTTGAAGAATGATGCTGAAAGGAGAACCTGTGATATTGGAAAGTGAGTTGATCTTGCCGATTGGACAAAGGAAATAAGGTAAGTTCCTTATTTCATTTACTTATTATATTTGAAGAATTGAATACCATTTTTATGGGGCTCAAAATTAAGCAAAGATTAAGAGATTATGATCCTGATGCGATAGCCCCAATCAACACTTGAGTAAAATTTTGAAGATAAAAATAAATAAATGAATAAGCGTATTATATGCACACATGAAAAACAAAATATTATATAAAAATAACAATATAATATTAAAATGCAAAACAACTGCCAACTGCATCATAGTGTGTAACATATTATCTTATTTTACTTACTTATTTACTTAGTGTAATAAATAAACTGAAAAATACGAATCACAGTTGAATTAGATTCGTGATTAAGATAAATCATAAAATAAACAAAACAGTCATAAAATAATAATTGATCTAGATAAAACAACAAAATTTAGCAATTACAAATATGGCTGCTGGAAAAGAAATTGTGCTAATCGAAAAATTAACCAATCAGAATTACAGCGATTGGGCCTTTAAGGTTGAAAATTTATTGCTAAGGGAGGATTTATTCACCATGGTCACATCCGAACCTCCAACCCCAGAAACTGCCCAATGGGTTAAAAATGATGCAAAAGCTAGAGCTTTGATAAATCTGTGTATAGACAACTCCCAAATTATACACGTAAAACCGCGAAAGTCGTCTGGGACGCATTAAAGAAAGTACACCAATGTGCTAATTTATCAAGCAAATTATTTTTATTACGCAAATTATACCAGAGGTGCCAAGTTTCAATAAAAGTTATCAGTAACCAGAGTTCAGAGAAGGAGGAGGATTTTTTCAAAAGTTAATATTTTTTTATTTCTTCGATCTCTTGACAAAATTTGCACATTTTTCGCGATGTGTAGACGAAATTTTCACATTTTTTGCGATTTTTTCGACAAAATGAGCACATTTTAAGCAATATTTTGACGAAATGTGCGCGTTTTTCGAGATTTTTTTGGCGAAATATGCGTGTTATTTTTAGATTTTTTGACGATATGAGTGCGTTTGAAGCGATTTCTTGAAAAAATTTGCACATTTTTCGCGATTTTTGGACGAAATTTTCAGATTTTTCGTGATGTTTTCACGAAATGTGTGTGCTTTACAAGATCTTTTCACGAAATGTGCGCGATTTCTTTGACAAAATGAGCGCGTTTTAAGCGATTTTTTGTCAAAATTTGCACTTTTTTGAGATTTTTTGACAAAATGTTCTCATTTTTCCTGATTTTTTGATGAAATGTTCGCGTTTTTTGTGTTTTTTTTTTTTTTTTTTTGAGAAAATGTGCGCCTTTTAAGCGACTTTTTTGATGAAATGAGTGCGTTTTAAGCGATTTTTTGACGAACTTTGTGCGTTTTTCGCAATATTTTGACTTAATTCTCGAATTTACGCGAATCTTTGACAAAATTATTCTTTTGTACGCAAGCCATGGATAAAATTCGCGTTTTTTTTAAACCGATGTCTGGACTAATTTCAGAAAAATAACTCCGCAAGTAATAGGAACGGTCAAAGCAACCCAAAGAACGCTTCCAATTTTTGTTTCAAAGGCAAAGCCGACACTCAAGAAAGAACGGATGACACACTTCCCGCCACAGGTTCCGGAAATACTATAGAATATGAAATACCGCTTATAAACGAAGCGCAGGCAATTAACATGAATAAATTCGTCATAGATTCCGGATGTACATGTCATGTTGGGTTCGCAAAGGAAAAATTTACAAATTTCAAACCCGGAGATTACGGAAGCATAGTGATAGCTGATGGGAAAAGATTGAATTCACACGGAATGGGGGACATAACAATAAACACCAATTCGCTTCATATAAGGTTACATTGTGGGACGTTTTATACTGCCCGAAACTACAGAGTAACCTGTTGTCTGTAAAGAAAGCTACTGAAAATGATTTTAAGGTTATCTTTGAGAAAAACAACTGCAGTTTCATTAAAGATAATGAACCAGTTTTGACGGCAGAATTAAATAACAACCTGTACAAAATCAAACCGAAGGATGAATATGGGTACACCATTCGGACACAGGCGCCCTGCGACTATCCAGATTGCATAACCACTTGGCACAGACGACTCGGATATAAAAATTTTGAATCAATCAAATCTCTAACGAACCAAAACCTCGCGGAAGGTATAAATCTTAGCAATTGTAAACATAATACAACATGCAAAAAATGCATCGAGGAAAAGCTAACGACACTACCCTATCCTAAAAAAGCTTCAAATAGGTCAAAAGAAATTTTGTCGTTAATCCACAGCGATATTTGGGGACCAATGAGCACTGAAACTTTTACAGGAAAAAAGTACTTCATTACATTCACCGACGACTATAGCAGATTCACTACGACCTACTTACTCTCACACAAGGGAGAAAGGAGAAGCGATAATCAAGTTAAAGTAATATGCGGCACTTGTCAAAAATAAATTTGGGAAACAAATTAAAGCAATCAGGACAGATAACAAACACAGGAGAGTACCTAGGTGACGAATTTGAAGATTACCTAACAACTAACGGTATAGAACCCCAGCTTAGTGTGCCGTACTGCTCACCCCAAAACGGCATGGCGGAACGTACAAATCGTATGCTCGTCGAAATGGCATGGACCATGCTCTCCGATACCAATTTACCTAAGCGGTTCTGGGGCGAAGCAATTCTCACCGCTACATACCAGACGAACTGTCTACCCACGAGGGCCAATGACAACAGTAAAACTCCGTTTGAATTGTGGAACAACAGAAAACCAAATTTATCCCACATAAGAACTTTCAGATGTAAAGCATACGCCTACGTAGAGAAAATAAAAAGGTCAAAATTTGACGAGAAAGCCATAGAGGGAATCCTTTTAGGGTACGATAACAGAAGCAAAGGGTATAAAATTCACACTGGCGATAACAGAGTGATCATATCTAGAACCGTTAAATTCTTGGAAAACGAAGAAAATAGCACGAAACAGAGTTTGCAAGAAAATGAAACCCCTTCCGGAGAAATTAAAATCGATTTGAATCATGATGGACACAATGAGGAAACCGATGAACCACACACACCTACGCAACCCCAAAGGTCACTAAGGGAAAACAGGGGAGTGCCCCCCGAACGATTCGGAATTAGCGCAAATATTTGCCAAATCGAAGAACCCAAAACTTGGGAGGAAATGCAAAGCATACGAGATCCCGAAATAAAAAACAAGTGGTTAGCCGCAACCGACGAAGAAATAAAATCATTAAAACTGCTTTATATTTTTAACTAAATCAGCATAAGTGGTGAATGGAAGTCTTTAAAACGTGTAATGTGGAAGACTTGAGTGAAGACAAACCAGGTTCAGCAAACTTTAGTTTATTTCATAATGATCAAGATGAATATTTACAGTGCGAAAAATAAGCATAGCTTATGCTTAAAAATAAAACAAACTTAAAACATTACAATTATTTTTTACGCCATTATTAAACAACTGCAGCTGGTGCTAAACCAGCAATAATGGCTCAGTAAGATGAAGGCAAAGAACATCCAACACGGCTGTCTTTATATACAAACAGAATTCTACTTCACAGACAGGGTTGGGTTTTTGACGTCAAAAACTGGTTTTCGACATGACAGTGGTAAAAACCGTGTTTTTACCGGTTTATTCCGCCAAAAACCTATCATTTTTTATTTTTTTCCGATTTATAATGTAAGTGCAGCATACAATTTATTTCTAAATTGATTTTTCCTTGTTGTTCTTGTTATTAATATTATTTTTAATTACATTTATAAAATTTATTTGAAAGGTTTTCCTAAATTAAAAAAATTTAAAAATACAAGAATGAAAGGAAAGAACAATATTTATCATAACCTTCATTAATATGGTTCTACTGACTGCAATGAATATTAATATTAAATGATAATAACAGGTTATAATTATTAAATAACATTCAATATGCATTTTTAATTTAAAAAAATACATTAAAATCATTATAGAGATGCAAAATTGCTGTTATAGGGTATGACAGTGGATGCCAAAGACTGGTTATTGAATAAATTTGAATATTATTCAATATAATATTTCAAAATGCTTATCTTATGCATTTTATAAATGCCATTAAACGGTGACTTTTATTTTCAGTTCAATAAGCAGACTCTTAAAATTTTTATATTGATAAAGTTTTGATACAAATCTCTAAGATCCACTTTTCAATTTAAAGTTCTTAGATTTAAAATTTAACGAATAGAAAACAACATTTTAGAAAAATGAGAATGTAATAATAATTTTTATATTTATATAACCATAGTTTTTATTTGTGAACTTTAGTGCAAATATATATTAATATTATAGACATAGACCATTCCAGCAGCTATATTTTTAGATATAAATTTTTACCTGAATAGTCATGAAATATTTTTTTTTAATTGAAATTTATTAAAACTACCATAAAGTCAGACTATTTATGTATGTCCTGTTTAAATTTTATTTAAAATTTTTTTGGTATTATTTAAAGTGAATTGAAAGAAGTAACACATTACATATTTTTATTACATACCTATGATAGTACGAGTAAAAATCTTTTACCTTTAAAATTATTATTACATTTACAGAGATTCTTAAATGCTTTATTTATTTTTAATGCAGTTCTTTTGGGAGGTGAATAAATATACTTTAGAGTCTGATACTGAATATTTCACGTAAAATTAATACTAAAGATAGAACAAAAAAAAAAAAAATTAATTTATTATTATGTAAAAACAAACTGCTAAAAAATAGGTTTTTTGACAATTTTCGACATTTTTGACATGATGGTAAAAACCATGGTAAAATCCGGTAAAAACCGTCATGCATCAAAAACTTGCCAACCCTGTTCACAGATGATGCCATTCAAAATTCAAAGAGAAAAACCAACATAGAATTGCCATTGGTTGACCCAAATGAACCCCTTTCCAAATGCACTGCCGATCGAGTTTCATGAACAGACGTGAACAGTTCAATCACCGGTGATTCAATAAATCATGGCACTAGAACACTCAAAAATCACGTATTTTTAACTCGGCCTGCCAGCAACTCAGCTAAAGAGCAATGGCGATTCGATGAAGTTTTTTATTAACATGGAGAGGGTAAAAACTAAAAGTATGTCATGTTCTGTTTATTTTGACTTAACTTTAAACTTATTTTTGAACTAACATGACAACAAGCAGCCCCCTTTTTAGCCTCTCCAGGGCATTACAAAAAAATTTACATAAATTTATTCAAAAATGCAATATTCAACAGAAAAAAACAGTCTGTCTAATTACTACCGAGTCGGGGATAATTTTACAGATCACCGGCCAGGCACTAATCAGAAACGATCAATATGTAAAAACTTTTTTTTTTTTCTCTCTCTCTCTTCATCTTCCTATCATTAAACAAATTTTAATTTTATAAAAAAAGATAGTCTGATCAATGTCATGTAATGACGGACATGGCAATGAACAGAGTAACTATGAGTGAGTTTAAATTTTGAAGTGTGAGTTTAAATTTTGAAAATTTGCCTACAAAATTTCATTAATTGTTCTTTTACTTGCGGTTTTGTAAATGGATCTGCTAAATTTAACTTACTAGAAATACATTTAAAATGAAATTTAAAAACTTTATCATAAATTAAATTTCTGAGAAATAAATATTTGATGTGGATATGTTTGGTCTTTTGATTTTCAACTGGTGAATTAGAAAAAGAAATTGCTGCCTGATTATCACAGAATAAAGAACATTCAATTAAATTTAATTTTAAGCTTTCATTTTCAAGTATATTTTTCATCCACATCAATTCCTTTGCTGCTTCTGTGAGAGTAACATATTCGGCTTCCATAGTAGAGAGGCTAATGCATTTTTGCTTAAAGTTTTTCCAGGAAATTGGCGCCCTATCTAAAAGTAAAATGTAACCTCCTATGGAAACCCTGTCATCACGATTTGCAGCAAAGTCGGAATCTGAATAACAATAAAGCTTTAGTTCATTTACTCTGGATAATTCTAATTTAAAATCTTTAGTATACTGTAAATAACCAAGTAATTTTAATAAACTATGCCAGTGTCTTATACCAGGATTAGATTGGAATTGGGAAAGTAGATTTACTGCATACATTATATCAGGTCGTGTTCGACCAGCAATAAAACTTAAACATCCAAATAGGTTTCTATAGGGATACTTAGACATTTCTTCTATTTCTTGATGATTTACAGGAGAGTCCAATTTTGACAAAACAAATCCTTTAGACATAGGTACAGAGCTTATGGGAAATTTATATTTAGAATACAAATCACAAAACTTATTTATATAAGAAGATTGGTGTATATACAATTTATCACCATCCTCTTCAAATTCTATGCCTAAGAGCTTCTTTGTTTTCCCTAGAACCTTTAAATTAAAATATTTCTTTAATAAATCTACACCAAATTCCAAATCACTTTCAGTTTTTCCAAATATGATAATATCATCAACATTCAGCAAAAGAACAAGTTTATCTTTTAATATGTAAACACAATTACACCAATTAAGTTTCTGAAAATTTAATTTTAAAAGAACATCGTCAATTTCAAAAAACCATTGTCTTCCACTTTGATGGAGACCATACAACGATTTCTTTGATTTACAAACTTTACCCTGTTCCAAAACAAAACCTTGCGGCTGCTGCATATAGATGACCTTATCCAAATCTGCATATAAGTATGCATTGTTTACATCAACTTGAACGTTTAACCATTTAAAAAAAAAAAAAAAAATACTGAAAAAGAGTCTTATTATGGAAAAACTAACTACCGGACTGAATACTTCATCATAGCTTAAACCTTTAATTTGGTTATACCCCTGAGCCACAAGGCGTGCTTTGAATCTTACAATTTCATTATTTTGATCTTGTTTTATGGTATAGACCCATCTATTACCCAAAATTTGTGCATCTTTTGGTGGTTCGACTAAATCCCAAACATTGCGGTCATACATGACCTGCATTTCCTGGTTCATAGCCTCCTCCCACTCAGATGTTTCAGGGGTTTTAACAGCTTCCTTGTAACTCCTGGGGATTTTAACCTCTACTAAATTTGCTTCATTATTACTAAAAAAATTTGAAACTTTACCCGATTGACAATTTTTACCCCTAAAATCAAAAAAATTTTCATCAAATTTTATGTTTTTGCTGCACAATACTTAACTGCATCATTTGTGGACCTCAATTTAACTCTAGTACCCTCTATACCATAATAAATGTCCGTCCTTGGTTCATTTTTACGAGGAACAGCACTTCTTACCCAGTTAATGGATGTGCAAGGTATTAAATCCAAATTTCCATCTGTTTTAACTTCTGAAACTATTTTTACAGGACTCTGACATTTTAAACTACTTTCCTTTAACTTGGACGGGCTATCATATCTATTTTTAGATTCAAAAATTTCATCTATTACAGGAAAAATATCTCCATCCTCAGGAAAATCAAAATATGAAAAAGATGGAAATCTGGATTCTTTTATGACATCCACCCCCCCCCCCTTTTACTCTCATCAAATCATACATTTATAGTCTCAAAAATTTTTTGTTCGTCTATTAGCCAAATGCGATAACCTTTTGTTGTTTGTGCATACCCACACATTATAGGGTCACCCAGGGTAAAATGGGTATATTTTATTTATTTATTTTATTATTTTAGCAGACAAATTTTTAAAATGAATTAAAATTATGAACAAAGTGCTTACATATCTGGCAATACTTAAACCTTATAGAAACAAACTGGCGATGTATATAATGGGCTTAGCAACCATTTTGTTTTTCAGAAGATAGAACAAAGTGTTTTTAGTGGTTGAAAAACTTCTTTCCAGAAAAATATACAGGAAGAATTTTAGGAATAAACTTTTTGATATTTACAGAAGAAGGATTCTTCTAACTGAAAACTGTTAAATTAAGTAAATTTATTTACTCACAAAAATTTTATAGCTTTTTTTGTCATATGGGGTAAAATGGGTATAGGTCAAAATATGAATGTATGAAGATTGATCAAAGTTGAAAGACCTTTTGAGGGCAAATTGTTATTGATCCTATGTTTTAAACTGAAATTATGCTTTGTTATATGAAATTAGGCTATTACTTATATCATCAATTTATCACTTATATTATAAATTAGGCTATTTCGGGTGACATTATAATACATGCAAATTGATTAAATGTACAGGAACACAAGGTAAGAAAAATATCGCAAAATTAAATTAAAACACATTTTCTAGTACTGGCGAGGCTATAAAAAAACTCAGAGAAAACGCAAGAGAAGCAAAGGTAGAAGTTTTAACTACAGAGCAGGTAGCTGCAAGTCTTTGCACTAGGAACACAAAAAAAGTACAAACAATTAAAAGAATCGAAGCAACCCATAAAATAGAAGTTAAACCAAAGGTTTTCACTGCAATGAATCCAGTGATTGGTAATTGAGTCCCTGTAAAAGTTAATGTAAAGAAGTCTGTTCAAGAATTCACAGGTCTTATTGATATCCCTGATGAAGGTGAAAATACTGTGAAGTTTGCAACAAAGTCATCTGCTGGATTATTTTATATCTTTCCTGAGAAAGACTATGTTGCTGTTGCTAATGTGAACGCATCCTAATTGCCAGAAAGCTATCTCAACAGAGCTGCAATAGTCCTTGCCAATATACACTTTGCATGTAAATTTTTATTATGTTATACCTATCTGCATAAATTGCTTTTGATTAAACATTGATTTTCCAGTGTAATTTAATTTCTCATTTTCTCCCTACAGATATTCATGCTGATATCTATCTGCTTTTGAATTTCATTAAATAAAAAAATACTTTTAAAGAGAAACACGATTCACAGCATGTGCATAAACTGATGTGGTGAAGGATAGGATTTGTCAGTACTCTCATCTTATTTACATTAGTTTCATAACAGTGTTTTTATATGTCAAGAAAAAAATATAAGCAAATTGAAGTGGGGAGTTTTTGAAGCCCATTTCCCTCACCTTCCAAGTTTATACATGATTCAGAGGATGAAAGTACAAAACTTTTAAATGGTTTACACATTAATTATAGTGTATTTAAGTATATTTAATTTATTATTCAACTTTAACCAGCATATACCCATTTTACCCCGGTGCATACCCATTTTACCCCGAACCACGGGGTAAAATGGGTATACACCGGGGTAAAATAGGTATAGTGTTTTACACAAAAATTTTTAAAAAAGTAAACACAAATTATGTTTAATTTAGACCTAACATACACAATGTCAAAAATATTGAACAAAAACATGAATTTATTTCATAATATTTCTGCTATGAAACATTAAAATTAAAAAAGCTGATTTTTATACCCATTTTACCCCGGGTGACCCTACCCAGTTTAGCTCTCATATCGAGCTTTTTCCTGTTTTGTTTAGGTATACCAACATAAGCTAGACAACCAAACCTTTTAAAATGAGATACAGAAGGTTTTCTCCCACAATACAATTCAAAAGGCTTTTGTTTAAAATTTTTATGACAGACTCTATTCCACACATAGGTGAAACACAAAAGAGCCTCCGCCCAAAATGTCTGGGATAAACCACTAGAGTTAAGAAGGGTTTTTATTCCATTGAGGGCTGTTAAATTGAAACGTTCTGCGGAACCATTCATCAGACATGCTACAGGCTCAGCAAGAAAAAAGCTGAACTTTCACGGCCTCACAGACTTTTGGCGAAATCTGCGTTTTTCTGCAATTTTTTTAACGAAATTGGCGTTTTTCACGACCAATTGACGATAATTGCACTTTTTCTCCCGCAGCCTTTTTAATGAAGTTTGCATTTCTCCAAAATCCTTTAGCGAAATTCGCGCTTTTTCGTCAAAATTTGCGTATTTTCCGCGATCTTACGTCAAAATTTGCATATTTTCCGTGATCTTTCGTCAACATATGCATGTTTTCCTCGATCTTTCGTGAAAATTTGCGTATTTTGCGCGATCTTTCGTGAAAATTTGCGTATTTTGCGCTATCTTTCGTCAAAATTTGCGTATTTTGCGCTATCTTTCGTCAAAATTTACGTATTTTGCGCGATATTTCGTCAAAATTTGTGTTTTCTGCGATCTTTTGTCAACATATGTGTATTTTCTGCGATCTTTCGTTAAAATTTTCGTATTTTCCTCGATCTTTCGTCAAAATTTGCATATTTTCCGCGATCTTACGTCAAAATTTGCATATTTTCCGCGATCTTTCGTCAAAGTTTGCGTATTTCTGCGTTCTTTCGTCAAAATTTGCGTATTTTTCGCGATCTTTCGTCAAAATTTGTGTGTTTTCTGCGATCTTTTGTCAACATATGTGTATTTTCTGCGATCTTTCGTTAAAATTACCGTATTTTCCTCGATCTTTCGTCAAAATTTGCGTATTTTCAGCGATCTTTCGATAAAATACGATTATTTGACAAAATTAGAGTATTTTTCCGCAACCTGTTCACAAAAATCGTGTTTTCCAGCAATTTTTTGACAAAAATCGCGTCTTGTTCGTGATCATTTAACAAAAATCGTGTTTTTTCTCGCGATCCATTGAAGAAAATAGTATTTTTTTCGCGATTGTTTGATTTTATAGTTTTTTTTTCGATCCTTTGGAGAAATTTGCATTGTTTCTGCAATCCTTTGAAGAAATTTTCTTAATTTAGCGCCGTTTGACTCGCGTTTTTCTTGTATTTCATCGTTACCCCCCCCCCTACATATAAATGTCAACAAATTTTAATGCATATTTGCATTGATCCCAGGGATAATGAAATTCGGCGCCGAAAAAGCGGAATTCCGCGTTTCCGCGGAAAAGTAGCATGTCTGATTCATTTCCGGTGAATACGGGTTCGTCTTTTCGTGTTTTATTCCCTGATCTTCTAAAAATTTGTCAAATTCTTGGTTACAAAACTCAAGGCCTCCATCAGTTCTGACCGAGACTACTTTCCTATCTAAAAACCTTTTGGCTCTTTTTTGATATTTAAGAAAGGTCTCAAAAACGTCAGACTTATTTTTCAGGGTATAAACTGTAACTTTTCTAGAAAAATCATCTAGTATTGACAAAAAGTAGCGACTATCCCCATGAGATGCAACTGGAAATGGGTCACATAGGCCCATATGCAGCAGCTGGAGAGAAAATTTTGACCTTATGTGACCTGTTGGTTTAAAAGATATTCATTTTGATTTGGCTAACTTACAAGAAATACAATCTTCAGTCAATTTTGATAGCATAGGTAAACCATTAACACATGTAAGTTTACTTGTGTTAACTACATATTCACTGTTAATATGACAGAATCTTTCATGCCACAATTCATTAACATTTACTTTTTCTATTTGATTTGCTGAAAAATTGACTGAATTGTTATTTCCTTCACATTGAGTTATGTACTTTGAAGGCTTTAAAAAATACAGGTCATTTTTTCTCAATTCATAAAATAGCTCATTACCATGCTTATCAAATACAAAAACTTTACCATTTCTACCAACAAAATTAAGTCCTAATTTTTCAAGCTTTACTCCTGACAGTAAATTTCTTCTTAAATGTGGATTAAACAAAACATCTTTTAAAAAAATACGATTAAATTTACCATTTTTACATTTTATTAAAAATTGAATTGTACCCTTTCCCTCAACTGGACATTCTCTCTCCCCAACTGCAAGAGACATGTGCAAATCAGATACTGGCTGAAAGTCGAAAAATAATTTTCTATTGCTACAAAAATGTGCTGTAGCTGCCGTATCAAAAACCCATTGGGTATTTCCGTAGCCCAGATCTGATGAATTTGCCTCGCACAGTTCGGGAGAAAGTTCAATTAAACTACATTCCAGTTCAGAGAAGGTATGATTAAAAGTTGTTTTACATTCAATATTACTAATTTCTGACTGAAAAGATTTATTTTTAGGATTAACTTTAAAAGATTTATTTTGAAATTTACTTTTAGCATTAGGTCTAGAATAATTACTTTTACTTTTAACTTCAAAATTATTTCTACTATTACTGGATGTGTCAGGAGCATTAACCTTAGAATCTCGATCATTATTTTTACTTATTCTGAGCTTACAATTAGAAATTATATGGCCATACATTTTACAATAAAAACATGGACCAAATTTTTGTTTACCTGGTTTTACAAGCGACTCACTGGCATAAGCAACATTAACATCAGCCAAATCTCTCTGGGACAGCTTTAAACGATTCTTCTCCAACAAAAGCTCTGCTTCTATTTTATCAGGAACAAAATCCTTATCGCTCCATCTATAAATTGCTTGCACAGTGGCTTGAAAGTTGTCAGGGAGGCTACGAATCATTTGGTATCCCAAGTACAAAGGCTGCAACTGATGATCAACAATTCAAAGACGCTCGGCGGCTTGCTTTACTCGACATAAGAACAGTCCAAAATTTTCACCAGGAACGTATCTCGTACTGAAGAAAACATCTAGCAGCTGTATCACACAGGCCCTCGTTGTTGGTTCAAAATGCTCATGCAAAATTCTCCATGCTCTCGCTCTGTCTGTAGTACTGGAAATTAACGGCCAAAATTCTGGACTCAAGGACTGGAATATTATTGTATAGGCTCGGTTTTTCCTTAACTTCAGATCTTGCTTTTCTCTCCAGGTAAGTTGCTCCTCTACTTCTGGTTTTGTAGTGTCTGTTTTGGAAGGAACTGGCTCTTTCTTATCATCTCCAGGCTTAGCAGTGTCAGTTTTAGGAGGTACTGAATCTAGCTTTTCTTTAACAGGCTTTTCACTTTCATTTGCACATTCAATAAAATCCCAAGCACCGAAATGCAACAGCAAAACTTTCACTTCATGCTTCCATGTCTCCTAGTTGCTGCCATTGAGCAGGGTGATGTTTTGAACAGCATCCATCAGCTCCCGTCGATTAGAACTTTCGGAAATTGGCAAAACTTTTACAGGAAAAGTCCACCGAATCAGCCGTCGGCAAAGCTTACACAGGGAAAGTATCGGCACAGAGAAAGTTCAGCACCAAAAAATCTTCACTTCCACATTAAAAAACAAATGCATGGTTATTTACCAGGCCTGGGCCCATAACCAAATGCTTTATATTTTTAACTAAATCAGCATAAGTGGTGAATGGAAGTCTTTAAAACGTGTAATGTGGAAGACTTGAGTGAAGACAAAGCAGGTTCAGCAAACTTTAGTTTATTTCATAATGATCAAGATGAATATTTACAGTGCAAAAAATAAGCATAGCTTATGCTTAAAAATAATACAAACTTAAAACATTACAATTATTTCTTACGCCATTATTAAACAACTGCAGCTGCTGCTAAACCAGCGATAATGGCTCAGTAAGATGAAGGCAAAGAACATCCAACACGGCTGTCTTTATATACAAACAGAATTCCACTTCACAGATGATGCCATTCAAAATTCAAAGAGAAAAACCAACGTAGAATCGCCATTGGTTGACCCAAATGAACCCCTTTCCAAATGCACTGCCGATTGAGCTTCATGAACGGACGTGAACAGTTCAATCACTGGTGATTCAATAAATCACGACACTAGAACACTCAAAAATCATGTATTTTTAACTCGGCCTGCCGGCAACTCAGCTAAAAAGCAATGGCGATTCAACGAAGTTTTTTATTAACCTGGAGAGGGTAAAAACTAAAAGTATGTCATGTTCTGTTTATTTTGACTTAACTTTAAACTTATTTTTGAACTAACATGACAACAAAAACAAAATAAAACATGGGTATTAGTGAAACCAACCCCCGGAAAATGCATAATTGGTTGCAAATGGACATTTAAGAAAAAGTGTAATGCTGAAGGTGAAGTAGAGTGCTACAAGGTTAGACTCGTAGCGAAGGGGTATTCACAAAAGTTCGGTTGTGACTATGACGAAACCTTTGCCCCGGTTGTAGCCCACACTACCATTAGATCATTTTTGAATGCGGCTGTATATAAAAATCTAGATGTTACACACTTTGATGTAAAAACGGCGTTTCTGCATGGAGATCTCGACGAAGAGGTACTTATGTACCAGCCCCAGGGGTACGTCGAAAAAGGAAGTGAAGACAAAGTGTGCAAATTAAATAAAGCCCTATACGAGCTCAAACAGGCTGCCAGAGCCTGGAACGTCAAAATCACGAATATATTAAAGGAACTCCAATTCGATCAATGTAAATTGGACCCATGCCTCTTCAAAAAGGAAGAAAACTCAAATGATTCCTTCGTGATAGTCTTGATAGTTTACGTAGATGACATTTTAGTAGCGGCAAGCACAACAAATACCAACAACTTATACGAAAATTTGCGTAAATCAATTCAAATAAAAAACTTAGGAAAAGTGCGACAATACAAATAAAGTACGATAAGGGAGCAAACAGCTGTTCTGAATCTACTATCAAGATTCTTCATCAGTGCAAAAACTCAGCGAGCTAGACAAAGCAAAACTGAGGGCTCGGTTTTGCTTTGTCTAGCTCGCTGAGTTTTTGCACTGATGAAGAATCTCGATAGTAAGATGAATCGAAACAGCTGTTTGCTCCCTTATCATACTTTATTTGTGCATTTATAATCGTTGGTTTTCTATCTTTAAACATTGGTCTTAGCTATGACATATATTTACAAAGATCTTTGTCACAACTTAGGTTTTAAATGTTGTTCTTTTCTTTAATTTAGATTAGTTATAAACTACAATAGCTTTTAAAAAATAGTCTTAAACTTTCTATATTATTTTAAATAATTTACATAAGTTGATTGAATACTGCCCCATGTATCTGGGATAAATCTTGGTCACTGATGTAATTCCTGATAATTGGTTTTTTTTTCATCATTTAAGCAAGCACTTTTTATTGTCATATTTAGTGATTTTAATTGTTCGCAAACGCTTTGAGTATTAACTATAAAGGCAACTGGAACCATACTGTTCACCACATTTTAGTTAATTGTAATTTTTAATAAAGTATGGTCACCAGGGATAATTTCTGGTCACTGAGTTTCTGAGATAATTCTTGGTTATTTTCACTTTCATTATCAAAATAACAATTTATTAAACACAGATCTAACAGAAACTTAGAAGCCTTTGCTTTCAAATGTATGCTTTAATTATTCATTTAGTTGGAATTTAATAATTAAAAAATTATGCATTCAAAACCGCTACTAAATTTTCTGCAAAACAAAATTGGACCTTGATCTTTACACATTTTAAAGATTTGCGTCGTTCTTAAAATTTTCCTCTACGATATTTAAACACTTATATGAGAAATTCAAACTAAGCCCATATTTGTGAGATAATTTGTGGTCAGCGCTTATTAATGTAGGTTTTACTAATAATATGTATACATGATATTCTATCTATTATAGCTGTGCACTCTAAAAACTATTTATTGTCTTACAGTTTTTTTTAAATACTAAAGTATCATCCTTAAAAGCATCTGTAAATGAAGAAAACAGTAAGTGCTTTGCAGATATAACACTTAATATGACAAAACAATTTAGTAGAAATACTTTCTCATTGCAAAATGGTGCATAAAAATACATACTGTATTTTTGGGAATATGCACTGCACTTTCAAAAATACATTAAAATAAAACAAGCATTCATCAGAAGTGCCACACTTACGAAACTTCATCAAAATGTTAAAAATTATATTATTTTGTATTTTGTATTTTTTTTTTTTTTTTTTACATTTGTAAAATGAATAATATAATATGTAGTACAATATAGTACATTTTGTCCTTTTCTACAGTAAAATTTTATCTAAATTTCTGCAGCTTTTTTTTTTTTTTAATTATTTGTGCCAATGAAAGCTACCAGCTCCTTTTCAAGGAATTTCATCTTCACATCCTCATTGTCTATTACTTTTGTAACCTTTTAATATTTTATTTCGATCATTTATTTTTTACTAATATATTTTCAATAAACAAAACCATTTTTTATTATCAGGTATACAGTTCATTTTTTACTGTGAAATAAAAATAAAATTGTTTAAATTTTTATTTGAACTTTTCTTTGATTTACAGTTAAGTATTACTGTTAACACTATATAACATTTTATATTATTGCGTAATTTCAATTTCAAATGCATATAATACAATTTAATTTATTACCATTAAGTACAAACTATAATAATTATGATCTCCATTGCTTATGCATACTACAAAATTTAAAAATAGCTTAAAAGATTGTTTTGATTTTGATATGAAACCTATAACATAACAAGTTTTTATTTTAAGCAAAATTACATATTTAATGAATTTTTGAGGAATATTTAAACAATATTATTTATTTAGGATGTTGTGTAGATAATAATATAAATATTGTAGATATATATTACATACATGTATATTCATAAATAAGATCTAAAATAAATTTAAACATATATAAATATTATCTGTTGTAGATTTATGATTTTATTAATTAAAAAAAAAAAAAAGTCAAATTCTAGCAAATATCACTGATCAGGAATTGCATCAACAAACTTATCAATATAATTGTATAACCAGAACAAGATTATAAAAGTTTATTATTAATATAAGTTAAAAGCTTGTATTATATATCATTGTCGAAACTAGCCTTCTTTGTGCCCGGTGCAAACATGGATTTTGGTGCCCCCCACATATAAGCATTCTTTATATCAAACACACATAACAAAATCTTAATTTGGCGCCCCCTTCACCTTCTCTTCTGGTGGCGCCCAGGGCACGTGCCCCCTCTAGTTTCGGTGCTGCTATATATAGTTATAAAATAACATAGACAAACATATATATACAAATGTCATACCACTCAAGATCTTAGTAAAATTTGTGATTTTCAGAAACAATCTTTTTTCAAGATGCTTTTGTAGCAGTTTACAATGCATTATTATTATTATTACTACTGGTAATTTTCAGCAGAGATTGAGACTTTTTTAATTTTGTATATATTAAACTACAGTACTCATGGAATGATAACAATATTTTTAAATTTTTGTTTAAACATATTATTATGATATAAGTTGGGTGACCATTAATTACTAGGGAAACACATTGATTGGAAATTACCCCGGTCCATCCTATTTTCAACTATTTCGAAAAAAATTTTAAATGTTTTGAAAGAATAAAAAACAAAACAGCTATTTAATAAAAAATAATTATGTAGTTTCAGCATGAAATTATTTGATTAAACAAACATGTAAATTTTTGTTGCTTAATAATTTGAGCAACATTAAAAAATTGATTTTTGGTAATTATTGCAAACTTTACATAGCTGAATTTTTGGAGCAGATTGGGGTATTTCAACAAGATTTCGATATATAATTTTTTAATCACAATAACGGATATTGCTATATCACGCTTAAAAATCTGCTATAAGATGTTAAAATCATTATGTTCACCTCCTATAAAATGATTGTTCTAATTATAATTTTGAAATGAAACATTTCAGGATTTCAGATTTCTAATCAATTTTCTCGTATCCTACATAATAATGAATAACAAATAAATATGATATCCAGTGGCACAGAGTCATTTGTGCTAATTTCAACAGATGATACTTAAAGATTTTTACACGTTTGACTTACCACAATTGCTTCTATAAACAAACAAAAAGTAAACACATATAAACAACTGTGCTGAAAACATCATTTATTGGGCCTACGAATGAAAAAAAAGAACACAAAGTTGGCTGATTGGTTGGTTGCAATAAAATTAAAGACGGGTTAAAATGTGACTATAGACGGCGTTCAGAGACGTAAACCTGGGTTACGTAGAGTTTCCCGAGTAGAACCCGAAGCATTGGCCGTGTTCAGTTATTACGCGCGCTGCACGCGCACGCTAGGAGCCACGGACATGGAGTGGATACTTATACTTGGTGGGATGTGCGTTCAGTCCTCGCTACTGTGCCACCAGTTACTGTAACTGTTCGCTCAGTAACAGATGGAGAACAGATCAAGGATGTAATTACTTGTGGTGCCAATTATAAAGATAATCTGATACAAATGAAAGTGAGCTGGCTGGCCGAATGGTCAGAAGGCCGAGCTTGAACCCAGACGATACGGGTTCGAAACCTGCGCGGGCCAAAAGTTGGTTTGTGTTTTTTTTTTTTTTGGTTGCTTTTTATTAATAAATAAGACATTTTTATTAAAGGTAAATTTTATATTAATAATACAGAAGCACATGTATTTCTATTATAATAATAAAATACTTATTTAAATATGAGAAAATGAGATTTTTGCAGAGAAAGTTTTAATATTCCAAATTTAGAATATTAAAAGGATAATTAGAACGATATTAATATCGTTCCAAAGTGATTTATATATATATTAAGAAAATGAAAAAAAAAAGTTTTCTGCGAAAATATCCGTATACGCATAAAATAATTATTAATGTTCTTCTCTTTTTTTTTTTTTTTTTTTTTTTTTTTTTTTGAAAATTTTAGAAGTAATTTTTTATTGAGATTAGGATGCAAATATAATGCATGCGTGGATATTTTACGGTGTTAAAATCAAAATGGAAAATATTATAAAAGCAAAATGCAAAAGATATACATTTTTTTAAATTAAGAATATCTGCATACATATATTTTAAAGAAGTGAAATATTTGGAGTTTGCTTTCTAGTTTTGTAATGAATAAAGTATGATTAGAATGTTTATAATTTTTCTATTAAAAGTATAAATAAGTGTTTTGCTTATACTAACATAATTTCGGATGTCGTTTGTTTTTCATATTTTATGACATATTTTGGCCGGTATTAAAATATACAATCATTAAATAAGAAATATATACATACTAAAACTTCTTCTGAAAAATTATCTAACTAACAATGCAAATTCCATTGAAATCAATCCAGTATTGTAGATTACAAATCAATCTTGTAATATGTGGATACAGGGCCATCGCTAAGACATTTTATTGGTGGGGGAGAAAACCTTAATATTGTCAAGTCAAATTTTTATATTCGCCAACTCGTTTTATAATTTTGCCAAGTTAACGCACTTTGAAAATGTAATACAATTCTTATTTGTAAAAAAATTTATAATATTCCCAATTAGAGTTGTAACTTTTGCAAATTCTATCAAAAATAGAAAATGTATTGCAGTTTTTATTAAAATTTTAATTAAATTTGACATAAAAGTTTTAAATTTGCAAAGTGTAACAACATTTGTCAATGTTTTGGGAGGGTAGCCCCCCCCCCCTTAGCTAGTCCCCCGTGTGGATATCTCAACCTTGGTTTATCAACAGCATTCTATTAATTACAACAATAGAATCAACAGTATTCTATTATTTAATACGAAAAGTATAAAGCAACTGATAAATGATTTTTAAATAAATAAAAATAAAATTATTAAAAAAATTAAATTACCAATTGTTAAATTGTATCAGTCAACCTACCAACTTTGACAACAAACAACGTGCAACCAATAACAGATAAGCACATCACGTGATCAAATCGCCCATCATTTTTTTTGCGTCGCGCGCGTCAAGGTTTGAGCAGGGTTGATTGTCATTTTTTAAATGCTAATCGGGCTTAATTACATGAAATAGGTCACGTGATACTTTTCCGGAATACTTTTAATTTTATTTGAGTGGTCACAGGTATGTATTTCTGTTACGAAAATCATATTTTGAAAGGATAAAGAGATATGGTATTTGTATTTACCAATTCTGAACCATAAAAATAATACAATAATTGAATAAGTTTAAAATTCTCTTCTTCGATAGCACCTACTCCAAGCAGAATCTTCTGAGCGCGCGCGCACAAAAAAAGCCGCTTTTGAACACGGCCATTCAGAGACCGCAATCACGTGACTTTTCGTACCGTTCAGAGCCGTGAATTACCAAAATTTCGGGTAACCCACATTACCTGCAGAATTTTGCTGGGTAAAGTGATCACGTGGTTGGGAAATCTCATTTGTTTATCATCTGATAGCGTAACAGCGACTGTTTATTGGAATATCTCTGTCTTGATTGGCCAGTTGCTGCCATGTTTGTTAATGTGAATAGTAAACACCCGTAACTTTTCCCGAAGCCGTTCAGAGATGTTTTAACCCAACCTTTCCCTGAGAAACCAGTATGACGTCATTCCCTAATTTTCCGAGTTACTCGTGTTTTGGTCTCTGAACGCGCTCTAAGTGTGTGGCACTCTGTGTGGCCATGGAGATTAGAAGGAGAATAGAAAAGGTAGGCTTTTCCCAACAGAACTTAGCCCCAAAGTATTGCCCAGTGCATAGCGTGGGGCTAGTGATGCTGCACTGACTTTCGATCACATGACCTGTTTGACTGGTCTCTCAACTAGTCAGCTAGCGGGACGTAGGGGGCGCTAGATTTCATCTGCTCCCAAACTGCCGGAAATGCCAGCCAGACTCGGAAAGACTTTAGGGACGAAAGTGGAAGCGCCGTCTTTGTTCTCCTTCTGCTATATCTGGCAGAAGTGTAAGGCCGTGTTCAGCTGTTACGCGCGCTCAGGAGCCACGGACATGGAGTGGGTTCCTATAGTGAACGAGATGTGCGTTCAGTACTCGCTACTGTGCTACCGGTACTGTAAAGCTGTGTTTACACTATACGGCCTACAAGCTCTACAAGCTCTGCAAGCTCCAAGGACAGTCAAAATTGCGTTCACACTTTACGGCATAAGAACTTGGCTTGCGCATGCGTATATTTGCAGGTTGGTGAAAGGGGAAAGGTGCGTTTTCACGGGCCTACCCAAGCGCTAACTTTCCCAACTCTTTACCTAAGCACAAGATTTTAGGTAGTTAGAACGCGATTTTTTAGGTTCGATTCGTGTTCAAACCTAAGCACAAATTACTTAAGCGTAGCCAATCAGAAAAGAGTATAAGGAAAGGGCATGTTTACAAACAAACACTTCTGTCAACCAATCTATCGCTATATTTTTGTCATAGCGATCATTGTAGGAATCATCTTGACGACGTAGCCCAATCATAGCAAGCAGACAATCATAATAAAATTTGTAGACCAATCAGAATGCCTGAATTCATATGTAGAGTGGGTGCTATAACGAAGCACGGGCGAAAACAGCTTGCCCACACTAATAAGAGCCCACAGAATGTTTACTTTATTCAGGGAGTTGGAGTTGGGTGCTCTCGCTCAGGCGACGTGGTCGACGTGTGAGGGGCGGGTTTTTTTGAGTCAGTGGCTAGAGTGTTGGTTTTTAAGGGTTTCTGGTGGTTTGTTTTCTATTTTCTTAATTCGTTTTGTCTTTTCGCATTGAGGTAAGCGATTTTTTCTTTTCTTTGTAGTAAATTTTCGACTTGTTCGTGTTTTGTTTATATTTTGACTTTGACATTGGATACCTAAAGCTGAGTTGTCAGCCTGCTTTCTATCATGTCGCATACTATATTAAAGGTTGTTCAAGATAATATTGCTGATGCAACGCCCGTAAATGTTGAAATGCTAGACTCCCAAGATAGCATTCTGGAATTTGATAAAAATAATCAAAATGTGGCTCGGTTATTAGCATCGAATGATTTTCTGCTGCAAATGGCAGCAAAAAATGGCGGAATCAATTTTAATATTTTCTTATCTAGTAATTCGACTAATGCTGTTCCTAAGCGCGATCCCCGTGCTGTTCAAACCGAAATCAGGTCCAAAATTGAACACTTCAAGAATATCGATAACGTTCGATACACCCGGACTGGCAGTATTATTTTCAGCACTAAAGATGTGTCTTGTGCTATCGATATCTGTCAGGTGTCATCTTTTTTGGGAGCTGACGTTTCCTCCAGAATTATTTTTGAAAATATAACCAATCGTTTCTTACTATTCAATGTCCCCGTTGACATTCCTCTTTCAGAGATTGGACAAGAAATAATGGACTCAAATAACGTTCATGTTTTTGAACTACGAAGATTCATTCGCAAAGATAGCAAAAACTTAGTCTCTCCCGTACTTGTTACGATTTTGGGAACCACTCTCCCCCCTGAAATTAAAATGTGGATGACTATAAGAAAAATAAATCAATTTGTTGACCGGCCAAGACAATGCACAAAGTGCTTTAAGTTTAACCACGCTACTACGAAATGTCCTACCGATCAACTATGTGTAACATGTGGTTTTCAGCATACGGGGCAATGTCAAGAGCCCATGAAATGCTGCAATTGCGGCCAAGAACATCGCGCGGACTATCGTCAGTGCTCCCATCGCCTCAAGGAGGTTGAACTGCTTAAGTTTAAATGTAGAAATTTCCTTTCATTCATTGACGCGAGACGTCAATTTAAGCAAAAAACTGAACCAACTTCGTATGCCAGAGCAGCAAGCTCACAAAATACAGACTTAGATCAAATTCAAAAAATATTTGAAAATAGAACTAACGCCATGCTTAAAATCATACTAAATCAGTCCAATCAGCAAACAGAAAAAATCATCGAGGCTATTACCACCTTATCCACCATGATCATGAATGTCTTAGCCAAGTTAAGCGACAGCTCGCCCGAAAGACGGAAACGCCCGAATCAGGGTGGAAGTTCAAGATGATGAAACTTTCCTGTTTTTACAAGGTTTTTATTCTTTTTATTGGTGGATACGAACTGTATTTCACCTGGGTTGGGCTTATTTTCACAGTATATTTTTAGCTGTGTTTATCTTTTTTTTGTGTTTTTTCCCCATGGGTCTAAATTTGCTCCATTGGAATTGCAGGTCTGTCAGTAATAAAACAGCCTGGCTAAATTGTTCCCCTTTCACCACCGCTGACGTGTTGGTCCTCCAAGAGACTTACCTTACTTCTGACAAGACTTTTAACATCCCTGGTAAAATAGTTTACCGTTTAGACAGAACTGACCGCCGAGGTGGTGGCTTAATTATTGCTGTTAATTCAACATTGTCCTCTTTCCTTCTCGACTTCACTTCTCTCAATTTCACTAATGAAATCATGGGTGTTTGTATTCTTCAAGGCAGCTCATCCATTAACCTTATTAACATTTACTCTAACTCTGGCAGGGTAACTAATGATTTGGTCAAGGTGTGTCAAGCTGTTACGGGTCCCTCCTTCATCTTGGGGGACTTTAACTTGCACCACCCTCTTTGGGGTGCTCCTTATCGCTCTAGTGGCAGTGAAGATTTTGTCAATTGGCTGGCAGATAGTTCTTTCTGCCTTCTCAATACTACGTCGCCAACCCATATTTCTCCCGGGGGAGTTTGTTCCCTCCTGGACTTGTCGTTATGCTCTGCTGACCTTTTAGCCTGCTCTTCTATCCATGTTGCAGATGATCCGTTCGACAGTGATCATCTTCCCGTCTCCATCACTGTTACTCTTTCGCCTCCTGTTAATCCTCAGTTTTCTCGTTTTAGATGGCACCGAATCTGTCAAGAAGCTAATACCATTCTCGCCTCCCAGCCAAGTACTGACTACACTTCCTTCATTAATTTAGTACAGAACCTCATGCGAAATCATAAGATATCTAATACTCCGCATCCTAAAGGTACTCCTGCCTGGTGGTCAGCCAGGTGCAACAACCTTTACAAACAAAAGAATTTTTTGCTGCGGAAAGCTCGTCAACTCGTGTCCATGGACTACTGGATGAGGTATAAGAAGGTGGCTGCGAAACTCCGGCAAGTCATCAAGGATGCCAAGCTTCATTTTTGGGATTCGGCCTGCAAGAACGCACATGACCCTCGCATCTTATGCAAAGTTTTTAAGAAGATAAAAAATCGCTCTTGTTCTCCCCCTGATGCCCATTTTTGCCTCACCCAGGATGGGACTCTGATCTCCGATGCTGTTTCTCAGGCTGAAATCTTGGCTGACCACTATAGCGAAGACGTAGTTCATGAGCCAATTCCGTTGGATTATGGTGGAGAAGAATGTACCCAATTAAATCGTCCCTTCGAGATCATCGAATTAAAGGAAGCTATCCGCCGCACCAAATCCTCTTCCCCTGGTGAAGATAAGATTAGTGCTGCCTTCTTTAAGGGTTTGAATGAGCAGTCTATGATGCACCTACTTCAAATTTATAATGAAATCTGGCGCTCCGGTGAAATTCCTCTAAATTGGACATCTGCTGTCATCATCCCTATTTTGAAGCCTGGGAAATCTAAAAAAGATGTTGCCTCATATCGCCCGATTGCTCTGACCTCCGTGATGTGCAAGATTTGTGAACGCATGATTGCAAATCGCATTAGTAACTACTTACTCCAAAATAACATCCTCCATCATAGGCACCTTGGCTTCCAGCCATTCCGGGATAGCCAGACCGCTCTGCAGATGCTACATCTTGACACCGTTCGTGCAAAGAAGGATAAGAAATTCATTTTGGGGATATCTTTAGACGTGCAGGCTGCATACGACTCTGTTTATGTGGACGGCCTCATCTTGAAGTGCGCACAAATTGGCATTACAGGGTTGATCCTTCGCTGGCTTCACCGTTTCCTGCAGAATAGAAGCATCAAGGTGTTTTGGAGAGGAATTTTTTCTTCAAATCGCAACCTTGGAAGAGGGGTGCCCCAGGGGGCGGTTCTAAGTCCTATCTTGTTCTCCATCTTCATGCACGACTTCTTTGAAGTTTTGGATGGTCTTGGAGTCAAGTACTTGCTGTACGCTGATGACATCTTCATTTATTGTGCTGACACCTCATTACTCTTATGCCAAACTAAACTCCAAGAAGCCCTTCGTTTAATAGCTCAATGGTGCCGATATTGGAAGATGTCCATACGCCCAGATAAATGTCACGCCATCAACCTCTCTAGAAGACGTGGAGACTGTGACTTCGATTTTAGCATCAATGGAGGTCTGATTGAGTGGTGCGACGAAGTAAAGTTTCTAGGTTTTTATATTACAAGGCGCGGGGGTTTTCGCAAACACTCAGAATACATCCGGAAGAAAGTTTTTAACCGAATCAATATCCTCAAGGCCCTCTGCAATACTCGTTATGGAGCCCGATCCTATCATCTTCTCACGCTGGCCAACTCCTCCATCCGGAGTATTATAGAATATGGCGCGGCCACTCTGTTATCGGCTTGTGAATCCATTTTAAAGAAACTCGAAGTGTTGCAGACTACTGCCCTCAGGACGGCTCTCGGCCTCCCGAAATGGGTACCAAATATTATTCTTCGACAGCACGCTGGCTCCCCCCTGCTGGCTGATAGAATAAACTCTTTGGCGTTTGGCTTCTGGATTAAGCATTGCTCTTTAGGCAGCAAGTCTCCCTTCTGGGATTTTCAAGAGGGCAACATGTTTTGCTTGGTGGAAAGCATCCCCGGCATTGCTTCCATATTAGAAGAGATTGACGGTCGCCTTGAACATTTGATTCCCTTCCAGATGCCTCTCCCGAGCAGGCAGGAAGTTGTGCAACTCCACTTAGAAGACCTCCCTTTCCAGAATAAGGAACTTGATGGCAGCGTCATCGTCCCGCTATTTCAGGACTTCATGCAAAATTTCTCCAGCAGCTGGCAGGTCATTGCCACCGATGCGTCCAAAGTCTCAGCTATTACTTCCATCGCTGGGTGCTCGGATACCTCTCAGTTCTACTACAGAATTCCCAATATTAACTCCATCTTTACTGCTGAGGCTTTGGCCATGGGTACGGCTTTAGACGAACTGGTCTCCTTGGGGCGCCCCATTCTTCTACTTACTGACAGCCTATCGGTACTCACCGCCCTTCAATCTGTCTCTCTCAAGTCTCCTAGAGTCATTTTGTGGCTGTCTAACAAGATTCAAAGGATTGCTTCGCATTCTCCGAGTTTCTGGGTTTGCTGGGTACCAGGTCATCGTGGAATTCACCTCAACGAAAAAGCAGATAGTCTCGCTAAAGGCGTAAGTGACACTGACGTTTTGCTGAATTGGATTTCACCAGAGGACCTCATCCAGTATAGAAAGAATGAAATCTATAATACTCTCAACCAACAGTACAGATCGAGCAAATATATTAGTTCTCATGGCAATATCCCTCTGGTCAAGCAGACGTACACTTGGGCGTCGAATCGTAGAGATGATGTCATCATTTCGCGTCTTTTAACCAAGATGTTGATCACCCCTGCCATTCTTTCTCGCTTCGGTCTGACGAATGAAGACAGGTGTAGCAGGTGCCATGTTTCTGACTCCCTAGAGCATATTCTGTTTTCCTGTCGAAAATATCAATTGCATCGTAATCTGTGTTGGGATCCTTCCACGCTGAGCACAGCTTGTTTTCGCTCTTTCATTGAGTTCTCCAAGGAATTTTGCAATTCTGAATCTTTTCGGATATCAACTCTTAAATTCCTACATAGTATTGATCGTTTCTAATCTCTCTCTCGATCTTGTTTGTTGATGTGTTTTCTGACTTTGGATCATTCGAGACAACAGCTCAGCCGCTATAAGTCTCAAAAATCCCCCCCTCCAAACAAACAAACAGCCCACAGTGACGTTATCTGCCCTTTCTTTATTTTGTCAAATAATGGCGGTGAAGAAATGTAGCATTAAAAAGGAAATTTCATTTTACAGTTGTTTTTATTTCGAATTACTCTTTTTTGATTCAAGCAGAATCTATTTTTTAGGATTGAAAGAAGATGGTAGGTTTTATTAATGTCTTTTCAGTTTGTAAAAATCTTGTATATATCTGTCTGTCTTTGGTAATCGTTGGGATGCATTTTATTAATATTAAAATAATATTTATATAGTTCGTATTTCATGGATTTCGTTTCGAATAATAAAGATTAATGTGCTGCTGTAATGATATAATGTACTGTTCTCAAAACTATTTTATTGAAAGTTAACAGGACAAAGAATAAAATTACTTGTTTATAAATATTTGTTTCTTGAAATTAATTACTTGCTTCATTGATTATATTCGGTTGTTTAGTAGAGTATTTCCGATTAATTTTGAATAAATTTCATTTAAAATAATTGCAAATGTTAAGAAAAATTTTGTTAGCTTAGCTCGTTGGTTTTAAAAGGAGAAATAAGTGAAAGGCAAGCTGCAATCCAGTTTTGTTAATATACTTGATTATGTATATTATTGCAAGCATGTAAAAGAATTTTGTCTAAAATAAATAAGCCACTGTATAAGATATTTTCTTATTCTATTTTAAGAAAGAAATATTTAACTGCAAAATATATCACTTTACAGAGATTTAATTATGAACATAGTCATAAAAAAAAAAAAAAAAAAAACTGCTATTTTAGAATTTTTTCTTTTTTTTTTTTTTTCTAATGCATTTCATCAACAGATCCTTTTTGTTCTTGGATTCATGCTGAAAATTCTATGAAGATTTACAACATACAAAGTAATTCCTCATGGAATTTTTATTTTAAATCTTGTATAGCTTCTTTTTATCTGATTATTTCTAAGAATTTGCATGTATTTTCATGCATGGTTTGTTTCTAATTGGACAATGTTTTCATGTGCTATTCCAGTAAGATAAACACTTAAGTTTTAATTCACTAGAGTTTATCCATTAATCTTGCAACTTTGATCAGAATTAAGGATCTTCTAACTTTGTTTTAAAATATTTTAGTATTCTCTTAATATGCCCTACCAATGAATTTGAAAGTTATCCCTTTGAATTTATAACATACACTTTATTTGTTCGATGAAAAAGTATCAAGCTTAAAATTATAAACAAGAATTGTCAAATTTTGATTTTTCGATTGTTTTTTAGTCTTTATTAGGGATGCACCGAATAGTGATTTTGGCCGAATGCCGAATATTCGGCCGACAGGTGAACCGAATACCGAATATTCGGCTGGCCGAATAGTAATTGTTGGGCCGAATACCGAATATTCGGCTTTCCAAATACTTTTTATATTTCAAAGTTTAAAGGTATTAAAATGTTACTTTTTACGACAATTTTACATAATATTTAATAAACTTACATTTTGATAAATAAGGGTGTTTTATAAGAAAATTTAGCATTGAAAAAAAATCTGCCTTTAGTTATTTAAGAAGCACAATTATGAGACTTTTTGAATTAATAAAATTTTAAATTTCATGGTTTCTTCTACGAATTAAAACAAATATATTAAAATCAAAGAGAAATAATGAAAACACGGATGAAGCAAAACTTTACAGTCTCTTAATTGTTCTTTTTCAATAACTCAAGGCATATTTTTTTCAATATAAAGTACAAATACTTTCAACTTAATTCTGAATAAAGGGATATCTAGCTCATAGTTCTTTTCATATGAATGATGACATTTTCCACCCTTCCCATCATATCATATTTTACAGAAATCAAAGCATGCAAGTTGAAAATACAGTACGGTATCTTATTTATTGTTAATGCAACAAACGAAAACATAAGTTTGATCTAAAGTGAAATGAAATACAATGTATTTATAAGTCAATAAGTTGATTATGGTTTCATGAACAAAAATTGCCTTGATAGCTATTACTATTCTCAAAAGTTTTTCTTTCTTGTTTAAGGTCTTTTATTTGAGAAAAGCAAGAAACAGAATATTTACTAAACAAAATTTAGGAACTTGTATTTGCACATCATTTATTCTTAAGGAGAATCCTAATAAATCACCATTTTAATCCTTCTCATGGTTATTTTTCTTAAGTTACACTTTATAAACAACAAATAAATAATGTAAAAACATTCTATTTTATTTAAATATGACTTTCTTTTTAATTATTTTAAATATATTTATAAATTGACAGTTAAAAGTTGAAATTATGAAAAGTTTTAAAAAATGTGTTTGAAAAGGTTTCATTGAATATATAAGATTTGGCCAAATACTTTGATATTCGGCTAAACCGAATATTCGGCTGAACCGAATAGTTTGATATT
This sequence comes from Maratus speculifer, assembly GCA_964019185.1. Taxonomy (NCBI): domain Eukaryota; kingdom Metazoa; phylum Arthropoda; class Arachnida; order Araneae; family Salticidae; genus Maratus; species Maratus speculifer. The sequence goes on from OZ025293.1 coordinate 73,583,964, forward strand.
CGGTAACATGGCCGAATACCGAATATTCGGTGCATCCCTAGTCTTTATTATTTTGTTAATAATTGTTAATGCAGAAAAAAGGAAAAAAAAAATTATGTGAAGACTTTCTTTATCTTTTTGAAAACTAGATTGAAAACAGTGATTTATAAAGCATGTAACTTGCAAAAGAAAAAAATATCTAAATAAACAAACTGTCACATTGTATATCTAAGTAAACAAATTGGCACATTGCAAATAATGTTTAAGAAAATTAATGGTAAGCTAATAATTCATTATGATAATAGAAGCATTTTTTATAACTAGAAGTGAGACTTTCATGTATATTATAAACAATCTTTTTCTGAAAAAATTAAAGTTCACCAGAATAACTTTAAATATGTATCGGTTGGACAAACATCCTAACTTTTAAAGGATTAATATAACTATTTCTGTATTTAAATGTAGTTTTATTAAAATCTCGTGACAGTTGATGGAACTTAGGCCTAATCAAAGTAGAAACGTGTATAGTTTTACAAATTTTTGCTTAGGAAAAATAAAATTCTTTACTGAGGTTTCAGATATGTATTTTTGTCAATTGTAATCAAATATGTATTTTTGTTGCTTTAAATTTTTAAAATATAACTATGCATAAGATACTTTGATTTAAAATTTCTAAAGTGTTAAGAGTTGCTTTTTCTAAATTTATATTACAACCTTATCTTAAAACTGGATGAAAATGTAATATAAACAAAAGAATAGTATTGCAGTTATCATATCCTTTATGATATACCATGCAATTAATTTATTTTAATATTTATAGCATTCTAAAAGTGTTTTTTCATAACTAATGTTCTGTTATAAATATTTAGATGGTATAGAAGCTTAATTATTTCTGTTTTGTCTAATGGTTTCAAACAAGCATACTTAAATTTCTTAACTGATTAATAGTTAGTTATTCATTAGTAAATATTTGCTTTTCAAGAACTTATTTATGTATATGTATGCACATATTTGATTCGTTTCTTTATTTTAATTTGCTAGTTGCTTCATATGCTACATTGATGATGGAAATGCAACAAGGATGGTGCAAATAGATGCATACCTTTGTGATATGTTCTTCTCGCAAAATTAAAGTGCTACTGTTTCAGCTTATTTAGATACTTTTGCGTTGGTCCGTTGGAATGTCGCTTGAAAGGCTATAGGTTAGAAATAATCTTTGGCCTTTTGGGATGGCATACTTGCAGGCTAGATCGCATTTGGATTCTTGCTGGAAGGATTTGGATTCTTGCTAACTACTGGCCACAAGGAAAGTGAATGAAAAAAATTGGCTGTCAGTAGCTACTACAAGGAGAAAGTAAAATTTTCTTGTATTCCATCATGTTATATATTTTCTTTTTCTGGCTGCAATATGTTCATACTAGCATATTAATTTGTGCTATTCAATTTTTAGATTAATAGAAGTTTTAACAAAAAATTATTGTTTGGTATTTTTAAGTAAAAAAGTGCTTGTTTATAAAACTGGTTAACTGGCCAGTAATGAAATTTCCCATATACACAAGAAAAGATACACCGAATTTTGATTTTAACCAAATGCCAAAAATTCAGCCAACAGGTAAACCAAACACTAAATATTTGGCTTACCCGAATACTAATTTCAGAGTCTGAAAATAATAAAAAGTTAAAATAATTTTAGATACATATTTAATATAAAAACTTTCATATTGATAAACAAGATCTTTTTACGAGTAAATTTTACAAAAAAAAAAAAAAAAAAAAAAAAAATGTTTTGAATTGTTACTTAAGAAGAGGATAGTTTCCTCTCTGAATTAAAACAAATGAATTCTGATACAAATACTGAATGATATTCTGAAACAAATATCTTGACATCAAAGTGAAATTTTAGAGAAGTTTTATTGTCATATATTGTTTGTTTTTCAAGAAAAAACTAAAATTATCATTATTGGTAAATTGTCTTTAGGTTACTTTTCAAATAACAAATAAAAAACATAAAAGCATTCTCTTTTATGTAAATCTAATTCTATTTCTAAATATTTTTATTAATCAACGGTTAAAAATAGGTGTTGTTTTAAGGTTTAAAAAAATATTTTTTAAGTATTCGATCTGGCATATACCATATTTGATATACTGAATTGCATTAAATTTGTCCAACCCAAATATTTGACATGCAGAATAGTCTGACATTTGGCAGTATAGTCTGATACCAAATATTCGGTGCATCTCTATATACAAACAATAAATTTTTTTTTTTTTTTTGTAAAATGAGAAAAGCTATGTTAACCAGCAAGTAATCTAGCTAATGAAATGTATGGGTTTATTGTTATTGTACGTTTTTTCACATTTTTATTAATATTGATTGCATGATACTGGGCCTCCCCCCCCCCCCCCCTGATATCATTTTCATTTTGTTATTTCAAAAAAAACAGTATGGGTTGTATTTTTATTAATCCTGTGAAATTTTTTTCTTTTTATTTTATTTTATTTAACTTGCTTTAAATATGTAAAGCTGGGATTTCATAATTGGTTTACTACTAAATACTTTATAGCTTAAAAAAAATGGCTGAATCCTAAAACAGCCGAGACACTTAGCATCGTTGAATTTGGCGAGACGATAAATGGCTTTTTCTTGTTACTAGTTCGTTTCCTGAATTCTTTCCATGTCTATAGTTATTTTGATCAGGAATTCCGATTAATTTAATTGGATTGGCTGGTTTCTTGTCTTTTGTTTGATTGGCTTTCATGAAATGCTATTATTATGTCAATCTTGTATTATTTATATTTAAAAACAAGATTGCATTATATGTGTATGACTATATTTTCCGGTTTTTTATTCATGCATTTTAAAGATATTGCTTATTCAATAAATAGTAATATAAATTTGGAAATATATGTGTGGTACAGCAGACAAATATATTGAGTGTATGCTTTTTTCAAAATAAATATTCAATGATTTAAATTGATTTGTCAATAACATTAAAAGATTGAATGACATGTTGATGTTATTGAAAGCAAATTCCTATATCAGAAATACTTTTTTCCTTACTTAAAAATTTGCATAATAATTTTGGGTACTTCTAGGTTATACCGTCGATCAAAAAAATATCGCCAAACTATAAGATTAAATGCCAATAATGGATGATCGTAAATATCAAATTCGATAACATTAAATAAGATTCACGTGTTTAAAATGTCATTAAGTGATTTTTATTTCGATTTTTTATTAATATTCTACTAATTATTTGTTTTTTCATTATTTAAAATAAAAATTATGTCAACATGTATAATTTGGCTATTAGTTTGGCGATTTGTATAATTTGGCGAAATTGGTCGTCAGGATAACCTAGAAGTACCTAATTTTGTACCATAAATATTAGAAAAAAATATTTCAAAATTTTATTGCATATTTTTGTACAAATTTATAGACATTTTAATAATTTGATACCTGTTGTGGTTAATAACTGTGGTTTTGCTCATTTTAGAAACTTCTTCGATGCGACTTTTGTGCATCCAGAGATTAATTTTTCAATTTTAGTGTTGTTAGTCAATGGATGTTTGATGAATTTTGTGGATTTTAGAGCCTGATATACAGCAAAATTCGTACATCCTGCGATTTTGTTTTCCTTCGTTTTAATGGGCACATAGCGCTCATAAGTGCTTTAGTTTAAAATTATAGAAATTGATATGTTTGATAAATATCCTAAATAAGTTTTAGAAATAAAATATATTTGTTAAATTCATGAACAGAAGTCGTAAAACTATATAACTTTGTGCAAATGTATGCGGCAAAATTTAGAAATTCCTTTTCTGTAATTTTTTATTAGTAGTTTTCCTTAAAAAGTATTGAAATTTATTTCTGATGTTGGAAGGCAGTTTAAATAACATTATGATATCAAATCAAAACTTTAAAAATTATTAATTGTTAATTTCAATCATTGATTGTTTACTTTGCAAAATGTGTTAAAACTATATCTATTTGCTTGTTGCTAGCAGAGGCGAAGAAGATTAAGAGAAAACTTCACCCAGGGCAAAGTTTCAATTCGCCCCCCCCCCTTTCCTCTAATTTGACACTAAAGCCCCCAAAACGACATTCGTAGTACAAATTTGGCATCCCCTAAGTTTCTGCACCCCATGGGACTGTATTCCCCCCCCCCCCCCTTTAGCACAACGCTGACAAAAAGTTTATGTGACTGTTCACTGAAATAAATAATATCTGTAAATTACATAAATAAAATATTTCTCAATTTAAACAAATTCCCATGAATGTACACAGTGTGCTTTTAAAATTCATTTTTTTAAATTTTTATGCTGATTTTTTTTTTTTTTTTTTTTAAGGAACAAAAACATTTTTTATAGCATTTATCTAGATAGAATTTGTGTTGTTGGCGAAACAAGATTGACCTATCAGAAAATTTTCTCACTTAGAAAATAGAAAGCTTTGTAAAAATGCTGAATTCTGATTGTTCAGTGGCGTTTACTATTTCTCTATTTGCCACCAGAATACTGGACATTAGATGAAAACAACGCTTTGATGTTAGCTTGTTTAGAGAAAATCTTAAAATTTTTAAATTAATTAATTTTTAGTTTGGAACGTGTGATTTTTTTTTCTTAAATAAAAATAACAAGTAAATAAATACAGGATCCTTTTTGTAAGATTCTTTAATGATAATGAGAAGCAAAAGTAAGTGAATTTTATTTGATTGTTATTGTATTTTTTTGTTTTAGAAACTGATGCATATAAAATTCTGTACATTTAATATGAAAAAAAATTCTTAAAATCAGAAAATGGGGAGCTGCAAAATTTTAAAGATTGAAAAATATCGAGAAAAATGTTTGCATAGTGAAAATTTGTGGTAAAAGAAGTTAACTAGTTGTAAATTGTTCGTAAAATGTTTATTTTATTAAAGGAGTCATCACTGAAACTGTGCAAATCGCTAATTGTCAGCCAAAATATGTGCATTGTGATTAGGGATAATTTCAGAGTTGCTAAAATCTCAGTTGCCGCTCGTGGGTGCTTGGTACATGTTAAAAAATCGCCAAAATCAAGTGTCTTGGCTGTTCTAGGAACACGTCTAAAAATATCTATACCTGTGTGCTTCTCTCGGCAATATTTTTTTTTTTCTTTCTTTTTTTTTTTTTTTTTTAGGAATTTAATATAAAGTAATAAGTGAATTTTAAAACATTTTTCTGTTAACCACTTGTTATAAAGAACCAAATATTTTTTAAGGTTACAATAACAACAAGCAGAGTTAATTATGCATCAAACCGTGTCATTAAAATATGCCAACTGGGAGTGAAACTGTAACAACAAAATAATTTGAAGGCAAGAAATGAAACATAAATAAAAATAATGAGATAATTTTTATTTACAAAAATAAAGAAATAATTTTTGTATCTGTTTTTATCAATTAATATTTTAGCATTAAGTAAATTATAGTTAAACTTAAAAAAGATAGTTTAAAAATTCTCAATTCATAGTTTAAGAAATAGTTTTAATTTACCTTTTCTGTTGTCATATCAGAAAAAAAGAAAGAAAAAATAACTTCTTTAATAAATTCAGCAGTTCATGCTTTCTACCAAGTCATAGTGGTGATTTTTCCATAATTAGAGTCATGCCAAATAGTGAAGAGAAGTTTTTTGATCCATCATGAATTACCGTCTTGTAATTAGTCATGATATTTATAAATATTTTTAGTTTATATAAGAATGTTTAAAAAATATTTTTTTTAAAACTTTTATACTTATTTAGTAATAACGTTTAATTTTTAAACTAATTGAAAAGAAGTACCAAACGCAGTGTGTTTTATTGATATGTTATGGATAGAGATATACTATTAATTAGTGTTATCATTATTATGCCATTTGTACAAACTGAACAATTTTCCCAAAATTTTTGACAAATTTATGTCATTTGCGCACATGAAATAACCTGATCAAAGTGTGTAACTTATCACTTTTCCATAAGTGAAAATTTACTTATGTGTTTTTAATACATTAATCATAGTAATTGTGCTTTTATGTATTTTTCATTTTGAAACTTGGATGAAAAATGATTTTTGGAGCATTATTTAAAGCTGTTTTAGTAAGAAAAAACAGTCAAAACTTTCTATTATTTTTTATACGAAATATTTACGATTATCATTATGAACGTAAACAAAAGTTATTTGTTTATAATTTTATATCAGCTGATCGGTCTGTAGACTGTTAAAGCCCTAAAGTAGACGCTTGCGCAGTGAAGACTTGCCTTTGATTGGTTGGCATAAGGATTTATCTGTAACCAGTGAAAACGCTCTTAGGTTAGGTTTTGGGTAAGCTAAGGTTTTTTAGGTCGTTAGAGCGGCCCGTGAAAACGCACCTGAACAGTCGTGTTTGTTTGTTTACATTCGCGTTCGTATCAAAACGTAAGTGTCAGTGGGCCTCCGTGGCTGAGTGGTTAAGGCATCACGCCGCTGATCGTGAGGTTGTGGGTTCGAATCCCACTGGCTCTATTGCACACACTCTTTGTGCGGAGCTCCTGGTTGTACTTCTCTTGTGTTGTAATATTTCCTTGTGTGCTATCTCGTCCCTGTATATTGACGATGGCTTATAAGCAGGCTTCATGTCGAGCACAGAAGTCAGATGTATGTTGTTCAATAAACAAACAAAGTGTCAGTATTGTTTGAACGGTAATTTCTTTTGCAAAACATTAATTACTTATAAATTAGTAAAAATAAAACATTTTACAAGTATTTTTGCACTCAAGGGAAGCAAGAAAAAGCAATCGTCGCTTCCTGAATTAAAAAAAAATGGATTAACTATGCCTTCTTTTTCTTTGACTAAGAAAATAAAAAAAAATATATATATATATTTTAAGCAATTGAAAATAAGAAAACACTGGGAAAAAAAACTAAATTATATATATATATATTTTTTTTGGGGGGGGGGGGGTTACAATCCCTGTTTTTCACAAAATAAAATTTACTTTTATTCTTTCTTTTTGTATTAAGTCTTCAAAAATTATTTAAAATGGGGATCCAGGAAGGCCGAGACAACCTCTAATAAAAGAGAACTGCTTCAATTCTTCGTTTAAAAAATGTCAGTAGTAGCTTACTTTTTTTCCCCCAATTGTTATATGTGTAGATTGATTTTTATGTTGACATGTTGCTACAATGTGAAATGAATGCTAATCCGATTACCCATAGTAAACTTAATCGAGGATATAATCAGAAATCAGATTACCACTCATTTCAGGTTGCATGAGTATATGATGTTGCTTTGGCAATACTACTGTCTGGTGTGCAACCCATCTCATTATTTACATAATTGTTATCTGTGACACTACTTTCTCGGCTATTAATCTTTAAAATGACAAGAAGATAAAAAATTAATTACTTTAACACAATCATTGTAAACCCCCGCTGCTTTATAAATGAGATTACAGAATATCTTTACTACATGTAACAGAAAATATTTCATTTCTCAAACAATATACTGGTTAAAAAAAAAAAAAAAGTAACATGTAATAAAATTTTATTTTTGCGTAGTTTGAAAATAAAACTTTGAATTTATACATAATGGATGCTAATTTCAGAAGAGTAAGTGTCATCCCTTGATGATAAAACAATATTTTAAAATGGAAACCTAGATTATCGCTCATGAAAATTAGATCTACAATGGTACACAAAAATGATGCCATTTTCTATACACATTTAGTTGTGATCAGTCCTGAAGGTTTTTTTAGTAAAATAGCTAATAACCCTTTAAGACCCGATGAGAAGAAGTATCCCTTATATTTATAAACAAAGCTAGTCAAGCCATCTGAAAATAAAGCATGTCATACTACCACCATTATCTGTTGATTAAAAAAATATACTTTACTCTTTCTGCAAACTAAAATGATTGTTCGATAGAGGTTTTTATTATTTTTATTACAGCTGTACCACATGATCCAGAAGCAAAATTTAAATATCAAATGACTGTTTACATCACTTGCTTCATTGCAGAATTATTTGATTTATGTTTAAAAATATTACTTTTCTATTCTTTTTTTGTTATAATAAAGGCGGGGGGGGGGGGAGGGGGAGGGAGGACTTTCAGATAATATATAAACTGATTTTTAAAAATTCTTTTGGTAGGACTGAAATGTAGACATCACTTATAAATATGCTTATGTCAATCTACAATTTCTGAAGAACTACCATATGAGCAATGGCGGATCCAAGGGGGGAGGTCACAGGGGTAATGACACCCCCCCTCCCTGAACAGTAGAAATATTCTAAAAATTTCTTTAAATATACCTTAAATTGTTACCCCCCCTACCCCGCTCAATAATGAAAATATTTCTGATACTTTAAAGCTCTACTCAAATCAAAATTAGATAATTTCTGACACATTTATGAAAGTACTTTTAATCTCAAGAAATTTGCAAATGCACCCATTCTGGAACTATGTGATTAAAAAGTATTTTCCATTTTTAAATAAAAGCTTTAAAAAAATTCATTGAAATTTGGGAATCCATTTTAAACTAAATTTCCAGATGCGACTGCTAATTGCTCTCTCATGCAACATTTCTGTAAAAAGCTATCTTAACAACTTTTATGGATAATTTTTAATATTTATAATAAATTAATATGTGGATTTTTTTTTTTTTTTTCCAGAGAGAAAATTCGTCTTGAATACAATATTTCAAATGAAATCAAATTTCAAATTATATTAATTGCTTTTTCACTAGGTTGGCATTAACGCCTATAAGCAATTAATATAATTCAAGGCGAATTTTCTCTCTGGAAAAATATAATTCCACATATTAATATATTCATCGATGCTGGATCTATTTGAGTTCTGTGTTTGCCCCAGATCAGTGGCTCACGAAATATATTCCATCTTGTGCTGCGAATGTAGCCTTGCCAACACATAATAGTGAAAAAGTTCCAGGCTGGTTGTCGTTCCATGTGGTTTAGTCGGTAGAACGTCAGTGCGCTTATACTGATGGCCTGGGTTCGATTCCCGGCATGGAATCTTTTTCACTAGGTTGACATTAATGCCTATAAGCAATTAGTATAATTTGAAATTAGATTTCATTTGAAATATTTACAATAAATGTTTCAATTTCTTGATGTCTGAATGAAATCTGTAAATTATATATTACTAGGAATACTAATGCAAATTTCTTCTATTCACGAATGAAAATGAATTAGATATGTATCAGAAAAATCATCACTTTTATTTAAAAAATAATTTAATAATTGATCATGAAGTGATGTGATCTCCCCCCACCTCTTAAAGAAAAAGTGTCATGACCCCTCCTCCCTTTTGAATTGAAGGCTGGATCCGCTCTTGCATAAAATAAATGTTTTACCAATAATTTTTTTTATTATTCCCTTTAACTGAATACCCCACTCTGCATAAATATAAATTACATTTTGTTTTATCATTTGATGCTTCAGAAAAATGCATCCACAGTTTACTTCTTTTTCTTCCCATAATAAAAGAAATGAATCAATGAGCACATACATGGTTCGTATGGATACCATTATTTTCCATGTGAAATATATACAGGGTGATTCATAAAAGATGGGCAGAACTTTAAGGGGTTATAGTACACTTAAAGACAAATAATATTAAATAGGAGACTAAGGGTCCCAGACGTATTCCCAAGGAGATAGGGGGCATTAAAGTTTCGGGTCCGAAATTTCAAATGATTATAAAAAATGGAAAAATTGGTCGATTCGTTTGCGGTTTTTGCAAAAAATTTTCTTTATGCCAGTATTTTCTTGAAATAAAATTTTAAAGTTCAATTTCAAAAAATGCCGATAGGGGGCGCTTTAGACTTTGGAGTAACAAACAACTATTTTTTAACGTTATTTTTTGTATTTCTTTAAATGATTTCGAAAGCTTAGACTTAAACTTAAATTTTGATCCAAAAATCTGAGTCCTAACGAGTAGTTAAGTAGCGTAAACTGAAATTTGAAACCCTTCTCCTCTCAGAACAAAAATCAGTTATTCCCGATCTTTGTGTCGTAGATTAGGCTCTAACTACTGCCGCCTTTTGCTAAAATTATTCTTTATGTCAGTATTTTCTTGAAAATAAATTTTAAAGAAAAGTTTCAAAAAATTCCGATAGAGGGCGCTTTAGACTTTGGAGTAACGAACAACTATTTTATACCGTTATTTTTTGTGTCTCATTAAATGCTTTCTAAAGCTTAGACTTAAATTTTCAGCCCAAAATCTGAATCGTTAGACGTGGTTAAGTTTCTGGGGAGAGGGGTTTGAAATTTCTACTCCTGAGCACAGTTCAGTTCACCATGTCCACACATTGTGTGCTGTGATACGAGGTAAAAAGACACAAATTAGGATTATGTTACCAAAGCATATTTATTAACATGTAATTACAATAAATGTTCAAAATTGTGACCACCAGAGGTTATGCACGCAGAACAACGGCGAAGAATGGAACGGCGAACATTCGCGAAAACATCAGGCTTTTCGAGCACTTCCCCTACAGCGGCGGAAAGTCTGGCGACCAGTTCTTCGGGGAATTCAATGGGTGTCTCATACATAAGAGCCTTCAATTGTCCCCAAAAAAAGAAATCGAAGGGTGAAAGATCTGGCGAGCGAGCAGGCCAAGCAACAGGACCACCTCGACCAATCCATCTGTTCGGAAATGTGATGTCCAGGTAGTTGCGGACGTCTCGTACGTAATGGGCTGGCGCTCCATCGTGCTGGAACCACATGACCCGCCGGATGCGTGGAGGAACAACGTTTAACAGGTCTGGCAGCACATGTTGCAGAAATGTGATGTATGTTTTACCGTTGAGGCGTTCAGGAAGAAGGTACGGTCCGATTAGGTGGTCTCCGAGGATTCCTGCCCAAACATTGATGGAAAAGCGTCTCTGATGAGCATGTGGATACGTAGTATGTGGATTGACATCCGCCCATACATGTGCATTGTGTGTGTTAAATGTACCTTCACGTGTGAAGGTACATTCATCGGTGAAAAGCACAGTTCGTCCAAAATGTGGATTTAGCGCGTTCTGCTGCAGAAACCAGCGGGCGAATTCAATACGATTTGGATAATCCCCTGGAGACAGTTTCTGGACTCGTTGCACATGAAACGGGAGTAAATGTTCATCCTTCAGTACCCTCCAAGTCATGGACTGTGAGGTATCCACCTGCCTAGCCACTGTTCGTGTACTTGTACTTGGCTGCGCCGCTACTACATCCAGAATGGCTTCTGCAACAACTACTGATTCGTCCTTTTTTGCACGACCTGCATTCGACCGGGAAGCGAGAAATGATCCCGTCTCACACAACTGTCTGTGCAAGCGCTCGAAAGTTTTGCGGTTAGGCAACCGCCTGTTGGGAAATCGCTCTCCGTACATTCGTTGTGCCTCTGCACCATTTCCATCTGCCGCTCCGTAAATTAAATGCATCTCAGCCTTTTCCTTATTCGTGAAGGGCACCATCTTCCGATTCATTACTACAGCGACTTACACTTGACTCACCGTTCAGTGGTTTTTATGCCTGAATCGTGTCGAAATTTTGCATACGTGTTCTTCTTCTTCCCCATTTGACATTTGCATACTTTCTGTCTCCTTCTTCACCCGGTGACTAGCGTCAGGAATGGAGCTTTAACGTTTGCATGAGCGACGTTTCCAACTGTGCCAGTGCCTTTATGAGTGAATTCCGACTATGCAGTCCTTGACGAAAGTTGTATTTTTGCCTCGTATCACAGCACAGAATCGTTGGGCATGGTTAAGTAGTGCAAATTGAACTATGTTCAGAAGTTGAAATTTGAACCCCCTCCCCTCGCTACTGAACCACGCTCAGCGATTCAGATTTTGAGCTGAAAATTTAAGTTTAAGTCTAAGCTTTAGAAAGCATTTAATGAGACACAAAAAATAACGGTATAAAATAGTTGTTCGTTACTCCAAAGTCTAAAGCGCCCTCTATCGGAATTTTTTGAAACTTTTCTTTAAAATTTATTTTCAAGAAAATACTGACATAAAGAATAATTTTAGCAAAACGCGGCAGTAGTTAGAGCCTAATCTACGACACAAAGATCGGGAATAACTGATTTTTGTTCTGGGGGGAGAAGGGTTTCAAATTTCAAATTTCAGTTTACGCTACTTAACTACTCGTTAGGACTCAGATTTTTAGATCAAAATTTAAGTTTAAGTCTAAGCTTTCGAAATCATTTAAAGAAATACAAAAAATAACGTTAAAAAATAGTTGTTTGTTACTCCAAAGTCTAAAGCGCCCCCTATCGGCATTTTTTGAAATTGAACTTTAAAATTTTATTTCAAGAAAATACTGGCATAAAGAAAATTTTTTGCAAAAATCGCAAACGAATCGACCAATTTTTCCATTTTTTATAATCATTTGAAATTTCGGACCCTAAACTTTAATGCCCCCTATCTCCTTGGGAATACGTCTGGGACCCTTAGTCTCCTATTTAATATTATTTGTCTTTAAGTGTACTATAACCCCTTAAAGTTCTGCCCATCTTTTATGAATCACCCTGTATATATATTTTTAATTAATAAAATTAATCTAGTTCAAATGCACAAAAATTTGTTTGATTTAAGGAGATATTTTCTATAAGAAAATACTGGTACAAAAAAAAATTTCGGCGTGAAATTAAAGGATTCGTACTAACCCTGCAATATGAATTTCAAATCATTTGAGATTTGATAATGCTTACAAACAGAATTCTATGCATACACTGATAGAGAAACAAGTGATGCCAAATGGTCTGAATTTAAGCACAATTTTGAATCTTTTATCTCATTGGACTGCCTGGTTGCATTCATGAATACACAAACGCACACAGCGTTTGGAGTTATTTTCATTTTTTTTCAGCTGCATATAGACACGGTAACGTCTAACAATTCACATTTCTAAGAAACAATTTGGTATTTTGTATTTTAGGGAATACTCGTTACTTAGAAACACATATATGTTGTTTGCAGTAGCTCTAATAACTAATATTTACATGGAAATCTTGGTTATTTACGAGATTTGGAGCTGTGACATAGCTTCGATGAGTGATATATGGGGTGGTATAAATGGTGTCACCCCCCCCTCCCCCTTAAAGAAAAAAAAAGAAATATCTGGCATATTTTTAGGGTTTTGTTCATCTAATGAAACCCTATTCGTCCCTGTCCTTTATCTGTCTGTGACAGAGTTTATACACAAAAACCATATTAGTCAGCGAGTTGAAATTTTGTGTACTTATAGCTGATTACCTCTTGTCACACAACAAATCATAAAATTTTGCGAAAGACTATTATTTTAAATTGAATATTATTTTTAATATCATCAGTTCTTTTTTTTTTGTTGTTTGTTTACTCTTCTAATTGTTGCCACGCAAGTTTAAATATATATATATTTTTTTCTTTTACTCTTTATTTTTAAAAGAAATGGAATACTTCTGTTGCTACAATTACAAAATTGGTATTTAAAACTACAAAAAAATTAATGTCTCAAAAATAAATTGAGATACAGTGTTTAAACAAATTGCATTTAAAAGAACATTTTTTCCCCTATACAGTCAAGGTTCTATAATCTGCAATTTTCTATAATTCGCGTTACTTTACGAATGTAAACAGTGAAATAAACAACTAAGAGAATTTACAAATTTGTGATCCAAAAAGGATTTTTTAAAACAAAAAATTAAAGAAATGGAAAAAAAAAAATCATAATAAATATCTACTTTTTAAAATAGAACCTTTTTATTTTATTAACAGTAAAAAACAAACTGTACTACTTAACATATGTAATATGTATATGTAATTATTTTTATTTAAATGCACATATGTATCAATTTTTTAATAAAATAATTTTATAAAGTCATTTTTTGAGATAGCATATTAAACTAATTATTAGATATCATATTTATCTTTTCATATTATATTGATTATAAAGATAAAATTCTGTCTAGGGATAATAAAATGACGTGCAATCCATAATACTCTATAATCCACAATATTCCAAAATCCGCACAACCTTTGGCCCCGACTTGTGTGGATTATAAAACTTTGACTGTAGAATGGTGTAAAAATTGAAAATGTGTGATATTAGAAACCAAATTTGCAGTAGTGTAACTTTCAGAATAGAAATTTCATTTCTTCTAATCACTGCATGCAAGTTTAAATAAAATTATTATTTATTTAACATAAATTAATGGATTAAATAGATCATGCAAAAAATGTGCTTATTTGTTTTTATTTCATCATATTTATCATCTATTTTGATACGTGAAATGAAACATATTTTTTAATTAAATTATTATTCATTTAAATTATTAGCCACCTCTGATGACCAGTTTGGTCTCCCTTAAACTTATGAGTGAAAGTAAACTATTCAAAGCTTAGCATAATTTTATTTATTTCCATACCTTTACTAAATCTGCTGATTCTGATAGAGAAATCAACAAATCTATGCAATCAAGGCAACATTTAGGGGAATACGTCAAACTTCATTTCTGGTTGGCACGATTGGCGAAGAAATCCCAAAATAGCACTGAAAAACAACTTTTCGCTTGTTAAAAAAAAGTGTTTTGAAGGAGATATTAGACGAAACCCTTTATGCGATCACACTTAAACGTAGAATTGCACTTATACTTTTCAATTGCAATTCTACGTTTTGACAAATAAAATTTCAACATTTGTTCAATAACTTTTAAGAACTTCATATTAACAAAATAATAATATTTTCAATAGAAATTTCATTTTATTTCAGAATTCTTTTAGAAAATCTTATAAGATTATCTATCTATATTTTTGCAAACAAAGATTGGATGTCACCCCTTAGACGGTGACTCCCGGGGCAGATTGCCCCCCTACCTCCGCTAGCTATGTCATTGAGTTGGAATGTAGCCAAAATAAACAATATTAAACATGTTGAAAGTGTTAAAAATGAGATTATTTTCACATTTTATGTCTTAGTAATTTTGTTATTAAAAATAAATAAATAATTCAAAACAATTCTTACATCTAAGTTTACTCATAAATAAAACAAGTAATACTTGAAACTTTATTTATGATAAAAATGTATAGTCAAATGGAAACAACAAAATATTTAATAAATTTCGTTTATTTGAAAGTACAAGTTACAGTAACATAATATACATATTTTTAAATATTATTACATAACAAAATTTATAACGATTATTACATATAATAAATAAAATAACATTCATATGCATTACAATGATGACACAATGGTTTGCAGTAAACTTTAATGATCTGCATTTTATTCTGGAAAAAAAAAAAAAAAAAGCATTTGCAAAAATTGAATAAAAATAAACTCTAACAAGCTAAATTGTGAACTATTAAGGCAGTTTTTAAGAAGAGGGATAATCAACAAATAATCTTCAGTTGGATATAATAAAGTAACGAATAGTACATAAAAACACATTTCTAGACATACTTAAAAAAAAAAAAAAAAAAAAAAAAGTCTATAAACGGAAATAAACTTCTATGAAAAAAGTAGATTTGAAAACATCAGTTATGCTAGTAGTTTGCACTCCTGTTTTTTAAAAAGAAATCTTATTCTTTACACATCAAAATTTCTAAAAACATTACAATTAATGTATTTTATATTATTAGTAAGAAGTTAGAATTGAGTACGATTTGGAAGTCAAAACTCGTAGTAAATATAAACAAGTCAAAAATTACACATCAAACATAGCAAAAGAAGTGCATTTGTAATATAACTAGTTTATAAATACTTAGATCTAGGTGAAATAGATGTTGCATTCTTATAAAAAAAGTACCGAATACAAAACTTATTACAATTATACACATTAAATTTAATAATACAGAAGTAATATGACTCCATCTTAAATAGGATGCAATCACCATGGTCACCTAGAATCATTACCTATCTTGAGATGTCATTGGATGAATTATGTTCGATAAGATTTAGTAGAATAAAGAAAACTTTCATTAATATCTTTTAAAGTGTAGGTTTGATTTTCATAAAATTTAAAATGACATGAGGAAATTCTGCATTGATTATACAAATTAAAATTTGTAACCATACAATTGAGCAGTTTTTGAGCTGTTATATGCAGACAGGAAGACGAACCAGATGATGATTGATGGTGTTACCTATTTATATAAATACAAATGCATCTGAAACAGTTTAATTTTTTTTTTTTGTGGGGGGGGGGGGGGGAGAAGAAATAAAATAACATTTAAATTCAAACTCATTAGAAATTGCACTAATATATTTTACATGCAATATATCTCATCACGTCGCATATGCTAGGAAGCAACAAAATAATAAAATATGAAGACTTGAAAAAAAAAAAAAAAAAAAGAAAGAAAGAAAGACAGATGTAAATGTCTAACAACAAAACATTGCAACATTTATCATTTGAAAACTAAATATTAAACCAATGGTTTTTGAAAATTATTTCCATTTTAGTACTTTAGATTTTTTTTTTTTTTTTCATTATTGCATAGTTTTTCTGGGGTTGATGTCTAACCAGATATCTTTACTTTTGTCTTTTTACAAATTTCTTTTTAAAGCTTTTGAGAGCACTTTTAATTTGTGCAATAGTTCTCAAAATGAAATTTTCTCCTGAAAAAGTGCACTTGAAATCAAAAGACTAAAACAATACCCAATTAGATATTGACCTCGAATTTCCAATGCAAAACAGAGAAAAAAATAATAATAAAATATTTAAATGCAAATGGGTAATTTGTAAAGAAAGTTGTCATTGGTTTAATATTATTTTGCAAGCATATTATACACATGAGAGTTACATAATAAACAAACAAACTTAAAATTTCAAACCTAAGACCAAAAGAAAATTATTTACTTATAACATTATAATGTCTCATTTTATAATTTATGTGTAATATAAAAAAAATATAATATGGTACTTTTCTATAACCTGGGTACAGATGATAAATCAACAAATATCTTTATCATCATTTGCATTCCATTATTTTAATTTTAAATAATTCACCCATTTCATCATAAAAGATATATTACAAAATACATGCCACCAAAATATTGTTTCTAATTTGTACCTGTGGGGAAAAAAGATGTTATTGGAAAGATTTGCACATGACTAACATAAAAGTACCAAAAATTATCTAAAGTTAAATGTAAATATTAAATAGCTTAACTAGTATGAGTAATAGTGTAGAATAATTTAAATTGAAAAAAATATGAGAATGCTATACACAATTGAAAGCCTTAAATAAAGTGCACTACATTACATACTATTTATAAAGGTTTTTAAGTGTTGTGGAAGAGAATACAACTATTTGCAGTATGACAGATGTAAATTTTCCATTTTTGGGTGAAAAAAAACCAAAAATGGAAAATTTACATCTGTTATAATTAATTTACCGATTGAATAATTGTGTTTAAAATTAATCTAATAATTGCAATATGTTTTACTAATAAACATTTTACATGCTGGCAAATTTCAAAACATGGCTTTCATTTTTTTTTTTTTTTTTTTTTTGTAATGAACTTTAAAGATTTCAGTAGATTTAGAAGAATCATTTCAAATTATAGCATTTAAGAACTGTAAAAGTATTAATTCAAATTTTGGGAGTTATTGAATAGAAGGATCATCCCATTGTAACTTATCTTATAGTTAAGACAATTTATAGCAATACTTTCAGTAATATAACACAAAAAAATATTCAAATGTAAATTCGGATAAAAATTATATTTTTTATGATAACTTGCATTATTTTTTTTCAGTTATGTTAGTTATAATAAATATAACTACCAGGTGCGAGAAAAAACACTAAAATTAGATAATTTTCATCTAAATTTATCATTGAATAGGTTTAATGAACGAATCATGCCAATTTTACATTTTGAATATTATTTTAATTTCATACTACTAAAACTAGTAAAATAAACTATTCTAAATATAATGCAAGTTACCATGGAATGATCTAGTACAGGGTCGGTGAACCTATGGCATGCGGTCAATTATTTTCGGCACGACATAGATTTAATTTCTCAAATCAAAAGATATTAAAATATCTCATATAGTGAAGTTGAACGAAATGTTATAAATTTCGATTAGCTAGGTTTGTCTGAATTCGATTAGTTCAATTGATGACCATTGCCATACAGACTGAAAAGAAACTATAATAATAACTCGATATTCAGTTCTATATCAATATTGACTCAAAACTGTTTCAGTTTATGAGATTGTCGAAAAGGAAAAGGAAACATTCATTATAAGCCAAAATTATGATGATAAAATTGGAATTTGATTACTTATTTATCATCATCATCTAACATGGAATAACAGAAACAGTACTTTTAATTTACTTTATAAAATATAACACCAAATATTATGCATATTTTTAATTAAAAAATTAAGACATTTTGATTAAATAACTTACTTTGTTGACATGTCAAGATCATGTAAAGTATATTTTTGGAAAAAGTGGCATGCGGATGTGAAAAGGTTCACCATCCCTCACCTAGTAAATTACAGACAATGTTAATGCAAACAATATCAAATAATTTTATTTCAAACTTGGAGCTCTTAAAATATTAATTATAATGTTGATACATTTATAAGTTTCATAATATTTCTTACTAATACATTCTGGATTACTTTAGTATTAAATCAAATATATTATTACACCTGCAGTTTAATAATGATAAACAAATGAAATTACAACCTTGATAATATCATAGATATATTTTAGATTATTTCAATAGTAGTATTAAAGAAATATATATATATATATAGATTCATAATCATTAAGCTGATATTAAATTATAATTTACAATTAAACATGGGCTCCACTTCATATGTTTCTTAGTAAAAGTAGATATGCTACATAATACATGCCATCGAAATATTGTTTTTAATTTGTACCTTGTGTAAAAGAAAATCTGTTATTGGAAAGATTGGTACATGTCTAAGATAAAAGTACCACAAATTTTCTAAAGTTAAATATAAGTATTAAATACCTTAACCAATATGAGTAAAATCAGTGTAGAATAATTTAAATTGAAATAATATGAGAATGCTTACCACAATTGAAAGCCTTAACACTTTCCGGCACACTGTGCCAAGTGCAGGATACCTAATTTTAATTCCAAATGGCACCAGTAATATTTTAATAAAATTTTGTTTTTACAATGAAATCTTAAATTAAAGGATTCTTAATTTCTAAAAAAATTGTTTGTAAATTCCAGTGATTGTCAATAATTTCTTATTTTACTAACAGAAATTGCCCATGCCAGAAAGGGTTAAATAAAGTGTTCTATATTATATACTACAATAATTTCTTAACAATCGTGATGGTTAGGTTCTCGATAATATCTACAAATGTCAATATCATAAGTGTGAGTATCTTTCTGTACATATAAAGAGGGTAGGTTCTAATCTTTTTTTTTTTTTAATAATAGAAAAGACCAATTGAAGTTAAAATACATACTTATTAAGCATTATACATTAAAAGTACATGCTATAAACAAATTTGGATAATTATAAGCATTTAGTATAAAAATTATTTGCTAGTGTATGACAGAGAAAATTTAGTGATGTGCTATTGTTTGACAGAACAGATCTTATGTTTATAAATTTTCATATAAAGAAAAGTAATGGTTTCTTTTTCTATTTTAAATTTAAGACACTTTACCCATGAAGAATCACATTCCATTGCATTTTCGACAAGTTGTTATTGATGTTTTACAATCTCGTCGACAATTTTTGTAGAAGATATTTCACCTGCAATAAAAATTCGAAATTTTAGAAAATTGAAAAAAATAAAGGAAATTACTAATCTATATTTTATCTAAAAACAAGGGCTGAAGCTCTTGCAATGTGCAGTAATATGGCAGGTTATGCAGTACATAAGTGTCCAGTGTCACATAGTTCTTAGAATCAGAAAAACAAGTGAGTTTACTTTGTAAAAAGATATATTTTATGAAACAAAATCTGTGAATAACCATGTTCAATCTTCACAAATGTTGAAATGTTCCACATTTTTTGTTCCGCAAATAATCAAAACATGCCAATGTTAAGGGATTATTATATTTATAAAAATAATAATAATAATAAAAAAGAGTGTTTGGGAGGAGGAACAATACAACACCACAAATGTGAGTAGTTCTAGGTTATCCCGTCGACCAAAATTCTATCGCCAAATTATAAGATTAAATGCCAATAATAGATGATCGTGAATGTCAATTCAACAACATTAAGTACTATACACTAGGGTGGGCCGAAAAAAACTTTTTTTCGAATTTCGATTATGGCGGGTGCGGAAAAGTGGCCACTGGTGGCACTCAGTTCATACAAAAAATTTGAAATTTTTTGGACATTTCTTTACCCTGCCGCAAACGACTTGAAGTTTTGCAAAAATGCTCATTTTTGAACATTTTTCGAAAAAAATTAAAAAATGTTAAATTAAATTTATTTTGGTTGTATTTACTTGAAAAGGCATATTTAATGTACCAAATGTGTAAATAAGATCTGATCATTCATTATTTAATAGCTATGTGCATTATAACTTAGGCTATTTTTATAGCTTTTTCGCGTATAACAGGCAAAAGTTGCATTTGTTTGAATCTATCGTTAGTTTCTATATTATTTATGTCCCTTGGTCTTCTTTATATTTTTTCTATGCGTCAAACGTTATATATTTGGGGAACAGATAGCAGTATTCTTCAAAAACAAATCTGGAAGGTGAGAAAGTGGTGAAGCAGGACTCTAAGCGAGCTCAGTGACTCATCGTAATACTCAGGGAGTGAAGGACGAAATAGTTGAGAGCCAAAATGCGATAAAGGATTCTTATTATTTATCCTTGCTCAGTTACCTTCAACATTTGTTCAGTGTTAACGTGAAACCCTTTTGTAGTGATATACAGTGCTTTTTGGGGATCGTTTAATGTGCCATTATAGTGTTTTGTGCGTTTTATTACGACGAGCTTAGATATGGCTAGTATAAAGGGCCATGACAATGCAAAGACACGAGATAGCGTGAAAAGTAAGTTTTTGGGGGCATCATGCATATTGAAGGAATTGCAATTGCCAACTTATACTGATAATCATGCGCCACTACTACTGGTTGCTTCACCATGTAGAAGTTGTGACAGCAAAGAATACGAATCTAGTCATCGATAAAAACAAAGTCAGAAGAGAGAAATAGAAACTTGGAAAGAAGATACAGGCAGAAGAACTTATTGAAAGAAGGAAAATTAGTAAAAGCATGATTTTTTGATGGTAGAAAGGATAAAAATATATTCAGAGGGAAAAAAAGAACAAGCGGCACCATCGAAGGAAAGGCGAGGAACACATCACCTGTTGTTTGAACCTGGTTACGAATACTCGGGTCACTTGATACCTCGTTCCGGTCACGGAAAAGAAATAGCAAAATCATTATACAATCTACCAAGTCACCACAAGTTAGATTTTTCTGAATTGACGAGGTACCAAGTGACACAAGTATTCCTAACCAGGTTCAAACAACACGGTGATGTGTTCCTCGCCTTTCTCTTGTCGGTGCCGCTTGTTATTTCTCTTCCTCTTAATACAATTTTATCCTTTCTACCATCAAAAAATATGCTTTTAATTTTCCTTCTTTCAATAACTTCTTCTGCCTGTATCGTCTTTCCAAGTTTCTCTCTTCTGACTTTGTTTTTATCGATGACGAGATTCGTATCCTCTGATGTCACAACGTCTACATGGTGAAGCAACCAGTAATAGTGGCGCATGATTATCAGTATAAGTTGGCAATTGCAATTCCTTCAATATGCATGATGCCCCCAAAAAGTTACTTTTCACGCTATCGCGTGTCTTTGCATTGTCATGGCCCTTTATACTAGCCATTTCTAAGCTCGTTGTAATAAAACGCACAAAACACTATAATGGCACATTAAACGACCCAAAAAGCACTGTATATCACTACAAAAGGGTTTCACGTTAACACTGAACAAATGTCCCAGATAACTGAGCAAGGATAAATAATAAGAATCCTTTATCGCATTTTGGCTGTCAACTATTTCGTCCTTCACTCCCTGAGTATTACGATGAGCCATTGCGCTTTGAGTCCTGCTTCACCACTTTCTCACTTTCCAGATTTGTTTTTGAAGTATACTGCTGTCTGTTCTCCAAATATATGACGTTTGACACATAGAAAAAATATAAAAAAGACCAAGGGGCATAAATAATATAGAAATTAACGATCGATTCAAACAAATACAACTTTTGCCTGTTATACGCGAAAAAGCTATAAAAATAGCCTAAGTTATAATACACATAGATATTAAATAATGCATGATCAGATCTTATTTAAACATTTGGTACATTAAATATGCCTTTTCAAGCAAATACAACCAAAATAAATTTAATTTATCATTTTTTAATTTTTTTCGAAAAAAGTTCAAAAATGAGCATTTTTGCAAAACTTCAAGCCGTTTGCGGCAGGGTAAGGAAATGTCCAAAAAATTTCAAATTTTTTGTATGAACTGAGTGCCACCAGTGGCCACTTTTCCGCACCCGCCATAATCGAAAATCGAAAAAAAGTTTTTTTCGGCCCACCCTACTATACACGTGTTTAAAACATCGAGTGATTTTTATTTTGACTTTTTGTTTGTACTTTTATTAATATTCTACTAATTATTTGTTTGTTTCTTATTTAAAATAAAAATTACGTCAATATGTATAATTTGGCGAAATCGGTCGACAGGATAACAGAGTAGTACCCAAATGTGTAACATGTTTTACTAATAAACATTTTATATGCTAGCAAATTTAAAAGCATGGTTTCCAATTTATTAAATTTTTTTGTAATGAACTTTAAAGATTTCAGTGACCTAAAAATAAGAAGACTCATTTGAAATTATAGCAATTTAGGACTGGAAATGTATGTATTCTAATTTTGGGAGTCATTGAATAATAGGGCCATTACACTGTAATGTACATTATATTCAGGACAGTTTACAGCAATAATTTCAGTAATATAACACTAAAAAATATTCAAATAAAAGATGGCAGGATTTATTAAACATATTCAAATGTCAATTTGGATAAAAATATAATAACTTACATTTTTTTTTTTTTTAACAGAAATGTTAGTGGTAATAAATCTATCAGTTCAAGGAAAAAATACTAAAATTAGATAATTTTCATCTAAATTTATCTTTGAATAGGTTTAATTAATGAATATGTCAACTTTACATTTTGAACATCATTTTAGTTTTATATTACTAAAATTACCGATATAAACTGTTCTAAATGTAACACAAGTTATGATGGAATGACCCAGTATATTACAAACATTGATTGGATAAAGCAAACAATATCCCTTAATTTTATTTTGAAACTCAGAGCTTTTTAAACATTAATTACACTGTTGACACATTTATTACTTCTATAATGTTTACTAATACATGGATTATTTTAACATTAATGAATATTAAATACATTATTTTTATTACATGTGCAATTTAATAATTATTACAGGGATCACTCTAGAGAGGTTCGGAAGGGTGGCCCGCCCTTGTGCCCCTTTCAGATAAAATGCCGCCCTCCTTGCCCTTTTTCATGGAAGAAGTCCACCCTTCTTTTTATTTTGGGATTCAGTCCTGCCTTGTTTGTATTGCAATTCAAAAAATTCTTATCTATCTTTCCTTTTTTGAACGCTAGTATGCTAAGTCGGAAGTAATTCTCCCCTCTTTTTCTCCCACTCTCTTTGTTTTCTTGAACATTTCACCTGTTCACTTTTCACCTGCTCTTGTGAAATAGTATTACGACCATTTGGTCTGACACTTGACTCAGTGATACCTTTTATACCAAGTCTTTAAAAAAACGAGAAACATCATTTGTAGTTTTATTTTGTACTCAAATTAATCTGTTTTTCTAAAAAAGAAATAAGTTGCTTAGGGAATGAGTTTTAAAAAGAAAACACAAAGATCAGAGATCGTGGGAAAAAGAAAATGAACGTGAATATATATTAAATAAGGAAAGAAATGTGCTAAAATAACTGAATTTTTATGGGAAAAATCGATAATGTAAATTTCATTTCATAAGTTTTAATGGACTTGTCTCCTACAAAGTCAAGTAAATAGGTTCTGTCAGGCCCAACTCAATTTCTATAGTAAAACCCGGTTTTTCTTAAACACAATTTAATATCTTTAATGATTAATTAATTTCAGAATTTTTCAACATTCAGATACAAATTCATAAATAAAAATAAATAGTTTGCAATAAAAGAAAAAGGAAAAGAGCAAAAGAGTTACTTTTTTTGGCGTACTTCTGAATTAAATTTTGTTCGAAAATGCAAAATTTATCACGTGTTCTCATTTGGAAACTACGAAAATCGAATGGCATTTTTCCCGCAAATAATATTCCGTTGACAGATATTTATTATTGCAATTACTATTTTTACAAAATATATTGACCAGCTACACTATTGTGTGAATAAATGACAGCCTGATTCCGGCCCGGTCCGTGTTTGTTGAATAAATTAAACGCGAGATCAGACATGATGTGCCGTCCGATCTCTAGGTTAGACATCTTATATTTTTGTTTTTATAATAATGTTTTCAAACTAGCACCAGCTTGTACAGAAATTTGTGCTTATTCTCGCGAACATCAAATCCATTTAAAATAGTTCATATTTTATTTTCCGTTTAATTTAAATTTTTAAATCGGACTGCCCGGCCCAAATAATTTTTTCGTCTGCCAGCTGACAACTCTTATTTTTGGGGTAATCCGCCTGTTAAAAATATTATTCCAACTCTGCCGGCCTGATCCATTTGAAAATTGATCCTAATTTTGTCAGACCAAGTTCGGGCCCGTACGCAATGTGGGGGACGTCAAATTTATTCTACCAACCTGAATTTGTTTCTTCTTTTCTTGCAAAAAGGGGGAAAATGTACATATTGCAGAGTTTTTTTTTTTTTTTTTTTTTTTTGTGACAAAAACATACATTCTCATAATTGCATATTCTCATTCATAAGGAATTACACACACACAAGCTGTTATCAAAGGCTTGCGAAGAGAAAATTGCGCCCGGGGCAAAATTATAATTTGACGCCCCCTTCCACCAACTTTTTCTTGTGACAGGCCAAAAATGACGTTGGTAATGTAAATTTGGCGCCCTCTAAATTTATACCAGATTTCAGGGTAAAAAGAAAAAAAAATTACATTTAATTAAACTTAAATATATATATATGTTTCTGGTGTCAGTGAGTAAAAATCTAACAATCAATAAATCCTACGCTATTTTTTAGTTGCAGATCTGAGTAAGCCAAAGTAAAACTTAGTTTTGTTTGAATTTAGATTATAAATCTAAATCAAAACTTTTTTTGAGTTGAGATTGGAAAGCTATGCCAAAACTAAACATATTTTATAAAGGAAATAAAATTAAGATTCTAAGAAAAATGTAATAATGTAAAAATATACATTTTTTAAACAAACAATGGAATTTTTGAATACTGATATTCATAATAATGACAAAACTGCAATAACTTCTTTAAACTAGTATCATTTACTTAAAAACTATACTTATGTAAATGAAATGCATAATTTATTTCATTCCAAAATGCAGACATATTGGTTCAGATTTTTACATTAGGTCAATTGGTAGTTAAACATGTAACCGAAAAATCATTTCAACAGAGATATGATATAACAAACAATAGCATTTAATAAAAATACTTAGGCTGTGGAAAAAAAAACTAAACTTTTAAAAGCAGGCTTTGCTACTTTCTTTTTATTTTGTAATATAAAGTGAAAATAATTTTCATTTAATACATATAAATAGGAAATTTTTTTTATTATTTAATATTCTCTAAGAAAATATAATTTATTTGGGAGAAACATTGAAGAAAAATCAATTTTTCCGGTTTTTTTAGAAAAAAACCAGTAAAAAACCAGTTTTTTTCCACCACTTATATTTTTCCGGAAAATTTACATCTCTAATTTTGAAGCAGGACAATTAGTTTTTAAAACAGAAAAATTCTTTCCCGGCATTCACTTATTTATTTATTTTTTTGTTTCGAGCTTTTTTGTCGAAATTTCTGTTTTTTCGCATTATTTTGACGAAATCTTTTGTTTTTTCGGGATTTATTGACGAAATATACCGTTTTCGCGATATTTTTTGACAAAATTTGCCGTTTTATCGTGATTTTTGGACGAAATTTGCCGTTTTCTCGTGAAGAAATCTGCCTTTTTCCAGGTTTTAAGATGAAATAAGCCATTTATTCAAGAATTGTTATACGATATTTGCCGGAAATTAGTCGTTATTTAGCGCTTTTTTAACATAATTTGTCGTTTTTTCACAATCTTTTGAAGAATTTTGTCGCTTTTCGCGCTTTTTTAACAATTTTTGCCGTTTTATCGTAAATTTTGGACAAAATTTGTCGTTTTCTCGCCATTTTTTAATACATCTGCCCATTTTTTTTTTTGCAATTTTTTGAAGAAATCTGCCGTTTTTCGTGTTTTTGGGCGAAAATTGTCATTTTTTTGCGATCTTTTGAAGAAATCTGCCTTTTGTTTCAGGTTTTGGAATGAAATCTGCCAAAACTCGTTCATATTGGTATGAAATCTGCCATTTTTCGCGATCTTTTGAAGAAATCTGCCTTTTGTTTTGGGATTTTTAATGAAATTAGCCATATTTTCGAGAATTGTCTGACGAAATTTGTCAGAAATTAGTCATTATTTCGCAATTTTTAAGGAAATTTGCCATTTTTTCGCGATTTTTAACGAAATTACGCGTTTTGTGGGATGTGTAAGAGCTATTTTTCTGCGTCCCATCGCCCTTTTTTTGCGTAATTTACGCTTTATAGCGCATCCGTGGCATCGCTGATAATAGAAAAAAAATCTTATGTGCGATCAGTTGCGGTTTTCTCAGGGCCTGAAAACAGACACTGGTCCTGAGGACCACTAAATTTTTCAAATTACTGGTCCAATTGAATTATCGGTGGTCTCGGACCAGTGGACCACCAAGGATTTTGAAGGCTGTATACTATTGGCATTTTTACTAATCTACTTATTCTAACATTTGAAAAGAAAAAAGCTATGAAGATCAACCTTAGCCATATCCCCCCCCCCTCCTCTCCAAAAATAAAGAAAATGAAATAGTTCAAAAAATATTCTCCCATGTGGTTAACAGTGTGTGGGTGTTTCTTTTATGTAAATGAAGTAGGCTCTTAATGTCTTCCTTACGAGGAAATTAGGTTACTTAATTTTGGTCTTGATTGTACATCTTTAAAATATTTAACTAAACACAATTTTGGATTGAAAATTACAATTAAATACCAACAAATAGTATTGACTATTTTCACTGGAAAAAGAAGAGATAAGATTTGATCATGAAAACTTATGTACTTAAAATTCCTTTTAGAAATTCTTATACTTTACTAAACCAAAGTATTGTGCTTTGTGTGGAACTGTAAATAAATTATTTATTATGAACAAATTTTATGACAGTAAAATCATCATGACTAACATGTCAGAAGTAGGACTTAATTGTTAGCTTTCGAAAAATAGTGGAGCCCTAATATCCTACCATCTATTATTATAGCCTCTTTTGTTTCACTTCAATCTGCATCCTTATATGGTCTGCATTATTTGTAAAATTTAAAGCCTATTTTTTTCCTTTAACAAAATTAAAAAATATATCTATGTATATTCAGTTATCAACTATTCCACATTATAGTTATAATTCATTTCAAATAGAAATTTTTGCTTAATTTTAATGTTAAATAATAGCAGAATTATGTGATTCGGCATGTTGCCATCATTGCCTGACATAAATTTCAACAAATTATGAGAACTGAAAAACAAGATTTTTGTTTTCCCTATATTTTGATCAAAAGAGCATTAAATTGATTTGAAAATGGAATACATAATTTTTACAGGGAAATTTTTTTTCTTCTATACATGAATAAATAAAATTTTCAATGTGAAGCAGATTGAGTTTGAACCAGGCAAAGTTCAAAGACTGATACAAAAATGTGTGTTTCATAGATTCCTTTTTTTTTTTTTTTTCTTTATATATAAAGAATGCAAAAGCTTGGAGATGGAATGGAAAGAGAAGGGTAATGTAAGCTTCTCGGAAGCGCTATCACATTGGATTACAGAGCCCAGTATTTATGAGCTGCGGTGAATTGTAACCAATATTTAAATACAGTAGACTCCCACAAATCCGCACAGCTTGGGACCAGAGGTTGTGCAGATTTTAGAATTTTGCGGATTTCTGGTCGTTGCTTTGTTTACATTTTTTAAACAGTAATTTGAGAGCAATTGGAACTATAATGAATGCTTACAATATAATAAAATATTAAAATAAGTAATAAACTAAAATAATAAAAATTTAGACAATTTTTAAAATGATTAGAGTATTAATAGCAAAGGTCAAGTTAATAACCAGTAGTGTATGATTAAATATTCATTATAAAGATTAAATGTATTTTTCCAAAATTATTCAACAAAACTTGCCTCATAAAAGCGCATTACTAATTCTCATCAAAATCATAAAATAAGGATTTTTTTTTTTTTTTTTAAAGTTTAGCTTGGCTTAATAACCAAAAAATCTTGATCAATGCATAAATATATTTGGTAAGAAGATTCTAATTACCAGTAATATCAGCAATATCTTGATTTTTTTCCAAAAAAATTTATTCTCCTTCATGAAAAAAACATGAATAGAGTATTATTAAGAAAATTACAAATTAAAAAACATATGGAATTGATACAAAACTAAAAAAATCAAATTTTGTCCCAATATCTGAACTGAAAGTTTCATTGTTTACATCCATAAAATATGTGCGGATTTTTGGTTTGCGGATTTGAGGGAGTCTACTGTATTTCATAAAAACATTGGAGTATCGGAGCGAGTGTAGCTCTGGTGCAATTTAAGCCCTGATCAGAGCTGCATTTGTAGTTTACTGAAATGCCTATGTTCCTTCCTAACAGATGGCATGAACAAAGAGATTATGTAAACATATTTAAGAAACAAATTTGTACTTAATACATCCTTTTAAAAATATCAGCTCTGTCCCATTAAATATTACAACACAAGGTAGGAAAATATTAAAATTTTATGTACCCATATAATTGAGTAGATTATTATTTTTATATATTATGTATTTTATGTAAATTTTGTGATAAATATGTATTACTTCACAAAAAATAATTTTTTAATTATCCAGTAACATATTTAGCAGCAAGATTCTAATTTGTATCAATCCCCTCCCCCCCCCCCAAAAAAAAAGACATTTTCCGCAGATTTATTTTTAAAAATAGGTATGAAAGTTTGCAATTGAATCTTATTTATTCAACGTAATTCCTGCAGTCTTTTTAAATGTTGTAGAAACTTTAAATACAGAAAATAAGGATGAATAGTGGATCTAACTACCCCCCCCCCTCCTCGCACACACACTTTTCTGAAGCTCCAGATTTTCCATCTCCAGCATATATTAAATATGTCTCTCTTTTTTTTTTTTTTTTATCTGAAGCAGATATAAGAATTACACCATTAGAAATGGAAAAAAAAAAAAAAAAAGGATAAATTTTTAAAACAATCTGCGATTTATTTATTTTTTTGGAGGGCGGGGGGAGGTAGAAATGTAAAATTTTAACATCTCGTACGTGCACAGAAAAATGGTTGTAGCAGCTTAGTAACACAATAGAACTTATCTACAAAATGCATAAATGAAACTAAATTCAGATCCGTCTAGGCAGCAACTCATTTATTTTTTAATTTATTAAAGCAAATTTTCACGTGAAAAGTAAAAAATTCACATATCTAAAAAGATGTTTACAAATAAAATATCCGATGTTACAAATTTACTTTTTGGATCATCGTTATTGATACCGTAATCAAAAGATTGCTATTCAAAGCCTTTAAAAATTAAATAATTAATATTAAAAAGGATTATTTCTAACTTCTAAATTAAAACATCACAGTCAAGAGTGGAAATGCATTAATAACGATCGACTTTAATACCGAAATGAGCTTCGCTAGCGTCGAAATTCTAGTTTGTTTATGTTCTTTCACAGTTTCGATTCGGAAACAGGATGTAGGGGGCGCTAGATTTCATCTTCTAACAAACCAGCGGAAGTGGCAGCCCAGACTCGGAAATACTTTAGGGGCGAAAGTGGAAACGCCGTCTTTGAACTCCTTCTATCCCTCCCTCCTCTATCTTCCTGGTGACTAGCAGACAACAGGTCATGTGATCGAAAGTCAGTCCCGCTGCACCAGTGCCACGCCATGCACTACGCAATACTTTGGAACTATGTTATGTTGAGAAAAGTTCTCTGTTCTCCTTTCTAATATTCTATCTCCATGTTTACAGCGCAGTTTCTTTATAGGCTGTGTCTATTCTTACGGCAGCAGTAAGAATATTACTCTCACGGCAGTCTACTGCACCATAGAATTATATTCTATGTACTGCACATGCGCAGTCAAGACTGCCGTAACGACTGCCGGAGACAAGGAGCTTAAACTAATGGAGGAGACAACGCTCCGCTACGCAATGCTAGGAAAGTGAAGCCTGCCACGCCCCCTCATACACCCAAAACATTGAAGAACGCATAGCGAAACATTGAAAAATGAGTTCCGAAAATTTTGAATAAAAATAATTGAGTCCGGATCAGGTTTCTTCGATGATTTTACGTTTATAGAAGATTGTTTATACATATTATCTTGTTTTTTATCGTAAAATTTCAGATATTTTTTCATACATACGTCTCAAACACCAAGTGAAAAAAAATATGTTTTTTACTATGATTACAGTGTTGAATTCAGACATTTTTCTCCGAGAGGGACTTCTGTGGCTTTAGGGAAGGGGGCACAAAAGATCTTAATATTTATTAAACGGCTAACATTATATTTAATACAATTTTCACTCATTCTACAAACATTAGAAGTAAGAATGCGATTTTAAAAAATATTAAAATTTCTCTGGTTTAAACAGATGAGAAAAATATCCTACAATATGAGCAAAAATGTTTCAAGCGTAATAGATCGATTTCTGTTATGAAAATACTACTTTTGCAAAATTTATTTTTATTAAATAAGGCTACCAAACACCACCCCCCCCCAAAAAAAAAAAAAAAATAAATAAATAAAATAAAATAAAATAAAATAAAATAAATAAATAAAAATAAATAAAAAAAACTTTTGAAATGAAAAACACAGAATTAGGCAAATTTGTAGACACTTTCTCCTTCTTATAAATATGCACTGCTACTCAAAATCTTAAAAATTAAAGAATGGCTCAATTTTTTTTAATCATATATATATATATATGTACCTTCTTTATTCATTTAAGTATTATAGATCTCAGCAATCTCTTCATTTTAAAAGAAAGGCTTAGTAATATTTATCTCTCTTAAGTTTAAGGTCAAATTTTATTCACACAGAAAAGGTACATTTTACAAAGTTTTCCAGAATCAGATTAGAATAATTAAATTTTATTTTTCTGTTTTTGAAAGTATAGTATATATATATATATATTAATTATGAGAATTTTAGACTTAATAACCTGCATATTGTAAAGATTTTTTTTTTTTTTTTTTTTAAATAGAAAGTTGCAAGAGCCAAGGAAGGATAATTGTCCCTTTCTGAATTTCAAATTTAACTCAAAATCTGTCATGGTTTAATAAAATCTGATTTAAAATAACACTAAGATTAAAAGGCATTAAAAAACTATGGACTTTTTTATTAGGGGAAGCACAGAAAAGACTTATTTTTTGTGTTTCTAGAATGTCTTAAATGGTAAAAACCCCACTACTAAAAAAATATCCAATATTCTTAGAATTTTCAAGCAGATTTAGTTTTTCAAGAATGTAACAACCTTTCAAGAGTCTTCTGTAAAATTTAACTATCTTGTAAAAAATATTTCTGGAAAAAGTGTTTTAATCCTGTTGTTCCCCTGAGCATCATATGAGATTCCTAATTTAAATGATAAAACAATATCTTAGAAAAGGCTTTCTGCTGAATTTCATTTCGAGTGATGTTTTTATGCATCAAGTCTTGTTTTTGGCTTAAAATTTTATTGGAATATGTAGTAACATTTTAATTCTACTAATTCAAAGACATATTTGTGGGGTGAAAAATTAATTGTGAATGAGAGGGTTAAACAAGCAAGTAAATTGCATGCAGAAGATTATAAAATAATTTCGACTGAATAACAGTTAAAATATTTCAAGAGCTGACAATTATTGGATATATGTATTATAAAAAAAAATAATTGTGCACTTCCCCCTACAAAAAAAAAAAGAAAAAAAAAAGGATGACTTTTTTTAAAGGAGAAAAATGGGGAGGGAAGATGTGAGATTGCTATAGGCAAATTCCATGCAAAGTTGCCATGTCTGTCACACAGTTAGACATCACTTTGCTTGTTTGCCTTTGTTATTCTCGAAGAGTTTGCTTTGCTTTATTGAATTAATGAAATATTTCATATAAAATAAGTGACATTTTTTCATTATAAAATACTGGTAGCTAATAATCGTTGTATGTAACAAACATGACAAGTTCACATGCAATTAGCCTGTAAGAGAAGAAGTGATATCTCAAATGAAGTTTGTTTTTTATTATGATATTGATTTTTTTACCACTATTCAAACTTAGTAATAAAAGGCATTACCTTTCAAAATAACATTAAGGTAAATAGCAAAGAACAAGTTTTCCCCTTATTGAGCAATATCATTATTTATTTTTTATATTTAACATAATACTATTTTGTACCTACAAACAGTTTAAGGTAGTGTTAAAAGGAAAATAAAAACTGAATAATTTCCTTTAATACTTTTTACTTCACTTTGTAAGAAAAAAAAATATTAGACCTAAAATAATATTTTGTAGCCTAAAGATGTTTTTAAAACATTTAAAAATCCAAGTGCTTAAATATATATATGTATATATATATATATATATATATATATTCAAGGACTTAAGTACTTAGGGAGCTTTTTCAGCATGTTTTATATATTTTTTCAAAATATGTGAATCATGAAATAGCAATTATTTCTGTTAACCAATTTAAATTTAAATAGTAAGAAACCACGCAAAAATATGATATGAGCTATTTAATAAAAAATAATATTACTATTATGAGAAATTTAGTTGTGATTACTTAATTTTCTTGAATAATTGGTTTAGATTCAAATAATGATAAATGTCAAAGTTATAATCGTGTAGCAACAAAAAGAAAAGAATGTGAGTGTTGAACGTTTTCAAATTTAAAAATTAAAAGATCAAGTTTCTTAAAATGTTAATTTTACTCTTTGTTAAAATATATACACAATCAAAGAGCTATATAATGCATATAAGTATCACATTTTATTGATATCTATAACATTTTACATTTTCTACAAATAATGCAGTAAAAAAATAAATACTTCAAGTCTTTAGAAAAGTATAAACAATCCCTTTTCCACACCACCCAATGGGGTAGGGATTTTTGGCGCGCATTTTTTATAGAGGTATCGCCAGGAGCCATTATCCTCTTAAACTTCAAAAATGTTCAGAAGTTTTTAACAAATATCCTTACTGCCCTTTGAACTGTATAATTTTGGTATACAATTGGCAGACGTTTTTTTCATTCTTATTGTTTCTGTTTAAGCGCTTACTAAAATAATGGTATCGCACAAGCAAATATTGATGGATAATCGATTGAAGAACAATTGCAAAATGGTATCAACATGTAAATGACAATCCTGGTTTTACTAAAGAATCTTTCACAGCAGTATCCCATAAAATAAAAGAAGCAAAGCATGAACTGTTGTTTTGTTTAAGTTTTGACGAAATGGCCATAAAACAACATAATGAATTTGATGGCAAGTTTTTCCATGGTTACGTCAATATGAGTACTCGTATGGAAAGCAATAATGAAGTTTTGCCTGAAGCAAAAGCCAGTCTAGTGCTTTTACTAACAGCGGTTAATGACCACTGGAAGATTCCATTAGGTTATTTTTTGATAGATTCCATTTCTTCGTCGCAGAAAGCAAATTTAATTAGGCAGTGTTTAAGATTGCTTCATCAAATTAAAGCAAATGTTATATGTCTAACATTTGATGGCCTTTCTACAAACATCACTATGGCGAAAATATTAGGTTCCAATATGGAACCTGAATGTTTGAAGCCACAGTTTCCACATAATACAACTAAGCTTCCAGTATTCATATACCTAGATCCTTCACATATGTTGAAGTTAGTCAGAAATTGCATAGGAGATAAAAAAATCACTTTTTGATTCTGATGGAAACATGATTCAGTGGGAGTTTGTAAAAGAATTACATATGTTGCAAGATTCAGAAGGTCTTCATGTGTCAAACAAATTAAGATTTGCCCATATAAATTATTTTACGAGAAAGATGAATGTATCGTTAGCTGCACAAGTGCTTAGCAAATCAGTGGCAGACGCTCTGCAAATTTTGAAAGATAAAAATTTTCCTAAATTCACAGGATGTGAGGCTACGATAAAATTCATTAGAATTTTCAATGATTTGTTTGATATTTTAAATTCACATAATACAGATTTACATGAATATAAAAAAGCAGTGAATAAAGATACATATATTGATGTAAAAAACAGGTTGTATGAAATCAAAGCATATATCTTGGGTTTAAAAGAAAGTAGGAATGGAAATCCTATAACCAAAACAATAAGAAAAGTGGGATTTTTAGGCTTTTTATGCTGCATTGAAAGCACTTTAAGTTTAATTGAAAATTTCATTGAAGCTGAAGTCTCCCCGATAGTTTATCTGCCAACATACAAACTAAGCCAAGATCATGTAGAGTTATTTTTTTCTAAAGTTCGTATGCTTGGCAGATGCAACAACAACCCAACAGCACGCCAATTTGTATCTGCATACAAAAAATTATTGGTTCAATCAGAATTGTCAGATTCTAAAAATGGTAACTGTATTCCTTTAGAAACAATTAATATCCTTAATGTTTCCAGTTACAAATCTGAAGATATCATAAATATGACCACAAACTTAAAGTCTGCTAACATTATAAATGAAGAGGACAATGTTACAGATATTACTTTGCCTGATCATGATTATATATTCACACCCACAGCTTTAAGTATTTATGCTGAACAGGTAGTGCATTATATCTCAGGATATATAGCTAAAAGATTATCTGCAAAGATAAAATGTCCCGTCTGCTGTTCAGCTCTTTTCGGTCCTAAATTGACATCTTTGATTTCTTATAAAATCAATGGCCATCTAGTATATCCATCTGAAGATGTTTTCAAAATTTCGAAGAAATGCGAAGCATTGTTCAGAAAATTTGTTCATTTAAGTGGTGGAAAGAGTTTAAAAGAAGGATATAGTTTAAAATATACTTCATCATGTGCTTTAAAGCTATTAATCGGAGAAGACTTGTTTCCTTCTCTAAATCAGCATATCTTATTCATTTTATCTCATCTTATACATTTTTTCTGCTGATATTCAGTTTTTCTTCAGCTTCTTCCCATTTTCTTTTATATGATTTTTCAGTTGAACAGGTAGGCATTTCTTCATCATATACAAATGTTGCATCTTTCAAAGCATTCTGACAGCTATTTACAGTATTTCTTGGTTTTTGGACCTGAAAATCAGAATAAAAATGTTATATTAACATTAAATCATAATACAGTACTTAAAAAAACTGATGCATAGTGAAATTATTCCAAAAAAGATAGCTGAAATTAAAAGCTTGCTGTAAAGGTTTTCAATACTTATAATTAAAACTTGACATTAAAGCTTTGACATACTTAAGTATTTTACTTAGATTATATTTAGATTGCTGCATATTTTTTAAAAAGATTATTTGAATAATGATTGCATGCTTTTAAAATGAACAATAAGTGTATCCTTAATTCTTTGCAATCATTAAAATTATATTGATTCAATCATAATCTTTCAGTTGTAAATAACTTAACAATTACAGTAAATAAATTACAGTAAAAACAATTACAGTAAAATAATAATTAAAACAGCATATATCGTCATGTCTCATCACTATTTCCTGATAAATAAATGCATATAAAATGTTAGGCTTTTCAATGTTAAAATAATGATTATACAGTGAAACCTCCGAATAAGGAACCCCTATGGGACCGGAACTTTTGTCCCTTAAATAGAGGTGTCCCTTATTCGGAGTTTTTTATTTACGTCCTGAAGGATATAAAAATAACAAAATATTAAAAGCCGAAGTTTAAATGCATTCGAAGAGTATAAATCAGGGTTGGGAAAAAATCATGATTTTTTAAAAAAAATCAAAAAAAATCTGATTTATTTGATTTAAATCAGATTTTTTTTATTTAAATCGGATTTATTTGATTTTTTTAGAATTCTACTTTTAATTACTGTGTTTTTATGTTTTTACAATACATGGAGTAGTTTTCATAATAAATAACTAAAAAAGAATAAATAATATTTATAATTTATGAAAATAATATAAGAAATAATTATATAGTTAAGAAAATACTATATTCTAGTTATTGATTGGTACTAAAAAATAAACAACTAGGCATTAATCTAAAGCCATTCTATTATTTTGTAATTGAATTATGCACACTAAACAAGAAATAAATTGAAATATTTTGTAAATGAATAGAAAATGGTAAAATTTAAAAAAACAAATCAAATATTCATTTAATGCAAGCTATTTATTAAAGGATAAAAATTACAATTAATTCAATATTTTTTAAAATATAAATATATAATTTCAAAATATATGAACATGATGATTTTAACAATAATCCCATGTTAAAGATAGACGTGAGAAAAATTGACAAACAAAATCTTCATGGCATCCCCATTGTTTACTATTCTGGCACATGCCTCATTTGCTTCCCCCACAGCAAATGTATAATGTTGCAGGAATATTGGATACTAATTACTAATATTTCGTGAATC
Source organism: Maratus speculifer (assembly GCA_964019185.1). Classification (NCBI taxonomy): domain Eukaryota; kingdom Metazoa; phylum Arthropoda; class Arachnida; order Araneae; family Salticidae; genus Maratus; species Maratus speculifer. Next base: position 73,620,813 of record OZ025293.1, read on the forward strand.
ATGTGACAAACTGGAAGTTGTTCGTCATGTGATCGTAACTATGCCATTTCAGTTAAATTTAGCACAAAGTATTGCCAATTTGGCAAAGTATAAAAATATTAGCTTACTTAGAGCAGTTTACTGAATTTTGGTCACGTTTTAAAAATGCATGTTCTATCGTATATTTTTATTTGATAGGGTAACAATTTTCAAAACAATGGGTAACACCAGGTAAACAATTTTCAAAACGTACTGTACTTAAGGATGTATTAAAAAAAATGTTTTTCCACCTTTAACAGCTCAAAATTTTCCGATACAATTTCAGGCACATTTTTAAAAGTAGATACATGAAACTTGCTGAGAGGATTTTCAAAAAGATGTATAAGGTGCTGTGTGATGTCATTTTCGGCGCAATTCATTAGAATTTGATTTATAAACAATTATCTTCTCAATATGACCTTTCTGAACTTCAGAATTTTAAATGTTGCATTAATATTTTAAGTTCTGTAAGTGTAGAAAAGATCTCTTGCTATCCTGAACTACAAAAAATATTTAAAGACATGATTCAGTTTACACAGCCCTCTAGTAAAATTTGACTGTGTTTCAGAATATCATCAAATCCATGATTCTGAAAAGAATTTCTTGGTGTACTGCACATTAATTCACCACAAAAGGTCAATGACAAATACATCATGTCATTATATCAAGAATTTCTTTATAGAAGCATTTTTTACGAGTTGAATGCAGACTTATGAACTGAAGAATTTTAAACGTTGGATTAACTTCTGTTGGCCCCTTTTGGTCTGTCACTTGATTCACCAAGTATAAGTATCCAGTATCCCTGCGACTCGCAAAGATTTGACCCTGACCTCCCTACCTAAGATGATTGGAAATTTGACAAGATAAGCATCTAAAACTTGTTTAAATTGCCCAATACCAAGGATGGGGTTGAGAAAATCATATGAATGACTGAATTAAGTATGAAATAATTGTTCAGTTTATTTTAAATTTACATAAAATTAACAATAATATTTAGAAATTTCAATTACATATCACAATTTTATAAAATCTAAGAAAACAAATTCCAAATTTTCTCAAAATTTAAAACATAAAATGTGATTAAAAATTCCCAAAAAGCAGTCATAAATTAAAAAAAAAGATTATAACTTAAATTGGAAAAACATGAAGCGAAAATAATAAGGGTTTGGTTGTTCTGAAATAATGTAGCAGAATTTCACTTTGAAAAACTAGATTTTATTATCACATATCTGTTTTGCAATAACCGACTGGCTAAATAACGATAAGAAGTATTTTTATCATTTAACATCGAAATATAAAATTTTATGTGTTCAATTTTTGATTTTTGTTCATTATTTCCACTTAATTGTAAACTTAAGTACAGTATACATAAGAGAATAATAATAATGGATAAAACCAAGCAAACTGATGTGATACATGTAAAAGTGGATTATTTCAACTTAAAACTTATTACGCACGTTTATAGTTTCAAATTTGTTTTCTAATATTCATTTTATTTTGGCATGGCAAACGAACTACGACTTTCTGTAACATATTCAGACAATAAGCATAAAGTATAACGGTTACAATATCGGATATTAAAATTGAACTTACTTGTGAAATGAGATGTTAGGCAAGGGTTTGTCTACCCGGTTAGTACATCCAAAAGCTGAATAACCCGTCATAATTTCGCTAAAATACACCACAGTATAATAAAATAATTTTAAACATTTATACCAGTACAAAAAAAAAGAAAAGAAAATGACAGCGAAAGTAAAAACACAATCAAAATACCGATTTTTCCGTTACGATCTGCGTCCAACCACCAACACTTGCTTAAAAGAATATTGATTATTTAAAAAATAAAGAGTGAAAACAACTTAGAACAAAAATAAAAGTTATGCTTAAAGCTATAGCTTTAGATTAAACTGAAGAAAAATACGGAAAATGAGAAAAAATATTTAAATAAGGCGCTTTTGAATTTGAAAATTTACACAGTTTCCTATTAGGAGATCCAATGTTTTGGGTGTATGAGGGGGCGTGGTCATTAGCTTCAAAAACGCGGAACAACGGCTTCTCCATGGTTTAAGCTCCTTGGCCGGAGATTCAGAAGAACGAATCTCCTTTTGAATGAATCTTCTGTCCGGCAATTGACTGCCGTAACTTGTAAACAAAAAAATCAAAACAATAATTATAGTGAATTCTTTAAGAAAGTTTTTAGTGCTACATTTTTTTTTCTTCATGGTTGTATGTTGTTTGACGAAGTTTGCTCTAGAAATAGGAAATGATTTCAAAGGACTTTGATGTTATCAAAGGACACAGATATTTTAAAAATCTTAATTTTAATACAGATGCCAGCTGATACCACTTTTAGAAGCATATAATTATATTTATTGTGTGCTTTTGGGTGTGTATCTGCTAGTATTTAGGTGTGTGGATATTCCAAGCGCAAGCAAGTGAATCATGATGTTTTTATGCGATATGTTTGAAAGTTTTCCTAAAGTAAACTTAATGCAGGTAAGGAATGAAAAATATTATTTGCTTATTTATTTTGATCCCACAACTTTCAATATTAACTTTTGTATTAATATTCACTGTAAATATATTTCTCTCTTTCTCTTTTCTTTTTTCAAATTTAAACAGAGTTTAAAATTTTATAAATTTATAAACATAGCAGTCACTGATAAGCCTAAAAATTGGCATTTTATACAATTATTATTCATTACAATAATAATCTTAATATTCTGTACAAGTTTAATTATATTTTATTTTAATGTTGTTGTTTTAAATCTGTCAGTTTGTCCAGTCATTTTTGGGTTAGAAATATAATCCAACAGATCTTAATTATACATATTTATAAATAGTGTTTATATATTATTTAATTAACTGTATTGCTAGTTTTTTAAATGCTTGCCTGTTTGATACCATAATTTTAGAATCTATATTTCATATCAAATGAATAATCTATTGATGCTGTTAGAAATCCCATATAATATGTCAGGTATATTCTAATTAATAAAATATATATCTAAATTTTCAAACGTTTTGTTATCATACTCTGCAGTTAAAATAGTTGTATCTCCTAAATAATAGCTAATTTAACAAAGACCTTTTCAAAGCATTTTAACTAGACTGTTTTTGCATAAGAATTAAAAAGTATGGCAATGTATTGTTAAATTTAAGTATTTCTTCCAAACCATTTTGTTCAGAAATTACACATATATATATTCATAAATTATACTAATTTGCTATTTCTATATTCCATGCATTGCATTTCACCAGAATAATACCAATATAGCTATTTTACACAGGTTTTCATCTGTGCACTTGACAACAAATCTAAGGGAAATTATATTGTCTTTTTTATGTAATGTCAACAAAGAGGAACTATTTCTTTGCACCATTGAACATTTGTTTTGTGTCCATCTATGAAAAAATGTACATCAACATGCTAAGTATTTTTAATTACCCCTTATGAGTATTATTTATATACTATATTATTATTTATTTGTTCAGTTATAAGTATTTGTTATGTAAAAATTGCTTTTTTTTTTTTTCTTCATTTCATTTTCATTTGTTAGGATCATTAGGCCTAACTAAAGTTACATATATAAAAATCATCAATTTGAATTTTTTTCCCTCAATGTATGAAAAAAATAATAATAATAATTTATCATATTTTTACTTGTTTGTTAAACTATAAACACAATAAGAGAATTCTTTTTACAATAAATAAAAAACAAATCAATCTTGTAAGTTGTATGTAATGTTAACTGTAAAGTGATCCATATAATTATTTTCTTTAAAATTAATAAGGTTTAAAATATTCTAATTTTTTCAATAGTTGCCTCAGAGTGAAAGGTTTGAAATACACAATTTTCTTTTCCTAAAAATCTTTCTACTTTTCTATCAAAAATAAAATGTAATTTTGGAGCAGTCAATATTATTAATAAAAAAAAAAACAATAACATAATTTTTGTATTAATAGAGCAAAACACCATTGTACTGTTGCATTTTAAACCTATATTGACAAAAGTGCTTGTTATTTTACTGTTTTCCTTTCAAAATCTTTGTGAATTAAAAAATATTTCAAGAGTCTGATTATAAAACTATGAATGATGAAAATATTTGTTTTTCAAAGTTCAACATTTCTATAAGGATTAATTTTAAAACAATTTAAATCAAAATTTCTTAATTATTCTGAAAATTATTATAGTGCAGACATAGAGCATACAAGAGCTTTATAAATTTAATTACAGTAAAACCCCAGCTACCTGAAAAGCATGGAACCGCAGTATTTTCTGTTAACCAGGGTTCCATAGCAATTTTCGAGTAACCAGGGTTCCGTAGGAATTTTTTAATAAACGGGAGGCATAGGTAAAACTTGTTTGATGAAAAGCTGTGAGTGCATTTTAGAATATCATTATAATAAAATATTCTTGGTATCATAATATAAGAACTCTGAATGATAATCCAAAATTACAAGTCGTTCCAATATCAAGACGATAATTTATTAGTTAAAATCGAAGTTCAGTACCAATAGTGACGTGGAAAGAGTTTGCTTTTTAAACATTCAAAGAGAGAATTTCTTGCTTCAAAGAAAGAGAGATGCATGTGCAACACAGAGCCACGGAAATCAAATACAAATCGCAAATTTTATAAGTAATGGATGAAGAGATGCATGTTCCGGTAAAACAAAATTGCACATTGCAAACATAATTGAAATAATGCCCATTCTAAAGGTATAAAAAATTAAGAAGTTGACTCAGTTTATTTATTTCATAAAGTTCATGCTTTTTAATACTATTTCTACCAGTGTCTACTAACACATTTCAAAGTTTTGATTTTTACTTATTTTGCTTCTAATTTTTTAAGCTAATAAGTAGGCCCGTAGCCAATAAGGGGGCTGAAGCCCCTCCCAAAAGTTGAAAAAAAAACGTTAGATCTAATAATAGTAAAAACTGCAATTTTTTTTTTTTTTTTTTTTTTTCCTTTAATCACATTAGAAATACGCACATTTTTAGTTGTAAATGTATTAATTTATTCAGCTAAAATTATAGCAATTTCTCATCATACCTATCTGGACATATTGTTCTTTATTCCTATCTAAAACTAAAAATATTAGTTGTTTTTAAATGGGAATTTTTACTTTATGCACAGTAAAACTGAATAAGTGTAATGCATGTATCATATAATTAATTTGACTTTGAAAAAAGAAGTTTAATACGTGTATAGTTTATAATTTAACTTTGGGAGTCAATTTTAAAATCTTTATTTTTGTGTTTTGATCTTTCTCAATTTCCTAGGTACTCATTATATCACGATATAATAAATACTTAAGAGAGATCAGTGTTAAAATATTTTCTAGAAACAGCAGCCAAAAACTGTAATACACCCTTGTAATATGGAATTATGTAAAATATAATGATTAAAAAAAATAAACTTTTATTGTAAAAGGCTTTTTTAAACAAAATAGTAATAGGAAATTTTGAAAGAAATTGTGTGAAGAAAGACGATACTGTATCAACAAACTTTTAAAAGTGCCACAGCGGCCGGCATTTCCCAACTCTTCACTGTAGAAATTTGAATTAAATTGTTTTCATATGAATCTTCAATAGAAAGAGAATGTGCACTGAGTAGTCTGTTTGTGTGAGAAAATTTCTTCGTCTTTTGTAGAATTATCAACTGTGAGCATGGATACTTCTGAATAGGGATTTTTCACAGCACTTCCTAAAGAATTTTCTAGGAAGTGATATCTAACATTTTAGCAATCTTATTTTGTGTACAGCAAGAAATACTACAAAGAGTTAATCATATGCTCGTCTTCTAGTTTAGAGAGAAATACAAAGGATGCTAGGCTAAGAACTGTTCTAAGTATTATAGAAAAGTCTGGAGATGCGGAATTGAAACGTTATAAACGCCCATAGAAATACTACTTCTTACTTCAGCCCAGACATTCAAAATGAAATCATTCAAATATACTGGGATATAGTTACTGAACAACTGATTAGCAAAATAAATAACACGATCTATTTTATGTTGAATATTGATGAAACTATGGACATTTCAAGCACAGATTAGTTTGCCCTTTGAGTTAGACATATGGACTAGTATTTATAAAATGCACAAACCCCAATAATTCGGAAAATTATTTTAGGTTCATTCAAGTAAATGATTTGTCCTCCGAAAATATAACAGAAGAAGTAGCACAACGTCGTAATGAACTATGTAATTATATGTCTAAATGCATCATTAAGCATATGGACTATATGATTGGACATGGACATTTTAGTGGGATCCAATCTACAATGTCCCAAATCAGACACCTCCAATTTGCAAGTCACTATTTAAACCATATATTGTGCAAAATCACATGCTGATTCCTGCCATTCAAATGCTGTTTGGAACTGTTAATGAAATATTTTTTAGAAAACACACCCTAAGGTAAATTTGGTCCTTCAACAAGCAATTTTATCATATGCCCCAAAAGGAGTTCTCCATCTTTGAAACACGAGATTTACAGAAAGTCATGACAATATGGTAATTTTATCAAGTTCTTTGAATAAACTTGCATTAGCTTAAAAAATATTTCTGAAAACACATGAAATATTTCTTCAACAGCTATAGACCTTTCTTGGCAACCAAGGAATGGAAAAGAGTGCCATTTTCACAAGTCTATTTGTTTGTGACAAACTTTTTAGTTTGAGAAAGCCATTGTCAGCTCATCTTCATGAAAAATCTCGAGTCAGAATTTCGGCCGTAACTCATGCTAAAGATGTCCTAATTATTCTACAAAACATAGAGAAAATGAAATGTGATCCAAATATTTTGACAGAGATTCCAAATATTTTAATCCTACATCAAAACTTAGAAAAACGACTTTCAAATTGAAATAAAAATCCCAAGACCAAAATCTAAACAGACTACAAATACAAACCCCCTAATTACATCCACCGAAGAGTAATGTAAGACAAAAATCTGCATTGCCTATGTGTAAAAAGTCTTTTTCAAAATTTGAATGACAAATTCATTTCAAATGGTGACATTCTACCCGATTTTAAAATATTTTTTTCAGGATGTGTTTTTCCGGAATCTCTCTTAATATTTGGAACATATTGTGTTAATGTCGTAAGTGAAAGCTGAATATGAAGTACAGTAAAACCCCAAAAATTTGGATTAATTGGGACCAGATCCAATCCGGATTATCGAGAGATTTAGAAAACTAGTCGTTGGGGGGCCACCGTAATACTTACCCATCATGGATATGCATACTAAAAAATATGAAAATAAAACGCATGTAAACTTTTAATAGAATGCATCGCCATTCCAAAGTAAAATTTAAAGGCATATTTAAATAGTTTTAATATACACAGTAATGCTCTATTAATGAATTGGTGATGAGGCAATTTCTACAAATTACATAAAACACCAAAATACTCAAGTAGTACCAGATTGCGTGAAAGAAACATCCTTATAACTCCAAAAACAATAATCATATTAACTAACAATTTACTGCGTCGGATTAAGCGTCTCATTTCCAATTAAAATATTTCTTTGAATTGAAATTTGAATGAAATACAGGGTCATGAAAAATCGAAAAATGTAAAAAACAGGATTACACATATCTCGGCAACTAATAATCCGATTGACTTCATTCTTTATGCAAAATTTGTGTTAGTTTATGGCTTTTTACGTCTACCCCTTAAAATAAAAAAAAAATCAAAAATTTTTATATTCCTTTCATAAGAACGAATTATTCGAGAGTTCAAAAAAATAGTTCCGGATAATCGAGGTTACTGAGATTAAATAGACTTCGTCACATTCTTACATACTAAGTACATACAAAATTTCAAGTTTCTATCTCAATTTCTTCGGGAGATAGAGCGGTTACAGGCAGATACACAGACGGACGGACGGCAATTTTTTTTTTTTTCTAAAAATATGTTTTGAAATCTCCAGTATCTGAAACGTGTAAATTCGTTAAAAATTTTTTTCGATTTTCAAAACGATTGCAAGATTTACCCTATACTACGTATGATGGGTAAGTAAAATGAAATAAAATAAAACATACTTACAGAAAAACACCTTTATGTTAAACGTATTGAATATTTACGGAGAGTAGATGTTTACTTTGTAATAAGAAAGTTTGTAATTTTCTGCTGTGCCAGTTTTCGATAGTTTTTGCGAGCTGTACTTTCACGCTTTATAAATATAAATATTTTTCTGCAAGTGATATTATAGGAACGTTTTGTCCCAATAACAAGAAAACAGACCTATAGTCTGATAAAGATCGGAAAGTGATCTTAATCAGACAATGGGTCTTGTAGGGGCTATTTTATCTCACTTTCTTGCAATGCTTTAAGTAAAAATTTATTGTGTAGTGATTTTTTGTGACATTTTTAATCGTGTGGTTCATTGTGGTTTAAATAGAAAATTGAAACTGCCATGCCAAACTTAGTAATACATTGTTGTTTTCTTTGAAAGATAACATCAAAGAGTTTAAATAAGAAAAGTTAAGGTATTCTTACGAAAAATATTCAGAAAAAGTTTTTTTATATTTAGAATATGTCGATGAAACAAGTTAATGTTATGGAAATTAGTCAATCACTTCTCAAACTTAAAAATAATAATAATAATAATACCTTCTGTTATTTTTACGACTACATTCCCGGTTTTAAATTCATTAAAATTATTTTCTTGCATTTCAATTTTTTTGTTATTTCTCCTAAACATACATGAGGTTCATCGCTAAAATTGTTAGTTTGTGCTTTTTTATTTTCTTTGCAGTTTTTTCTTAAAAAACATTTTTAATTTTCGAACAGGTACTGAACAAACTCTTAAAAACCAAAAATCGTAATTTTTTTTTTTTTTGGAAAGGACAGCAAGTATATTATGCAGGATTTATACCGTAGATTAAATCTTGTTTATTTTTTTAATCTACACTTTAAATTATATCCATTACTGCTGTCCAGATGAAAAAAAATTCCAAGATTGAGCCCCTCCCGAAAGAAAATCCTGGCTACGGGCCTGCTAATAAGTATTAAAACAATTCTTTGATATATTTAAAAGGATTCAGAATTGTTTTGATCTAAAACATACAAATAAAATAGCAATCATAAATCAAAACTAGCAGGGGTGACCGAGCTAAGCTCGGTCAAAATTAAATTTATATTCAACTCGATATAGTATTTTCACTGCATCATTCACTCCGTATTATTACTGTAAAACATGTTATTACAAAAACAGTCAATAAGAAAACTATGTTTGTATGCACATGTCCATAAATTTTACTTTATTTTAAAATTTATAACAAAACGGGCATCGATCCAAATCACTTTTTTCGCTTGACTCTGGTTAATTTAACCATGCATCTCGAATCCTATTAAGATGTATTAAAAAATTCATCACATTCTGAAAGACAACATTTTTTGCCAGGTATAGACAAATTTGAAGACATTCTTTCATTTCGCACCAAATATGTGTTGTGGCTTTCGTAATCTTAATAGTTAATTTTTTGGCCAAATGTTGCCAATATTTTGTCAAATATCATGAACTTATTGGTTGCTGTCATTTTCTCGTTACCCTGACCCGTATTACCCAAAATGACCCACTAATCAAATTTGATCAAACATGTGACTTAGCTCAATGGTCTTCACGTAATCAAAAACAGTAGAATATAAAATTGAATCAAAATCCTTTGAGCCATTTCTTAGATATAATTAGCTTGACAGCATTCAGCAATGAAATGAAATGGCCCATTAATATAATTTTGTTTAACATGCGACTCAACCCAATAATCTTCTTAAAAGATGTTTCGTTACAAAATTTAGGTAAAATTGATTGAATCGTTGTTATATATAATTAGAATAACCCTAACCCATTATGACCCATTAATCGAATTTTCGCGAGCATGTGTCCTGGGTCTAATGGTTTTCTCTTGCCCGAAAACATCATAATACAAAATATAGTCAAAATGGTGAGCCATTTTTTACATAAAATTATCATGACCCACAAATGACCCTTATAATCAAACTATCTCGAACATGTGACCTAGCTCATTTTTTTGTGGATGAAAAATGTTAGATACAAAATTTAGGTAAAATTGATTGAGCTGTTTTTTAGATATAATTAGTTTGACCCTGACCCATTAATCGAATTTTCGCAAACATCTGACCTAACCCAATGATTTTCTTGTGACTGAAAATGATAGAATACAAAATTTAGTCAAAATTGTACAAGACATTGTCTAGATAAAATTAGAATGACCTAAAAGTGACCCACTAATTGAAATTTCTCAAACACGTGACCTAGCCCAATGATTTTCTTATGCCCAAAACATGTTATACACAAAATTTCGTTAAAATCAATCCACTCGTTCTTTAGATATAGCTTGACCATGACCCACAAATGACGCTTAAAATTGAAATCTCTCAAACATGTGACTCAGCCCATTAGTTTTCTCGTGTCTAAAAATTGTTCATATAAAATTTCGTTAAATCAATCCTGCTGTTCTTTAAATATAAACAGCTTGACCCGGACCCTTTATGACCCATTAATTGAAATTTCTCGAACATGTGACCTAGCCCAATGTTTTTCTCGTGCAAAAAAAAATGTGGTATACAAAATTTCATTAAAATCAATCCACCTGTTCTTTAGTAATAGCTTGACATGATTCATCAATTACCTACAAATTACCCCTATAATCGAAATCTCTCAAACTTGTGACTTAACCCAATAATTTTCTCAAGTCAAAAAACTGTTATATACAGAATTTCGTTAAAATCAATTAGGGCCGTACCGAGTACTTGGTATTCAACATACTCGGCCAATTTGCCGAGTACTCGGTATTCAGCCAAATTTTGGGCCGAGTACCGAGTACATTACCAAGTAGTTGTAAGGATTTCATTTATAAGCATTTATTATCATTACAATGAGAAATTATTTGGAACAATACATTATCAATGAATAAATCAAAGTTTAAAGCACTAACATAGTTAATTTCTTCTTGCAAGCTAGTTTTGGTCACCATAGTACACAATCATCATCATATTTTGCACTAATGATGGTATGCTATGGCTACTGAAACTAGTTTGCAAGAAGAAATAAAATATTTTGGTGCTTTAAATGTTTTGATTTATTTATAACATTATTGAAGACAAAGGAATTTTAATAACTGATCTGTAAAAGTTATTTGAATATAAATGTATAATATTTGCAATTATTCAAAAAATATTTTATTTAATATATAAGAATGTGCCTACAAAATACGGAAAACTTAAAAAAAGACACAAATGCAAATTCTTCCCTCCAGTTCACTTCTTAATCCGCTTTTCATTGTATCACAATTAAAATGGCTGAAACTTTCTTTTTCCAAATTATGTAGTAATGTTTTAATTGGTAGTATTACTCCTAACATGGGGACCTATTCATTTGAGCTCATCAATGTTATGATTACTCTGAATAAAAGTAACAATTTCATTACACTTCACAATGATTGCTACTGAACTGTGGTTAAATTTATCTTACTTTCAGCAGCATAAAAGCAAACAGGCTGTTTTAATTCATGCAACATTTTCAATATATTATATTTTGAGCTCCATCTTATGTTTTATTACAGTTAATTACTCTAATAATTAATCTTTTTGGATCCAAGCAAGGAAACTGAACTTTTTCGAAATTTGAGCATGCAACTATATGGAATAGTCAAAATCCTCCTACAATGTTTTTAGCTTCTAAGATGTCTAAAACAGCCTGTTAGGTGATAAAACGGATTTTATTGTAGGTTGCATATTGTGAATAATGCAAGCTTACATCATTACTTTTAACAACAGTTATGTGAATTATTCAAAATTACAGCTACCAATAATCATTCTTGATAGAGATTTCATTTGTAAATTGAAGAATCAGTTAATTTACATTGGTTGAATTTAAATTTTATGTATCACTTTTTTTCCATTTTTTAAATGTAATGCTACTGTTTTACACTGTTTGAAATTTTAAAAATTATCTTTAAAGGGTGTATAATTAAATTTCAAATTAGTTAATTAGAAATTATTTAAAAGCGAACTAGAAAATATATGATTATATGTTAAAGAAGTATCTTTATTATATTTACACTGTTTGTTACTCTTAAAGCTCACTTTGTGTGCATTGAAAGCTCATTCGTATATACAACTACTTGGCCTTGGTACTCGGCTTCTAGGCCAAAGTACTACTCGGTGCAGCCCTAAAATCAATCACGTCGTTGTTTAAATAGCTTGACCCAGACCCTTTATGACCCATTAAAATTTTTTCTCAAACATGTAACCTAGCCAAATGTTTTTCTCATGCCCAAAAACAATAGAATGCAATTTTTAGTGACAATTGCATGAGAAAATCTCTAGATAAAAATAGCATGACCCACTAATCAAATTTTCTCGAACATGTTACATAACCCAATGGTCTTCTTGTAATCCAAAATGATAAAATATAAAATTTGGTCAAAATCATAAGAGCCATTTTTTAGATAAAAATGTCTTCACCCATAATGACCCACTAATCGAAATTTTTTGAACATGTGACCCAGCCCAATAGTTTTCTCATGCCAAAAAACGATGCAAAGAGAAAATTGCGTCCAGGGCAAAGTTAGAATTTGGCACTCGCTACCCCCAACTTTTTCTTGTGACAAGTGAGAAATGATGTTTAAATTTGGCGTCCCCTAAATTTACATGCCTGGGGTGCCATTTGCCCCCCCCCCCTTCTTTCATATGGCGCTGTTTTGTATATCTATTTGCATCAAGCAATACTAGCAGAATCTGCATTTATTTGATAATAGAAGGTTCGTAAGTATGTAGAGTCAAATCCACTTAAGACATGCTTCAAGGGATTAGGCAAAAGTTGCATATTGAACGGGTTCACATATTAAATGTGATTTGCATAATGTTGCAGGAACAGAACTTATTTATGCATCTAATCATTTAAAAGACTTTTAGAGCTTTTGTTTATATGTTTATTGTTGAAAAATGTTTTTCATACCAGGCCCTGATTATCACATGGGCAAATCGAGACTTAAACCCTGGGATGCAGATTTTATGCCCCCCAATTCCATACATTAAATTATATAACATTTACTTTCTTTTTCCAATTCCAACACTTCCATATGTTAAAATTATTAAATTCATTTTAAAGTAATATAACAAATTGCTAAAGTTATTTAAAAAAGTTTTGTTTCATACTAAGAAAAAAAAGTGTACTTTTATTGATTAAAGTATTTAATTTAGAATTGACGGAACTATGAATTTTCATTTATGTCCAGAGTGCCAAAATGATTATATATTACACATAGACATATGAATGGCCATCAGTTCTATTTGAATAATGATTCAAAAGGGGTCCCCTAATTTATCTTTGCTCAATTGGTCTGCGGGGACTGTTTTACACATATTTAGATGAAACTTTAACTATTCCTGTTTAATTCATTGGGTTTTTATAAAACTGATTGAAATAAGTAAAAAAACATATGGATTCAAATATGACTTAATTGTAGATTATAAAAAACATTTCAATCAAAATAATTTTCCTGCCTGCTTAATTCAACCTTCTTTCTCTACTTAAGTAACAAAAATCAGTGTTGAATTCAGAAACTTTTTACCAGGAGGAAATAAAACCAATGAAAATGGAAACTGTTTATGATTAAAACCTGCTTTAAAAAGAAAAATCATATTTTTGCCTTATAAATATCATGCAATTATAGAAGTTAAGATGAAAATTAACTAAAAAAATGTTTTTTTTTTCTTTTTGATTTTGTTTTATAGGTTTTACTCTGGTATTTTGTGAAAAAGTCAGTAATTGTTTTCATAATTTACTTTTAGTATACAGAAATTTGTGAAGTTTAGGAGTGGGGGATATTGTTAAATAGAAATAATTTTAAGTTCATGAAGTTTGTTTAATAAAATATGAATAAAACGAAAATATTGAAAAAATGTATTTTTTTCGGGCAGGTTTTACTTATTATTATTTTTTAATGCAATGTAGCCAAATGAGAAAAGTTTAATTAAAAAAAAACACATAATCGAGAGAGATTAACAAAAACTAAAGTGTAGTGTACTTTTTTTTTTTTAATTACTATGTATAATTTCTCGTAAAAAAAGAAAAAATCACTTTATTAAAGCTTTTGCATATTCTAAGGATTCATCTGAACATTTTCATGAAACTTGATTCACCTTCTCATTGTGTAGAAGACTTCAGCCTTTCCCCAATCTCCCTCTCTCAATGCCAAAATGTCTTTGTGATGGTATAGCAGTAGTAAGTGTTTATCTAAGTGTGAAAAAAATTGTTTTGTTTCGCAGAAATAATAGAAATGATTAAATAAAGAAATAACTTCACTTTCATACAATCTGCCGTTATAAATTCATACATGTATTGCAACAGAAGCTCTCCGTTTGAAAGTTGTACAGGCACAAAATGATAATAAACTTTGTTATAGTGAGTATATTTTTCACAATATAGAGATTAATTTACATCTGAATGGTGTCCAAAGTCAAGGTTCAGCAGAAAATTTCATTAAATAAGGAATTTGTTAAGAAAATTTCCACTGTATATGGTGCTATATAATCAATGAAAAATGATTGCAAGTACGTGAATATTTGAAAATGTACTTGTTGATTATTTTTGTTTCAAGCAGATGAATGATTTTGTAAACTACTTTGCATAATTAATGCATGTCTTTGATTAACATAAAAGGAATAGATGTTCTCAGTACTGTAAGTGTGTAATGATAAAATAAGTTTATGATAAGTTGGTACACTTATTTAATGATAATCATTCAGATTGGCCTCCCATCATCATATCGAGAGTTTATAAGGTCGTTATTCGGTATTAAGACAAGGGTTCTATCAGAGTACATTTGTTACTAATGACATAATGTGTCCATTGGTTCTGTATATAAGTGTGTAATGTGATAACTCTTGATAGAAATGTCAAATTTGTTTCATTTTTTCCAGGTTCATTCAGATAAGGTACTTCCCTGATTACTTTTTGGAGTTCATTGGTTAAGTATAAAAAGGGGGGGGGGGTAATAAAGGTCCAATCCTGCCCTTAATTTAAAAAAATGGTTTTTATCATGCAGAAATATTCGCTTTGCTTTATATTTTACATATCAGTTTATTCTGAAAAGGAGCTTACCTGATTAGATTTGAAGTTCATTAGTTTTGTACCTATAAAGCAGGACCAGTCCTCCCCACTAGCAGTTTATTATGTTAAAGATGATTAAATTTGGATGTTCATTAGTTAAGTATATATAAAGGAGAACTAGTCCAGGGTTGGCAAGGTTTTGGACACAATGGTTTAAACCACGGTAAAATCCATGGTTTAAACCGTACTGTCCAAAACTATATTTTATAGTAAAATTGTATTTTTTAGAACAATGCTTAAAGTTTGTGCAATTGGCAAAATGATTACAACACAAAAATATTAACCACGTAATTACCCTATGTAATAATGTAATTGCATAAAAACAATACTAAATTTAATTATATGTAATAATTTCTGTTATTGAAATTCCCAAGAGTTATTACTGAAAATAACTGTTAAATAAAAGTCACGTTCAGCATACTGATTAAATCAGCTCACTGCTGACAATATGTGCATGTTAAGAAATAAATAGTATAAATAAAAATAATTGATTTAGTTTGATTATGAGATATTTAGATATTGACTATTATTATGACACTATATTATATAACAATATTATTGTAACAATACTATTTAACTCAAGAAATAGAATCTTCACAAGAATTAGATTAAATCAAAATGAAATTTATTTTAATAAAAATGCTACATACTTTGGCTTTGAAAACATGACATTTTTGACAAACATGATTTTTTTTTTTTTTTTAAGGTTTTGGACATTTTAGTACAGTTTTGTACACTTTAGTACAGTTTTGGACAGTAAAACCCACGTGTCCTGACCAAAACCGGTTTTGGGCATCCAAAACCCTAACCCTGAACTAGTCCCTTTATACTTATAGACAGGGATTCTATCATAGTACATTTGTTACTAATGACATAATGTGTCTACTGGTTTTGTATGTACATATGTAAGCACGTAATATGATAACTCTTGATAGAACTATCAGATTTGCTTTTTTTTTTTTTTTTTTTTTTTTTCTCCCAGGTTCATTCGGACAAGATTATCCCAGATTAAATTGAATAATTCCTTGCATACAATATTTCAAGTGAAAATCAAATTTTTATTGCTTAAGAGGCGCAAATGCTGATGTAGTGAAAAGGTTTTAAAGTCAGTAGAACATAGGAAACCTTTTCGCTATGTTGGCATTTGTGCCTCTCAAGTAATGAAAATTTGATTTTCATTTGAAATAGGAAATTTATTTATTGCATTTTTTTCTCATCTGAGTTCTCTAGCAATTCGGTTGCTAAGCTGTTATTGAAGATGAAAGTATTTAATTGGTGCCGGAACATCAGCATTGCCAATTCACTTAAACAGCCTTTTATTTAAAAACCTACATACACAACTCGGACAGAGAAATTTGAATAAACAATCCTATGGGAGTGTTGTTTACAGATTTCTCGCTTGCAGATATTTAAAAAAAAATTTGGCCTGAACACCTAAGGTCGATATGTTTTTTTGCAATTTTGGTTAAAGTTATTTTGTGGTGAGATAGTTCCATTTTTTGAACTGGTTACAACTTGTTCCAAAAATGAAAATATCCACATATTAAAAAAAAAAAAAAAAAAACTGGAAATAAAATTGAAAAATTACTGATGCAATATAAAAGGTGTCAACTTAAAGTGTCTTATGCAGAAAAACAAATAATAAAATAAAAATAATGAAATGCAAGTGAAAAATCTGTAAATGCTCTTGTAGGATTTATATTAGCTTGAGGTTTACTTCCTGTGATTAGTGTAGGTTCTTAATGATTATAAATATGGATGTAGTAAAGAGTTTGTGCTGATACTGCATAACTTCTGGATTTTAAAAATTAGATGTTGTGAATACCCTCTGTTTTAGTAAACTTATAAGCATATTATGTCGTGTATATTCATAGTGTTATGACTATGCTAGTGATCAGGGGTATACTCAGCTATATGTGATCAGAGGTCGGGAAATACATCATTTTACATGTACAGGCAAATGGATTTTCTGACAAAGTGAGTAAATGTTTAGGATTTTGCAAAATTGAAGGATATATATATATATATATATATTGCACTAGTTAGATATATTTCATAACTTTTCATGTTATCACAGTGTAAACATGTGCACTAAGTTTATCCTATACTCAACTTTCCTTTGTTATAATACTATTTTTAAAATTTATAGAAAAAATATGAAAATGCATTGAGTAATTAATAATTTACGTAGTCACTTGTATTTTTTAATAACAATTTTCAACTGCATGTTGCATCATACAGGATGGTAAGTTTTTCTTAAAATTTCGCTTTTGCACACCTATTAATGATTATAAACTGAAGAAAATAATGTATAGGTAGCAGTACTTTAAATAAAAAAAATCCAGGCAGAATATTAATAAGAAGCAAAAAGTAGCAATTTAACTCACAATTTAGGTATATCGGTCAATGTTTTCGACAAAATTCACTTTTTTCCTGCAATCCTTTGACATTTTTTTTTGTAAGCCTTTGACAAAATTTCTGTTTTACATCCTTTAATGAAATTTGCATTTTTCCTGCAATCTTTTGATAAAATTGTTTTTATTATTATTTTATGTTTTGTAAACTATTTATGAGATTTTTTATTTCAGAAAATATTTGCCTCAAAAAAAAAAAAAAAAAAAAAAAAAATTGTTTAAATATTGAGACATTATTTAAAATTTTTGGAAATTAATACTTTACACTTTCAGAAAATTAAAAACAGAATTATCCTTACACTGTTAATCTAAATTTGTCATCTTAAATACTGTTAATTGTCTAGTACAAGGTGATCGAAAAGACACACAACACCAGAGATATAGTGTATATATTAAAGTACAAACGATTCAAATTACAAACATAATCTAAATTGAAAGTAACAATACTGATCAAAATTAAATATTGTTGCAGAAGACAGTGACAATGTGACCCTTTCTCTTGAGTAGTTTTGGGTCTCTATGTTTGAGGAGTTCATTGGATAAGTATAAGAGGGGGATGGGGGGCTAACCTCCCACCCTTAATTTAGATAAATGGGTTTTTCATGTAGATTTCGTTTAAATTTTAAATATAGGATCAATCTGTTGAGGCACCTTCATGATTAGTATTGAGTGCTCACAGGGCCTGACTAAGGCAGGGGCATACGGGGCAATTGCCCTGGGCCTCCCCAAGGACAGATTTAAGTTTTTCATTAAAGGAGTATCAAATGATAAAAAATAGTCAAAAGTGACCAATTTTTTTTTTTTTTTTTTTTTTTTTTTTTCAGTTTTAAAAATTTCTCTTCGCATACCCTGCTCAGTTTACGTACCTAATGCCTCCTTAAGGCCTCACATTTATTCTCATATTCTTGCAATCGAAAAAAAGAAAAGTATTCTATAATTTCTTAAGGTTGTCTTTCTTGTGCTATTATGTATAAAAATATGAATAGTACTTGGTACAAAATTTATGTACACATACAGAAATTATGAATTTCAGTTTTAGTCACTTCAGTATAATTTATGAAATATTTTAAGATAGAAGGGGGCCCCCTAATAATGTTTGCCCCAGGGCCCTCCATTGTCTAAGTCAGGTCCTGAGTGCTCATTGGGTAAGAATAAAGAGGGGGAACAAATGGCTAATTCCCCACCCTTACTGTATTTACTCGTGTATAACGTGCAATTTTTCTCCCCAAATTATAGGGCAAAAATACTGTGTGCGCATTATACACAGAATATTTTTTATTGCTTTACGTGATCACACGATGTATCTATGAATCAAGAAATGTATTCATAGAAAAAATTAAAACTGGAATCTTACTGAATAGAAGTATTTCTGCATTTTTATTTCACTTTTTTATACAAAAG
This sequence comes from Maratus speculifer, assembly GCA_964019185.1. Lineage (NCBI taxonomy): Eukaryota > Metazoa > Arthropoda > Arachnida > Araneae > Salticidae > Maratus > Maratus speculifer. The sequence continues at coordinate 73,639,796 of OZ025293.1, forward strand.
CGGTAGTAACATTATTTAAACACTACTTAGCAATCCTCATTGCAGCTACTGCTTTTTATGTAACAATAACAGCAAAAATTCATGTAATATATACAGATTTGCACTATAAATAAAAAAAATCTGTAAGGTTAAAAAATTCTTAAAATTTTTTTTTAGGAAACTGGGAAACCTAGAGCTTTTTATCTAACTACAACCCAAGTAACAGATAAAATTTTAGTAAGATTAGTACAATTTTACTAGATTCATTTGTAGAGCAACAGATTTCTATAGTCTCACAAAAACTAGTTTTGTAAATTTCTCTCTTGCTTTTTTTTTTTTAATTTATTTTTATTTTTTGTAGTACAGTGTAAAGATAAAATTTTAGCAAGAATACAGATTTCTGCGACTTTACATTTGTAGAATTAGATTTAAAAAAAAAAAAAAAAAAAAAATGTAGACTTTTTATGTATTTCGTTTGCACGTGATGTCACCATATCATGGCACTCACTCCCTACCCAAAGTCTAAAAAACGAATTTCGACTTCTTTTCTAGCCTGATTGATATTTGTTTTGAATTTCCAATGATTAGTTTTGGAAGTTCATTAGACAAGTGTAATAAAAAGGAGAAAGGCTACCTCCCCCTGGCCTTATTTTAGATAAATGGGTTTTTTATGCAGAACTATCAATTTCTTACAAATTTTGGATACTGGAACATTTTGACGAGGCGCCTCTGTGATTAATATTGGGTATTCATTGGAAAAGTAGAAAATAATATCCCCCCTCCCCTAAATTTAGGTTAATGTGTTTTTCATGCAGAATTTACCAATTTGCTTTAAATTTTGTGTATAGGTTCATTCTGATACAGCACTTCTCTGATTTGTTTTGGGAATGCATTGGATAAGTATGCATGGAGGATTGGGAGGACTACCTTTCTTAATTCAGGTAAATGATTTTTCATGTTTAATTAACCAATTTGTTTCAATTTTTGGATGCAGGTTCATAGTTATTAGATGCTTCCCTGATTAATTGTGCGGTTCTTTTATTAAGTATAAAGGAGGGAGGGGTTCGGACAATTACCCCTTCCCCTTTAAATTAGTCAAATGGGTTTTTTTTATTTTTCGAACGCTGTTATTCCTTGAAAATATAAGGTTTTAATAAACAATTAGTATGCGTAGCCTGCGAGCTCAATGCGGCCAGTTTAACTGGGCATTGTTTTTGGTTTTATTAACATTAACACTATTTTTTATTTTTATTAACATATGTCCTAGAGTTTGAAAAAAAGACAATCTATGGAGTAACAAGATTTTGGAACAGGTGCAATGTGGTTTGTGGTCTAGATTTTGTTTATGTTTTTACCAGACCAAACCTCCATTTGTAAAATTGGTCAAAGTTGAAAGTCTGATGTCATCTCAATTGCTAATATGGTGATGAGTTATACAATTTTTATTTTCTACATATTGACTTTGAGATAAATAAAAGAACAAACACTCAAAAAGACTAAATTAATCAATCAGTTTGTTTCTGATTCACACATTGGAATCCAGTTGTGAGCAATATCTTAAACTAAAAGGAAAATATTTGAAGGCAATTAAACATAAAATTTAAGTGTATTCTCAAAATGAGAAAAAAAATTAATGAAATGCATGAGTTACAGCAAATACATTTTATTTTATAAACAGTTTGTGAACATGTGCATATATAGATTATTTTGCATATTTCAATAAACATTCCTCCTTCAAATAATGTTTAAGGTTAGCCAACACTAATTTTATCTTATTCATATTTAATAAGGAGTGTAATGTGGGTATACAGCATATACTTAATGTATTTTTTTTCTAAAGAAGCATTGTATACTCCCTATTTCTCAAATAAAGCTATAGCACATTATTTAGGCACGGCATTCATGATTTTAGAATAAGCCTTTTTTAAAGACTACAATACTGTATTATTATTATATAGCTTATTATTTTTTATCTGCTTATTATCATCTTATTACTACTAAAGGTGAATTACAATAGGTATACTTATTATTATTTTTTTTTTTTTCGCGTGGAAGACGAAGTTGTTGGTCTATAGAAATATGAATAACAATATGCATGTGTTCACAAACTATTTATTAAATAAAATATACTTACGATAATCCACGCATTTTTTATATCATTTTCTCATTTTGTAAATGCCACACGTGACTGCAAAGTGCTCGAATCAGAGATGTAAAATTTAATAAATTTAGTCTCTTTGTAAAGATGTAGTTCTTCTTAAAATCTGAAAAAAGTGGAATTAAAGTTGGTGAATTATTCCTTCTCAACTTTTTTTTTTTTTTTGTTTTGTTTTTTAATCAAAACAATCATCAAAATTACGCATTCAGCGATAATAAGCCACCACGTTGACGCTGATTATCACATATGAGTCGCTCATTTTCCCTGATTCATTCTCATCAAGAATCTCCGGCAATGCCGGCAACAAGGAGCTTAAACCATGGAGAAGCCGTTGTTCCGCGTTTTTGAAGCTAATGACCACGCCCCCTCATACACCCAAAACATTGGATCTCCTAATAGGAAACTGTGTAAATTTTCAAATTCAAAAGCGCCTTATTTAAATATTTTTTCTCATTTTCCGTATTTTTCTTCAGTTTAATCTAAAGCTATAGCTTTAAGCATAACTTTTATTTTTGTTCTAAGTTGTTTTCACTCTTTATTTTTTAAATAATCAATATTCTTTTAAGCAAGTGTTGGTGGTTGGACGCAGATCGTAACGGAAAAATCGGTATTTTGATTGTGTTTTTACTTTCGCTGTCATTTTCTTTTCTTTTTTTTTGTACTGGTATAAATGTTTAAAATTATTTTATTATACTGTGGTGTATTTTAGCGAAATTATGACGGGTTATTCAGCTTTTGGATGTACTAACCGGGTAGACAAACCCTTGCCTAACATCTCATTTCACAAGTAAGTTCAATTTTAATATCCGATATTGTAACCGTTATACTTTATGCTTATTGTCTGAATATGTTACAGAAAGTCGTAGTTCGTTTGCCATGCCAAAATAAAATGAATATTAGAAAACAAATTTGAAACTATAAACGTGCGTAATAAGTTTTAAGTTGAAATAATCCACTTTTACATGTATCACATCAGTTTGCTTGGTTTTATCCATTATTATTATTCTCTTATGTATACTGTACTTAAGTTTACAATTAAGTGGAAATAATGAACAAAAATCAAAAATTGAACACATAAAATTTTATATTTCGATGTTAAATGATAAAAATACTTCTTATCGTTATTTAGCCAGTCGGTTATTGCAAAACAGATATGTGATAATAAAATCTAGTTTTTCAAAGTGAAATTCTGCTACATTATTTCAGAACAACCAAACCCTTATTATTTTCGCTTCATGTTTTTCCAATTTAAGTTATAATCTTTTTTTTTAATTTATGACTGCTTTTTGGGAATTTTTAATCACATTTTATGTTTTAAATTTTGAGAAAATTTGGAATTTGTTTTCTTAGATTTTATAAAATTGTGATATGTAATTGAAATTTCTAAATATTATTGTTAATTTTATGTAAATTTAAAATAAACTGAACAATTATTTCATACTTAATTCAGTCATTCATATGATTTTCTCAACCCCATCCTTGGTATTGGGCAATTTAAACAAGTTTTAGATGCTTATCTTGTCAAATTTCCAATCATCTTAGGTAGGGAGGTCAGGGTCAAATCTTTGCGAGTCGCAGGGATACTGGATACTTATACTTGGTGAATCAAGTGACAGACCAAAAGGGGCCAACAGAAGTTAATCCAACGTTTAAAATTCTTCAGTTCATAAGTCTGCATTCAACTCGTAAAAAATGCTTCTATAAAGAAATTCTTGATATAATGACATGATGTATTTGTCATTGACCTTTTGTGGTGAATTAATGTGCAGTACACCAAGAAATTCTTTTCAGAATCATGGATTTGATGATATTCTGAAACACAGTCAAATTTTACTAGAGGGCTGTGTAAACTGAATCATGTCTTTAAATATTTTTTGTAGTTCAGGATAGCAAGAGATCTTTTCTACACTTACAGAACTTAAAATATTAATGCAACATTTAAAATTCTGAAGTTCAGAAAGGTCATATTGAGAAGATAATTGTTTATAAATCAAATTCTAATGAATTGCGCCGAAAATGACATCACACAGCACCTTATACATCTTTTTGAAAATCCTCTCAGCAAGTTTCATGTATCTACTTTTAAAAATGTGCCTGAAATTGTATCGGAAAATTTTGAGCTGTTAAAGGTGGAAAAACATTTTTTTTAATACATCCTTAAGTACAGTACGTTTTGAAAATTGTTTACCTGGTGTTACCCATTGTTTTGAAAATTGTTACCCTATCAAATAAAAATATACGATAGAACATGCATTTTTAAAACGTGACCAAAATTCAGTAAACTGCTCTAAGTAAGCTAATATTTTTATACTTTGCCAAATTGGCAATACTTTGTGCTAAATTTAACTGAAATGGCATAGTTACGATCACATGACGAACAACTTCCAGTTTGTCACATGATTCACGAAATATTAGTAATTAGTATCCAATATTCCTGCAACATTATACATTTGCTGTGGGGGAAGCAAATGAGGCATGTGCCAGAATAGTAAACAATGGGGATGCCATGAAGATTTTGTTTGTCAATTTTTCTCACGTCTATCTTTAACATGGGATTATTGTTAAAATCATCATGTTCATATATTTTGAAATTATATATTTATATTTTAAAAAATATTGAATTAATTGTAATTTTTATCCTTTAATAAATAGCTTGCATTAAATGAATATTTGATTTGTTTTTTTAAATTTTACCATTTTCTATTCATTTACAAAATATTTCAATTTATTTCTTGTTTAGTGTGCATAATTCAATTACAAAATAATAGAATGGCTTTAGATTAATGCCTAGTTGTTTATTTTTTAGTACCAATCAATAACTAGAATATAGTATTTTCTTAACTATATAATTATTTCTTATATTATTTTCATAAATTATAAATATTATTTATTCTTTTTTAGTTATTTATTATGAAAACTACTCCATGTATTGTAAAAACATAAAAACACAGTAATTAAAAGTAGAATTCTAAAAAAATCAAATAAATCCGATTTAAATAAAAAAAATCTGATTTAAATCAAATAAATCAGATTTTTTTTGATTTTTTTTAAAAAATCATGATTTTTTCCCAACCCTGATTTATACTCTTCGAATGCATTTAAACTTCGGCTTTTAATATTTTGTTATTTTTATATCCTTCAGGACGTAAATAAAAAACTCCGAATAAGGGACACCTCTATTTAAGGGACAAAAGTTCCGGTCCCATAGGGGTTCCTTATTCGGAGGTTTCACTGTATAATCATTATTTTAACATTGAAAAGCCTAACATTTTATATGCATTTATTTATCAGGAAATAGTGATGAGACATGACGATATATGCTGTTTTAATTATTATTTTACTGTAATTGTTTTTACTGTAATTTATTTACTGTAATTGTTAAGTTATTTACAACTGAAAGATTATGATTGAATCAATATAATTTTAATGATTGCAAAGAATTAAGGATACACTTATTGTTCATTTTAAAAGCATGCAATCATTATTCAAATAATCTTTTTAAAAAATATGCAGCAATCTAAATATAATCTAAGTAAAATACTTAAGTATGTCAAAGCTTTAATGTCAAGTTTTAATTATAAGTATTGAAAACCTTTACAGCAAGCTTTTAATTTCAGCTATCTTTTTTGGAATAATTTCACTATGCATCAGTTTTTTTAAGTACTGTATTATGATTTAATGTTAATATAACATTTTTATTCTGATTTTCAGGTCCAAAAACCAAGAAATACTGTAAATAGCTGTCAGAATGCTTTGAAAGATGCAACATTTGTATATGATGAAGAAATGCCTACCTGTTCAACTGAAAAATCATATAAAAGAAAATGGGAAGAAGCTGAAGAAAAACTGAATATCAGCAGAAAAAATGTATAAGATGAGATAAAATGAATAAGATATGCTGATTTAGAGAAGGAAACAAGTCTTCTCCGATTAATAGCTTTAAAGCACATGATGAAGTATATTTTAAACTATATCCTTCTTTTAAACTCTTTCCACCACTTAAATGAACAAATTTTCTGAACAATGCTTCGCATTTCTTCGAAATTTTGAAAACATCTTCAGATGGATATACTAGATGGCCATTGATTTTATAAGAAATCAAAGATGTCAATTTAGGACCGAAAAGAGCTGAACAGCAGACGGGACATTTTATCTTTGCAGATAATCTTTTAGCTATATATCCTGAGATATAATGCACTACCTGTTCAGCATAAATACTTAAAGCTGTGGGTGTGAATATATAATCATGATCAGGCAAAGTAATATCTGTAACATTGTCCTCTTCATTTATAATGTTAGCAGACTTTAAGTTTGTGGTCATATTTATGATATCTTCAGATTTGTAACTGGAAACATTAAGGATATTAATTGTTTCTAAAGGAATACAGTTACCATTTTTAGAATCTGACAATTCTGATTGAACCAATAATTTTTTGTATGCAGATACAAATTGGCGTGCTGTTGGGTTGTTGTTGCATCTGCCAAGCATACGAACTTTAGAAAAAAATAACTCTACATGATCTTGGCTTAGTTTGTATGTTGGCAGATAAACTATCGGGGAGACTTCAGCTTCAATGAAATTTTCAATTAAACTTAAAGTGCTTTCAATGCAGCATAAAAAGCCTAAAAATCCCACTTTTCTTATTGTTTTGGTTATAGGATTTCCATTCCTACTTTCTTTTAAACCCAAGATATATGCTTTGATTTCATACAACCTGTTTTTTACATCAATATATGTATCTTTATTCACTGCTTTTTTATATTCATGTAAATCTGTATTATGTGAATTTAAAATATCAAACAAATCATTGAAAATTCTAATGAATTTTATCGTAGCCTCACATCCTGTGAATTTAGGAAAATTTTTATCTTTCAAAATTTGCAGAGCGTCTGCCACTGATTTGCTAAGCACTTGTGCAGCTAACGATACATTCATCTTTCTCGTAAAATAATTTATATGGGCAAATCTTAATTTGTTTGACACATGAAGACCTTCTGAATCTTGCAACATATGTAATTCTTTTACAAACTCCCACTGAATCATGTTTCCATCAGAATCAAAAAGTGATTTTTTTATCTCCTATGCAATTTCTGACTAACTTCAACATATGTGAAGGATCTAGGTATATGAATACTGGAAGCTTAGTTGTATTATGTGGAAACTGTGGCTTCAAACATTCAGGTTCCATATTGGAACCTAATATTTTCGCCATAGTGATGTTTGTAGAAAGGCCATCAAATGTTAGACATATAACATTTGCTTTAATTTGATGAAGCAATCTTAAACACTGCCTAATTAAATTTGCTTTCTGCGACGAAGAAATGGAATCTATCAAAAAATAACCTAATGGAATCTTCCAGTGGTCATTAACCGCTGTTAGTAAAAGCACTAGACTGGCTTTTGCTTCAGGCAAAACTTCATTATTGCTTTCCATACGAGTACTCATATTGACGTAACCATGGAAAAACTTGCCATCAAATTCATTATGTTGTTTTATGGCCATTTCGTCAAAACTTAAACAAAACAACAGTTCATGCTTTGCTTCTTTTATTTTATGGGATACTGCTGTGAAAGATTCTTTAGTAAAACCAGGATTGTCATTTACATGTTGATACCATTTTGCAATTGTTCTTCAATCGATTATCCATCAATATTTGCTTGTGCGATACCATTATTTTAGTAAGCGCTTAAACAGAAACAATAAGAATGAAAAAAACGTCTGCCAATTGTATACCAAAATTATACAGTTCAAAGGGCAGTAAGGATATTTGTTAAAAACTTCTGAACATTTTTGAAGTTTAAGAGGATAATGGCTCCTGGCGATACCTCTATAAAAAATGCGCGCCAAAAATCCCTACCCCATTGGGTGGTGTGGAAAAGGGATTGTTTATACTTTTCTAAAGACTTGAAGTATTTATTTTTTTACTGCATTATTTGTAGAAAATGTAAAATGTTATAGATATCAATAAAATGTGATACTTATATGCATTATATAGCTCTTTGATTGTGTATATATTTTAACAAAGAGTAAAATTAACATTTTAAGAAACTTGATCTTTTAATTTTTAAATTTGAAAACGTTCAACACTCACATTCTTTTCTTTTTGTTGCTACACGATTATAACTTTGACATTTATCATTATTTGAATCTAAACCAATTATTCAAGAAAATTAAGTAATCACAACTAAATTTCTCATAATAGTAATATTATTTTTTATTAAATAGCTCATATCATATTTTAGCGTGGTTTCTTACTATTTAAATTTAAATTGGTTAACAGAAATAATTGCTATTTCATGATTCACATATTTTGAAAAAATATATAAAACATGCTGAAAAAGCTCCCTAAGTACTTAAGTCCTTGAATATATATATATATATATATATATATACATATATATATTTAAGCACTTGGATTTTTAAATGTTTTAAAAACATCTTTAGGCTACAAAATATTATTTTAGGTCTAATATTTTTTTTTTCTTACAAAGTGAAGTAAAAAGTATTAAAGGAAATTATTCAGTTTTTATTTTCCTTTTAACACTACCTTAAACTGTTTGTAGGTACAAAATAGTATTATGTTAAATATAAAAAATAAATAATGATATTGCTCAATAAGGGGAAAACTTGTTCTTTGCTATTTACCTTAATGTTATTTTGAAAGGTAATGCCTTTTATTACTAAGTTTGAATAGTGGTAAAAAAATCAATATCATAATAAAAAACAAACTTCATTTGAGATATCACTTCTTCTCTTACAGGCTAATTGCATGTGAACTTGTCATGTTTGTTACATACAACGATTATTAGCTACCAGTATTTTATAATGAAAAAATGTCACTTATTTTATATGAAATATTTCATTAATTCAATAAAGCAAAGCAAACTCTTCGAGAATAACAAAGGCAAACAAGCAAAGTGATGTCTAACTGTGTGACAGACATGGCAACTTTGCATGGAATTTGCCTATAGCAATCTCACATCTTCCCTCCCCATTTTTCTCCTTTAAAAAAAGTCATCCTTTTTTTTTTCTTTTTTTTTTTGTAGGGGGAAGTGCACAATTATTTTTTTTTATAATACATATATCCAATAATTGTCAGCTCTTGAAATATTTTAACTGTTATTCAGTCGAAATTATTTTATAATCTTCTGCATGCAATTTACTTGCTTGTTTAACCCTCTCATTCACAATTAATTTTTCACCCCACAAATATGTCTTTGAATTAGTAGAATTAAAATGTTACTACATATTCCAATAAAATTTTAAGCCAAAAACAAGACTTGATGCATAAAAACATCACTCGAAATGAAATTCAGCAGAAAGCCTTTTCTAAGATATTGTTTTATCATTTAAATTAGGAATCTCATATGATGCTCAGGGGAACAACAGGATTAAAACACTTTTTCCAGAAATATTTTTTACAAGATAGTTAAATTTTACAGAAGACTCTTGAAAGGTTGTTACATTCTTGAAAAACTAAATCTGCTTGAAAATTCTAAGAATATTGGATATTTTTTTAGTAGTGGGGTTTTTACCATTTAAGACATTCTAGAAACACAAAAAATAAGTCTTTTCTGTGCTTCCCCTAATAAAAAAGTCCATAGTTTTTTAATGCCTTTTAATCTTAGTGTTATTTTAAATCAGATTTTATTAAACCATGACAGATTTTGAGTTAAATTTGAAATTCAGAAAGGGACAATTATCCTTCCTTGGCTCTTGCAACTTTCTATTTAAAAAAAAAAAAAAAAAAAAATCTTTACAATATGCAGGTTATTAAGTCTAAAATTCTCATAATTAATATATATATATATATACTATACTTTCAAAAACAGAAAAATAAAATTTAATTATTCTAATCTGATTCTGGAAAACTTTGTAAAATGTACCTTTTCTGTGTGAATAAAATTTGACCTTAAACTTAAGAGAGATAAATATTACTAAGCCTTTCTTTTAAAATGAAGAGATTGCTGAGATCTATAATACTTAAATGAATAAAGAAGGTACATATATATATATATATGATTAAAAAAAATTGAGCCATTCTTTAATTTTTAAGATTTTGAGTAGCAGTGCATATTTATAAGAAGGAGAAAGTGTCTACAAATTTGCCTAATTCTGTGTTTTTCATTTCAAAAGTTTTTTTTATTTATTTTTATTTATTTATTTATTTTATTTTATTTTATTTTATTTTATTTATTTATTTATTTTTTTTTTGGGGGGGGGTGGTGTTTGGTAGCCTTATTTAATAAAAATAAATTTTGCAAAAGTAGTATTTTCATAACAGAAATCGATCTATTACGCTTGAAACATTTTTGCTCATATTGTAGGATATTTTTCTCATCTGTTTAAACCAGAGAAATTTTAATATTTTTTAAAATCGCATTCTTACTTCTAATGTTTGTAGAATGAGTGAAAATTGTATTAAATATAATGTTAGCCGTTTAATAAATATTAAGATCTTTTGTGCCCCCTTCCCTAAAGCCACAGAAGTCCCTCTCGGAGAAAAATGTCTGAATTCAACACTGTAATCATAGTAAAAAACATATTTTTTTTCACTTGGTGTTTGAGACGTATGTATGAAAAAATATCTGAAATTTTACGATAATAAACAAGATAATATGTATAAACAATCTTCTATAAACGTAAAATCATCGAAGAAACCTGATCCGGACTCAATTATTTTTATTCAAAATTTTCGGAACTCATTTTTCAATGTTTCGCTATGCGTTCTTCAATGTTTTGGGTGTATGAGGGGGCGTGGCAGGCTTCACTTTCCTAGCATTGCGTAGCGGAGCGTTGTCTCCTCCATTAGTTTAAGCTCCTTGGCCGGCAATCGTTTACGGCAGTCCTCGACTGCGCATGTGCAATAGACCTCCGTAAGATTAATATTCTTATGGCTGCCGTGAAAATAGACACTTCGTTCTTTATACCATGTTTATTTTGTAAACAAACAAAGTAAAATTATAATCAAGTTTTCAAGAGATGGAAGCCGCGTGTTTGGTGTGAGGGGCGGATACTGAGTTAGCGGCTAGAGTGGTCGTCTTTTCGAAGTCTTGGTAGTTTGTATTTTATTTTCGTTACTCTGTTTTATTTGCTGGTTTTGAGGTAAGCGTTTTTTCATTCATTGTTGAGAATTTTTGACTTCGTTAGTGTTTATTTTGACTTTGGAAAGTTGTCAGCCTGCTGACAAGCTGTGTTGTCAGCCTGCTGTCAAACATGTCCCATACCATTCTAAATGTGGTTCCAGATACAATTGCAGACGCAACGCCTGTTAACATTGAAATGCTTGATTCTCAAGATAGCATCCTCGAATTTGATAATAGTAACCAAAATGTTTCTCGTTTATTGGCACCGAATGATTTTCTTTTGCAAACGGCAGCAAACAATGGCGGAAATAACTTTAATATTTTCTTATCAAGTAGCTCGACTACTTCTGTCCCAAAGCGCGATCCTCGTGCTGTTCAAACCGAAGTAATGTCCAAAATTGAACACTTTAAAAATATTGACAACATTCGATACACCCGTACTGGTAATATTATTTTTAGCACTAAAGACGTTGCATGTGCTATAGATATATGTAAAGTGTCTTCTTTCTTGGGAGCTGCAGTTTCTTCCAGAATCATTTTGGAAAATATCACGAATCGCTTTTTATTATTTAATGTTCCAATTGACATTCCACTTGCAGAATTAGGACAAGAAATTATGGACTCAAATAATATTCACGTGTTTGAATTACGAAGGTTTATCCGAAAAGATAGTAAAAATTTAGTTTCTCCCGTACTTGTTAAAATTTTGGGAACCACTCTCCCCAATGAAATAAAAATTTGGATGACAATTAAAAAGATAAACCAATTTATTGATAGACCAAGACAATGTACGCAATGTTTTAAATTCAACCATGCTACTACGAAATGCAAGTCTGAACAGATATGTGTGACATGCGGGTTTAAACATACAGGTCCGTGTACAGAGCCTATGAAATGCTGTAACTGTGGACAAGAACATCGTGCGGACTACCTTCAGTGTACTCACCGCCTCAAGGAGGTAGAATTGCTCAAGTTTAAGTGTCGAAATTTCCTCTCATTTATTGATGCAAGGCGGAAATTCTCGCAAAGAACTGAATCTTCTTCATACGCTATAGCTGCAAGCTCACAAAAAACAGATTTCGATCAACTTCAGAAAATACTTGAACACCGAACGAACGCCATGCTTAAAATCATAATTAGTCAGTCCAATCAACAAACAGAAAAAATAATTGAGTCTATCACCACGTTATCCACTATGATCATGAACTGTCTCGCTAAGTTAAGTGATAGCTCGCCTGATAAACGGAAACGCCCGAACCAGGGTGGAAGTCCGAGATGATGAATCTCTCCTGTTTTTACACGGCTTTTATTCTTTTTATTTGTGGATACGAACTGTATTTCACCTGGGTTGGGCTTATTTTCACTGTACATTCTTATCTGTGTTTATTTTTGGTGTTTTTTTCCTATGAATCTTAATTTTCTCCATTGGAATTGCAGGTCTGTCAATAATAAAACAGCCTGGCTAAATTGTTCTCCTTTCACCACCGCTGATGTGCTGGCCTTTCAAGAAACTTATCTCACATCTGACAAGTCTTTTAACATTCCTGGTAAAATAGTTTACCGTTTAGACAGAACTGACCGCCGAGGTGGTGGCTTAATTATTGCTGTTAATTCAACATTGTCCTCTTTTCTTCTCGACTTCACCTCTCTCAGTTTTACTAATGAAATCATGGGTGTTTGTATCCTTCTAGGCAGTTTATCCATTAACCTTATTAACATTTATTCTACCTCAGGCGAGGTTGTTAGTGATTTGGTCAAGGTGTGTCAGGCCGTTACGGGTCCCTGCCTCATCTTGGATGACTTTAACCTGCACCACCCTCTTTGGGGTGCTCCTTCTAGCTCTCGTGTCAGTGAAGAATTTGTCAACTGGCTCGCAGATAGTTCTTTCTGCCTTTTAAATACTACGTCGCCAACCCACATCTCCCCCGGTGGGGTTTGTTCCCTCATTGATTTGTCTTTATGCTCTGCTGACCTTTTAGCCTGCTCCTCTACCCATGTTGTAGATGATCTCTTTGACAGTGATCATCTTCCTGTTTCCATCTCTATAAATCTTTCGCCTCCTGCTCATCCTCAGTCTTCTCGTTTCAGATGGCACCGCATCTGTCAAGAAGCCAATACTACTCTCGCCTCCCAGTCAAGTACCGACTTCGACTCCTTCATTATTTTGGTACAGAATCTCATGCAGAAACATAGAATCTCTACTACCCCTCATCCTAAAGGTACTCCTGCCTGGTGGTCTGCTAGGTGCAACAACCTATACAAACAAAAAATTTTTTTATTACGGAAAGCTCGTCAACTTGTATCCATGGACTACTGGATAAGATATAAGAAGGTGGCTGCGAAACTCCGACAAGTCATTAAGGATGCCAAGCTCCATTTTTGGGATTCGGCTTGCAAGAATGCGAATGATCCCCGCATATTGTACAAAGTTTTTAAGAAGATCAAAAATCGCTCTTGCTCTCCCCCTGATGCTCATTTCTGCCTCGCCCAGGATGGGACCATGATCTCCGATGCTATCTCGCAGGCTGAAATCTTGGCTGATCACTTCAGCGAAGACGTCGTTCATGAGCCTATCCCGTTGGATTATGGTGGAGCAGGTTGTACCCAATTAAATCGTCCCTTTGAGATCATCGAATTAAAGGATGCTATTCGCCGTACCAAATCCTCATCCCCTGGTGAAGACAAGATTAGTGCGGCCTTCTTTAAGGGGTTAAACGAGCAGTCTATGATACACCTACTTCAAATTTACAATGAAATCTGGCACTCTGGGGAAATTCCTCTAAATTGGACTTCTGCTGTAATTATCCCTATCTTGAAGCCTGGGAAATCTAAAAAAGATGTCGCCTCATATCGCCCGATTGCTCTGACGTCTGTAATGTGCAAGATCTGCGAACGCATGATTGCAAATCGTATAAGCAACTACCTACTTCAAAATAACATCATCCACCATAGGCACTTAGGCTTCCAGCCTTTCCGGGATAGCCAGTCCGCTCTGCAGATGCTACATCTTGACACCGTTTGTGCAAAGAAGGATAAGAATTTTATTTTGGGGATATCGTTAGACGTGCAGGCTGCTTACGATTCAGTCTATGTGGGCGGCCTCATCTTGAAGTGCGCACAGATCGGCATTACAGGACGGATCCTTCGCTGGCTACATCGTTTTCTGCAGAATAGAAGTATCAAGGTGTTTTGGAGAGGAATTTTTTCTTCAAATCGCAGTCTTGGAAGAGGGGTGCCCCAGGGGGCAGTTCTAAGTCCTATCTTGTTCTCCATCTTCATGCATGATTTCTTTGAAGTTTTGGATGGACTTGGAGTCAAGTACTTGCTCTACGCAGATGACATCTTCATTTATTGTGCAGCTACCTCATTGCTCTTATGCCAAACTAAACTCCAAGAAGCCCTTCGTCTAATTGCTCAATGGTGCCGATATTGGAAGATGTCCATACGATCAGATAAATGTCACGCCATCAACCTTTCTAGACGACGTGGAGACTGTGATTTCGATTTTAGCATCAATGGAGGTCTGATTGAGTGGTGTGACGAAATAAAGTTTCTAGGTTTTTATATTACAAGGCGCGGGGGTTTTCGCAAACACTCAGATTACATCCGGAAGAAAGTTTTTAACCGTATCAATATCCTAAAGGCCCTCTGCAATACACGTTATGGTGCCAGATCCTATCATCTTCTCACTCTGGCCAACTCCTCCATCCGGAGCATTATAGAATATGGCGCGGCCACTCTGTTATCGGCATGTGATTCCATTCTCATGAAGCTTGAAGTGTTGCAGACTACTGCTCTCAGGACGGCTCTTGGCCTCCCGAAATGGGTACCAAATATCATTCTCCGTCAGCACGCTGGCTCCCCCTTGCTGGCTGATAGAATCAACTCGTTGGCATTTAGCTTCTGGATAAAGCAGTGCTCCTTAGGCAGCAAGTCTCCTTTCTGGGATTTCCAAGAGGGCAACATTTTTGGCTTGGTGGAAAGCATACCCGGTATCACTACCATCTTAGAAGAAATCGATGGTCGACTAGAGCATTTGATTCCCTTCCAGATGCCTCTTCCGAGCCAGGAAGTTGTGCAACTTCATTTAGAAGACCTTCCTTTCCAGAATAAGGATCTTGATGGTAGCATCATCGTCCCGCTCTTCCAGGATTTCATGCAAAATTTCACCAACGGATGGCAGGTCATTGCTACTGACGCGTCTAAAGTTTCATCGAATACTTCCATTGCAGGGTGCTCGGAAACCTCTCAGTTCTGTTACAGAATCCCTACAATAAACTCCGTCTTTACTGCTGAGGCTCTAGCCATTGGCACTGCTTTAGACGAGCTGGTCTCCTTGGGTCACCCCATTCTGCTAATTACTGACAGCCTATCGGTATTAACTGCCCTTCAGTCTGTTTCTATCAGTTCTCCTAAAGTCATTTTGTGGCTGTTTAATAAGATTCAAAGGATTGCTTTGCAGTCCCCGAGTATCTGGGTATGCTGGGTGCCGGGGCATCGTGGAATTCACCTCAACGAAAAAGCTGATAGCCTTGCTAAAAGCGTAAGTGACTCTGATGTTTTGCTGAATTGGATTTCACCTGAGGATCTCATCCATTATAGAAAGAAAGCATTCTATCATACTCTCAACCAGCAGTACACATCGAGCAAATATATTAGCTCTCATGGCAACATCCCTCTGGTCAAGCAGACGTACGCTTGGGCTTCGACTCGTAGAGATGATGTCCTCATTTCGCGTCTTTTAACCAAGATGTTGATCACCCCTGCCATCCTTTCTCGTTTCGGTCTGACGAATGAAGACAGATGTAGCAGGTGCCATGTTTCTGACTCCCTAGAGCATATTCTTTTTTTCTGTCGAAAATATCAATCGCATCGTAATCTGTGTTGGGATCCTTCCACGCTGAGCACAGCTTGTTTTCGCTCTTTCATTGAGTTCTCTAAGGAATTTTGCAATTCTGAATCTTTTCGGATATCAACTCTTAAATTCCTACATAGTATTGATCGCTTTTAATCGCTCTCTCGATCTTGTTTGTTGATGTTTTTTCTGACTTTGGATCATTCGAGACAACAGCTCTGCCGCTATAAGTCTCAAAAATCCCCCCCTCCAAACAAACAAACAAACAAACAAGTTTTCAAGAGTTTCTTTATTAATCTGAAGATGGCAGGAGTATTCAAATCTATTTTGCAGCAATTTTTAATTGAATTAAGCTAAGTAATGTGTGTTTTGTGATGAATCGTAATATTTTTTGTGAAAATCAAATTCTTTTATTTTCGAATTTAGTAAAACATAAACCAAATGGGTAAAAAAACTCAAATGGGTAGAAAAAGAATAATCATTGTATCCTGCATATGCATATGTATATTTTTGTTCATAAAACTTTTATTTAATTCACGTTTAGATCCATCTGAAGACAGTTTTACAGATGTAAAATTTTGCCCTGCTTGTTTTGGTAACACTTTATGTCCACAATTTTATCATGGGGAAATACAATTGATAGGGGCTAGTAAATTAAAATCATTTAAATTACTCAATAGAAAAAATGTATTTTCTGGTAGATTTATGAGTCATAGAATTATTCTTAAAAAACTTGCTCATGATTGGGAAATTGCCGAAGCTGATAAAAAATTATGTCAGCTGTCAAAATTAACTGAATATTGTGACGTTAAAGAGGCAGTTAAACTATTGGTGAAAAATACTGTTTCTGCTGGAAGTCACAGTAATTTAGTAAAAGTCTTACAGCGATTTAATACTTCAACTGATATATCCAAGTGTCCATCTGAGAGACTTTTGACATATATTTTTAATAAACTTAGTACAGATAAAGGAGATTATGCTACTTCTGAATATTTGCATACTTATAAAGTTGGGGAAATGATGTATAGTTTACTAATAAATCCTGAAGCAGTTCTGTTACAGGTAAGATTAGGTGAATTTAATTCTTTTGTCCCTCAAAAGAAAAAAAAAAGTTAACTATATGATCATGTATGATTTTCAGTTGGATATAGTGGCTATTTAAATTTCATTATTTTGATCATCTGTTTTTTCTGTGATTTAAATTATTAAAGTCTAATTTAGAAAATCAGTATTAGAGTATAGATTACCTGTTGGATCGCCTTTACACTAATTGTTATACACAATCTGTTTACTAATTTATATGACATCTTTAACAAATATATTCATATATCCTGTGTGGCTTACATTAGAAAAAATCTGAGTAAGATGCTACTTTAAAAGGCTCTGAAACTTGCTATGGGTCAAGTTTGTATGCTCCAAATGTTGTAACCCTACACGTGAGTGGGGTTACAACATTTGGCGGCAGTGTTGAAGCCAGGGGGGGGGGGGGCAATCACCCCCCCCTCCAGAGCAATGACATGTCCTCCCCGAAAAATTTGAGATTTTGGGTAATTATTAGATCAATGAATTTACAAAACAATTATTAAGTAAATAATACAAAAATGAAGAATAAAATGAATATTAATAATACATTTGGCTCTCTGTTTAACAACTTGTAAGAAACTTAAAAAATCGTCCTTAAATAGAGATTGTTCTTAAGCAGGATTAGTGGAAAATTAATATTTGAAAAACATTTCAAATATCAAATTCCCTTCACACTTAACAGGCGAGGCAGGACTTTCAATATATTTCTAAATATATTGGTGTGTTTAGAAATACCTTATTTATTTATTTAAATTTATTTAATGTTTTCTTTTTCTTTTTTTTTCTTCTTTCTTAATTTTTTGTCATTGATACAGATATAATAAAATAGACTCCCTCTAATCCACACAGCTTGGGACCAGAGGTTGTGCAGATTTAAGAATTTTGTGGATTTCTGGCCATTGCTTTGTTTACATATTTTAAACAGCAATTTGAATGTAATTAATAATGCAATTGAAACTCTAATGAATGCTTACAGTATAAAAAAATATTAAAATAAGTAATAAACTAAAATAATAAAAATTTACATAATTTTTAAAATATTAAAAGCTAAGGTCAAGTTAATTATCAATAATGTATGAATAAATACTCATTGTATACATGAAAATTGTTTTAACTAAATTATTCATTGAAACTTATCTTATAAAGGTGCATTACTAATTTACATCAAAATAATAAAATAAGGAAGTTTTATTTAAAGTTTAGCCAGACTTAATATTCAAGCTTGATTAATACAGTAGACTCCCTCAAATCCGCACATATTTTATGGATGTAAACAATGAAACATTCAGTTCAGATGTAGGTGTAAAATTTGACTTTTTTAGTTTTATGTTTTATATAAATTCCATGCATTTTTTGATTTGTAATTTTAGTTAAAGTTATTGAATTAATGTTTTTTCATGAAGAAAGAATAATTCATTTCTGAAAAAATAAAGATATTGTTGATACCATTGCCATTGGTAATCACAATCTAACCAAATATATTTGTGTATTAATCAAGCTTTTTTAGTTATTAAGTCTGGCTAAATCTGAAATAAAGTTTCATTATTTTATGATCTTGATGTGAATGAGTAATGTATTTTTATGAGGTAAATTTCAATGAATAATTTAGGAAAAACCCATTTCATCTTTATAATAAATATTTAATTGTACATTATTGATTATTAATTTGACCTTTGCTTTTAGTATTTTTATCATTTTAAAAACTATCTAAATTTTTATTATTTTAGTTTATTACTTATTTTAATATTTTAGCATATTGTCAGCAATCATTATACTTTTGATTTCATTATTAATTACGTTCAAATTACTTTTAAAAAAATGTAAACAAAGCAGTGATCAGAAATCCGCAAAACCCCTGGTCCCAAGCTGTGCGGATTTGAGGGAGTCTACTGTACATAAATATATTTGGTAAGAAGATTGCGATTACCAATGATATCAACAATACCTTGAATTTTTTTAGAAATAAATTTATTCTTCTTTCATTAAAAAACATGAATTCAATAATATTAATAAAATTTATAATTAAAATACATATGGGATTGATATAAAACTAAAAAAGTTAAATTTTGTCCCTACATGTGAATTGAAAGTTTCATTGTTTACATCTATAAATTATGTGTGGATTTTAGAGAATTGTGGATTTTAGGGAATCTACAGTACTACATATTTTTATTACAACAAATACAAATTGCATACATATGATACTGCAAACAAGAACAACATTACAATATATAATGTCGCTTACAGTACAATAGAAATATTTATTATACATTTAATTAAACAAGTTTTTAAAAAATCTAAAAGTAGATTGTTTTAATCAGGGTTGGCAAGTTTTTGACAGTGTGCGGTTTGGTTTTATTCGGTTTAAACCATGGTTTAAGCTGTCATGTCAAAAACCTCGTCAGAAACCTCAAATACTACACTGATCCGTAAAATTTAACATTAAATATCTGTCACAGGTATACAACATTAGATATAATATTAAAAATTCACTATTACTGTATTGTATATTAATATAGTAGACTCCCTCAAATTCACAACCCTAAAATCTGCAACTCTCTAAAATCCACACATAATTTATAGATGTAAACAATGAAGCATTTAGTTCAAATATAGGGACAAAATTTGACTTTTTTAGTTTATCAATTCCATACACATTTTAATTTGTAATTTGGGAGGGGGGGCTCACGCCCCCCCCCCCTTCCCTCCAGCGATCTTCGGACAAAATCGGCGTTTTTCTGCTATCTTCAGACGGAATCAGCAATATTTGAGCAAAATCGGAGATTTATTGCGATCTTTTGACAAAATCGGCGTTTTCCCTTGTTTTTTAAAAGTAAAATCGGTGTTTTTTCGATGATCTTTAGACAAAATTTGCATTTGTACACGATTTTTTCTTGAAAACGGCATTTTATTCCCATGATCTTTTGACGAAATCAGCATTTTTTCCGTGATCTTTTGATGAAATCGGCTTATTTTTTCAAATATTTTTTTGACAAAATATTTTTAAGCGATTTTTTATCGAAAATGGTGTTTCCTCCCCGTGATCTTTTAACGAAATCAGCGTTATATCCGCAATCTTTAGACGAAATCGGCGTTTTCCCGCGGTCTTCAGAAGAAATCAACGTTTTATCTGCGATATTTGGAGAAATTGCCGTTTTTTCCGCGATCCTCATGGGAAATTCGCGTTTTTCATCTATCTTTTGACAAAGTTCGTTTACAAAAACATTGACGAAATCGTCGTTTTCCCACGAAATATTGACGAAATGTATGCTATTTCGGCAATAATTTCACGAATTTTGCATTTCTACGCAATTGTTTTTTCCGTGCACAAAACCGTACAAGTTGGCAACTGTCAGCATAAATAAACCTTCCTTGACACTTATACACTATTCATTTATTCTGTTGTTATTCATTTCTTTAATTTAAACTTTCCTTCCCAACCGCAAATCAAAACAACATATTGTTTATCTTTTGTCCAATCTACCCATCTGATTCACTCCGTTTTTTTTTTCATTCTGAACGGTCAAAGTACAGTATTACGTCATACTGTTTCTATTACATCATTTTATTCCAAAGTGACGTCATCCCGGCAACGTCCGTGGTTTTTCTTTTTTTTCAAAGATCGTCTGCTTATCTGAGAGGAATAAGAGAACATTGTTTTCAAATTTATGGAACCAGATGATTTTGATTGGAGAGAGATATCAGCGATTCTTTTTGGAAAACTGTGTTAGTACTTGGTTGTTGTTTTTCTTTGAAGGATGTCGTTGTGGTTTCGGGAAGATATATTGTTCATGAAACACCTGCCGTTATGCAGGGTGAATATAAAGTAGAAATAGTTTTTATAAAAATGATTAAAAGTATGTCCTGTTAAGACTGGAAGTTTAAGAATAGTATTATGATGATGTTACATTTAAGCTACCTGTTATATTTTTGCCAAAGCCGGTGTTCTTATTAATTTATTAACTAGAAGATGAAATGTATAGTTAGTGAGTTATTTTTCTAAGTTATGTGTTATTTAAATTTATTTAATTATTGTTTTTCTTTTAACTGTGTTCTTTGTTTTTAATAAACGTTAGTTTATTGTAAAACTTAATTACGTTTCTGTCTGTTATTACACACTGTCATTCTGCCATTTCATTTTTTTTTGCCTTATGCTTCCAATACTCTGTTTTTCAATTTAAGATTGTTTTAGAAAAACGATGTTTAAGAGTTATTTAAAGGCTGGCCCAACATACCGAGCCATCACAGGTTATGGGCCACGCCCATTTTTGGCGAATTTAACCCTTTGAGGGCCATAACTCCGGCAGAGTACGTTGGCAGATGTGTTCAGACAGTGCTCATTAAGACCTCCAAGTGAATTTTAGTTAGGGGGGGCACAGTTTTTCTTTCATTTAGTGACATTTAATGAACTTTTATTTTATTTTTAAAGGAATTTAATGTCTTTCTGGGGACTTAGTCAAAATTTTTGAAGTTTGAAAAAAAAAAAAGTGAAATTTTTTTTCGATACGTTTCTTATTTACGTATGTTTTTTTTGGTACAATATTAGATAGTAAACTTTAGAATATTTATCTTTCGAATTAGTTTTTTTTCCAAAAAAAAAACTTAGAATATTTTGAGGAATTTGAAATTTGAGCTTGTTTTTTTTACTATTCCAAATTTTACGGCTATGGCAACTATACAGGTGAGCATTACAAAGCTTAATGCCTATAACTACGGAAATTGGAGCTCTGATGTAAAATTTTTATTACTGGACAAAAATGCCTGGTCTATTGTCAATGGAACGGAAACCAAACCAGCAGATACTGAAACAACGGCATTAAAGGACTTTCAAACCAGAGAACGGTCTGCATTATCCATTCTGTACCTAAATATAGAGCCAGAATTCCGAAGAATTATAGAAAGTTTGGATGATCCGAAGGCCGTATGGGAGAAACTAAAAACGCATTTTTATCCTGACAATAGAGCCCGTCATATGCAGATTTTTTCGGACGTTCTAGCTACCAGAATAGAGCCAGAGGAGTCTATAGACATGTTCGCTGCCCGTATTCAAAGGATTGCTGGTCAATTAACAGAAATGAAAAAGCCTATGGAAGAAGAGTACCTATCTTTTCAAATACTTAGGTACTTACCGCCCCAGTTTGACAACATGGTACAATCTATTCTTCGATGGACAGATGACAATTTCACGTTCCAAAATATTTTGACAGAGTTGGTGGCCGAGGAATCCCAACTTATACTGAGAGAAAACGACAAAAGTGGAGAACAGAGTGCCCATGTGCAGTATGCCAGACCAAAATATCGACAGAAAATAACTTGCCATAGATGTGGAAGACCAGGTCATCACTTGAGACAATGCAAGTCTAGCAAATTCCTGCCAGATAGTGGTGGAAGACCCAGTAAGTCAACTTCTAGAGAAACATCTCCATCGAGTACGACAGCATCGAGAGAATCATTCATATCGAGACGTAGCCCTGAGAAACCTAGATGTCGCTACCAGAGGCCCCTGAAACCAGTGAGCCAGGTGAAATTCAAGCAGAGACGTAAGGATCCTAAAGGACAGGTACATTTTTTTGTTCAATCCAACCTTAGTAACGTTAAAGGTGATGAAGACGCCTGGATCTTTGATACAGGTGCTTCACACCACTTCTGCAAGGACAGAGACAAATATGTAACGTTTAAACCTCTTCATAATCATGAACTGGCTGTAGCAGTTGATGGTGCCACTTTTCCTATTGAAGGAACAGGCATGGTTGATTTAAAATTAGAAGGAGAAAAAGTTCGCTTTGGCGATGTAATGTATTGTCCTAGTCTTAGAAGGAATCTTATCTCTGGTTCAAGATTAGATTCCGGGGGAACTAAGTTCAAAGGAGGTAATGGGAGAGTAAAAGCCTATAGGGATGATTACACTTTATTTAGAGCAACTCTTAAAAATGGAGTTTATTATATTTATCCCGAGTCTAAAAATAAAAATAAACGAGTACAATTTGAGGCTTCCACAGTTCATAAAGATGATTTAAAGCTATGGCATAGGAGGATGGGACACATAAGTCCTACGTTAATTGCGGGTACTTATAAAAATAATGGTGTAAAAGGGCTGCCACGTATCACAAATAAAGATTTTCATTGTGAAACTTGTAAAATCAATAAACATAGGCGTGTTTCATTCAAACCAATTGGACAAATTAGATCAAAGCATCCACTCGAACTCTTACACACTGACGTGTGGGGTCCTACTAATATATCAGGTAGAGGCGGAGAACGGTTTTTCTTAACTATTGTAGATGATTTTTCTAGAAAAACCTCAATTTATTCATTACGACATAAATCTGAAGTATTTAGAGTGTTTAGAAACCATGTTCAAAGAGCGGAAACATTTCTAAATCTTAAAGTTAAATCTGTACGTAGTGACAACGGGAAAGAATTTGATAATGATAATTTCCAAAAATACTTTGAGGAACATGGCATACAACACGAATACACGAACACGTATAGTCCGGAACAAAATGGGGTCGCGGAACGTCTGAATCAAACAATAGCAGACGGTGCTCGTTCCATTTTGAGTGAAAGCAAGTTAAGCTTAAAATTCTGGCCAGAAGCTGTTCTTTACTTTGTATATACTTGGAATAGGGTATGCCATAAATTCCAAAGCAAAACACCATTTGAACTGTATTATAATAGAAAACCTTTTGTACGTCACTTAAAACCATTTGGTACAGAAGCATATGTAGGTGTCCCAAAACAATTAAGAAAGTCCAAATTTGATGCAAAAGCAAAGAAAGGTGTAATGGTGGGGTATGCTATGTCTACAAAAGGCTATAGAATTTTTCTCCCAGATTCAAATAAAATAATTGAAACATTAAACGTATCATTTAATGAGGAGGCCACTATCCCAAAACGTTGTAACGTTGAGGAACAAGGGCCTATCTATACTCTAAAAGACCCTTTTGGTGTCCCTGAAAAATGCAACGGAGACGAGCTGGGCCCTACTTACATCTTAAGTCCGAAAACACCTGAAATTGACCCTTATAATACTACAGATCCTTCTTCTGAAGAAGAACAGAAAGGTGATGAGGAAACACGAACATTAAGAGAAGCTGTTTGGATAAGAAAAACTAAAACTAGACCAATAGGGGGGCGAACAGATGTTTATTACTATGAACAAGGTAAAAAGGACAGATTAAGATCAATAAAAGATGTAAGGGATTATTGTTTGAAAAATGGTATCAAATTTGAGCCATATTTGTTTAGTTTCAGAGGATCTGATAAATATGAAGGTATAGTCCAAAGTGCCACAGGTAGTTCAAGTTCAAGTTCCAGTCCCAGTTACAATCCAAACTATGACCAAATCCCAGAAAACAACCAAGCTGATATATGACTAGCCGACTCAACCATACCGAACACGTACAAACAGGCACTTAAATCACCACAATGGGAACAATGGAAAAGTGCAATGGGGGATGAAATTGCCATAATGAAAAAGAGACAAGTGTGGCATTTAACACAATTACCTGAGGGAATACAACCACTTGGGTGCAGATGGGTATATACAATAAAGCATGATGAAACTGGAAAAATTGCAAGGTACAAGGCCAGACTGGTAGCACAGGGATACAAACAAATAAAAGGGGAAACATATGACGAGACATTCAGTCCCGTTATAAATTTTAGTTTAATAAGATTTTTCTTTTCAGCCTTAGTTTCTGGTCAGGGATGGACCCATTTGCAATGTGACGTAAAAGGAGCCTATTTATATGCTCCATTATCAGATGAAGTTTACATCAAACAGCCCCCAGGTTTTGTACAAAAAGGAAAAGAAAATTTAGTTTGTCGCCTACACAGGGATATTTATGGCTTGCACCAGAGCGGCCGTGTATGGTTTTTTGAGTTACACAGGGTTTTAATCAGTTTGGGTTTTGTAAAATTGGAATGGAGTAATTGTGTTTATATATTTAAAGATGATATTGTGTTATTACTATATGTTGACGATTTTGTAATCCTTGATAAAGAAAAAAAAATATATTGACAAAACAGTTAATCTCCTTATGAAGCACTTTGACTTAAAGATTTTGGGAAAAACCAAAAAATTACTTGGAATAGAATTTGAGGAAATAGATGGTAACATATCTATCCACCAATTAAAATATATAGAAGAAGTATGTTCCCACTTCAAGGACTTTAATTTTCCTATATCTTCCTTACCAATTAGTAAGGGAATGGTTTATTCCAAAAATCAATGTCCTCAAACAAATCATGAAATTAATGAAATGCTTCAATTTCCCTATAGAAGTGTCTTAGGTTGTTTATCATTTATTACGAGCCGAACCAGACCTGATATCTCATATGCTGTGAACATATTCAGCCAATTCCAAAGTAACCCTGGAATTGTCCATTGAAATGGCCTGTTAAAACTTCTAGGATATGTAAATCACACAAAACATCTTAAACTTAAGTTAACATGTAATAAAATTAACCTCATTACATATACAGATGCAGATTTTGCATCCAATCGGGACGATAGAACATCAATGGGGGGTCAAATAATTTTATTAGACGAATCACCTATAACATGGAGGGCATTTAAACAGAAATGAATATGTTTATCTACAATGGAATCAGAATTCGTAGCTTTGACCGAAGCCGCAAAAGAACTTTTATGGTTCAACAGAATTATTGATGAATGTTATAAAAGGCATATATTTTTAGGTCAAAAGGTTAAACCTACTCTATTAGTAGACAACATGGCTGCTATTGATTTCATAAAATCTCCCATTGAAAACTACAGGACCAAACATATAGATGTTAAATTGTTCTTCGTCCGTGATTTACTGAATCAGGAAATTTTCACAGTTAAACATATAAGTAGTAAAAATAATCTGGCCGATATATTTACTAAGCCTCTCACAAAATTTGAATTGCAGCGATTTATAGAAACAATATTTTTAACTTTAAAATTGTAAAACTAAAACCATTAAAACCCTCCTTTGAACTTCATATATCTTTCAATGTAAACATATATCTAAGTTTTTTTTAAGTTAAACTTTATATTTATTGACTTAGATGTTACAGAATGTTCCAGGAAACCTGTGTGTTTCTATGTGTAATATATGAATGTTTGTTTTTTTAAAACTCTTCCTTAGCCAATGAGCAAATTAATTTCCCACTGGAATGTGGTGCGGACTCCATGATAGTTCATCCTCCAGGGTCCGAGCGGCCCCAAGAAGCGTCACGCAGGGGTGAAAATGTAATCAGCCAGAGTGGCCTGCAGGGGGTAGCGGCTATTGTGGATGTTCCGACCACAGGAAGGCCTGTCGCGGGCACGTTATTTTTATTTCTGTAAGTCCCTATTTTAATATAATGGAAGTGTCACTTATGTCCCGCTCATGTGGAAAAGGTTAGATGTGATGAAATTTTTGTTAAGTGTATTGTTGAATTTAATGGTTATATATTGTTAAACTTTCTGAATTTACATGCATTTTTCATAAAAAGGTATTTAATACAAATTTCTTGTCATAAGTGTATAAATATATGTTCATGAAGTAAATTTCAAATTGACCAATGTTTATGTATCATATTGTTGAATGAATGGTATGTTAAAAATGTGGGCCCACATATGAAAGCTGAATGAATTGAATGTATGAAAAATAATATGATCATATTATAATATTTGATGTTTATACATATATTGAAAAAGAGAATTTTTTTGTTAATGCATTGTACATTGTATAAAGGTATA
Organism: Maratus speculifer; assembly: GCA_964019185.1. NCBI lineage: Eukaryota > Metazoa > Arthropoda > Arachnida > Araneae > Salticidae > Maratus > Maratus speculifer. Next base: position 73,666,692 of record OZ025293.1, read on the forward strand.
AAGTAACCATATAGTTATATGGTGAGGTAATTGTTATTGAAATTTCAGGTTTAAAGTTCAAGATACGTTATATACAAGAATTTACCATGTATAATTTCCAAATTTAAAGTCTAAAAAGTTTTTTTTCAGTATTGTAAATGTTTAAATTCAAAAGAAGAAAAGAATTGGACTTTTATATATCTCAGATTTTTGTAACTTGAAAGTTTTTTTTGAAATTTTCTGTATGAAAGACTTTTCCTTGGTAAATCTCATGGGGAAAAATGAGTTGTATTATAGTGGAAAAGTGTTCTTGTTCTATTGTTTAAATTACTAGCTATTATAAATGGCATATTGGTTTCTTTTATAAGTGTAAAAGAAGAAATTGATTATTTTTACTGTAATTTAACATCTATCAAGTAAGATAGAAATGAATAATTTATAATCGGTATTCTTTTTTGTCTTAAATTAGATTACTGAGAAAGTATAAGTGACAAGGGGGGGGGGGAATTGTCAGCATAAATAAACCTTCCTTGACACTTATACACTATTCATTTATTCTGTTGTTATTCATTTCTTTAATTTAAACTTTCCTTCCCAACTGCAAATCAAAACAACATATTGTTTATCTCTTGTCCAATCTACCCATCTGATTCACTCCATTTTTTTTTTTTCATTCTGAACGGTCAAAGTACAGTATTACGTCATACTGTTTCTATTACATCATTTCATTCCAAAGTGACGTCATCCCGGCAACGTCCGTGGTTTTTCTTTTTTTTCAAAGATCGTCTGCTTATCTGAGAGGAATAAGAGAACATTGTATGCAAATTTATGGAACCAGATGATTTTGATTGGAGAGAGATATTAGCGATTCTTTTTGGAAAACTGTGTTAGTACTTGGTTGTTGTTTTTCTTTGAAGGATGTCGTTGTGGTTTCGGGAAGATATATTGTTCATGAAACACCTGCCGTTATGCAGGGTGAATATAAAGTAGAAATAGTTTTTATAAAAATGATTAAAAGTATGTCCTGTTAAGACTGGAAGTTTAAGAATAGTATTATGATGATGTTACATTTAAGCTACCTGTTATATTTTTGCCAAAGCCGGTGTTCTTATTAATTTATTAACTAGAAGATGAAATGTATAGTTAGTGAGTTATTTTTCTAAGTTATGTGTTATTTAAATTTATTTAATTATTGTTTTTCTTTTAAATGTGTTCTTTGTTTTTAATAAACGTTAGTTTATTGTAAAACTTAATTATGTTTCTGTCTGTTATTACACACTGTCATTCTGCCATTTCATTTTTTTTTGCCTTATGCTTCCACTACTCTGTTTTTCAATTTAAGATTGTTTTAGAAAGCCGATGTTTAAGAGTTATTTAAAGGCTGGCCTGACATACCGGGCCATCAGCAACTATGTGGAACTGATGACCCAATTTAAAATTTTCGGAAGAGAATGCCTTAAATTTTCGGAAATTTCGGACGAGAATCACCCCTGAAAGAAAAAAAAAATGAAAACTTTTTTTTTTTTTTACACGCTTATTGAGATTTTAAAATAAAATCCATATCTTTTCAGTAAATTCGCCAATTTCTCTCAAATTTTCAGCAAGTTGAAATAATAGTAAACTAGTCCGTGTAACAAATTTTTATTAGAATACAATCCGTTATTAGAAAGTTACAACACCTACCAAAAATGTCCACTTAACAAAGACTGAAAGAAAAAGTAATAAACCATCTGCGGTATATTTGTGTTCACTCATCTGGCTGTTCAATGAAATCGGAGGAAGTTGAATGTTTACTGAATCCGATCTACTTTGGATAATGTTCTTTGCTACGCAGAAAGAAAACATGGGTTGATTTTTTTTTTAAATTTATTTATTCTTTTTAGCTTAAGATTCTACTTTCGTTTATTCTTTTTATCTAAACATTAAAAAAATGAAATAAAAAATGCAAAAGTATACAATCCAAAATGAGATGTTTATAAAGCTTAGAAAATCATCAAGGCTCTTATTATTATTGATTAAAATAATAATCTGATATCTACTTTAGTTTTATATTTTTTTCCAGTATTGTAAATGTGTTTCTGGTGTAAATTCGTGGGGAAAGAGATTCAAAGTGGATATTTATTTATTTTTTTTTTCCTTTAAAAAACTTTTTTAAGGTTATCTTATTATTATTTAAAATATCTTCTTTAATATTATTATTTTTCAGTGCTAAAAATGCAATTTTGATATAAATCACATACTTTTTTTTTTAGAAAGGGGGTTGGGGGTAGATTCTAAAAATGATCTGAAATTTGGAAAAGTCCGAAATTCAGAATCACCGAGGTCCGGAGGATTCCGGATTTTGGACTTTGTACTCAGGGCCTGATTAATGCACGGGCCTCCGGGGCCTCGGCCCTGGGCCCACCAATTTCAGGGGCCCAGAAATTATGTGGCTGATATTTTTTCCTTAATCAAATACTTTTCGAATAATATTTTTTTTTATAAAATATGAAACGTAAAATTTAAACAGTCTGAATGATTCAATAAAATTTTTAGAAGTTTTTATCCTAGGCACTTTTAACCCAAACAACTTTGTCAACTCATCAAATAAATCTTTCTTATGTGAAAGTATCGCCGAAAATGGGTAGGTAGGGGGGCCCAATTTTTTAACAGGCCCTAGGCCCAACTTAAGCTTGATCGGGCTCTGTTTGTACTGTACCTTTATGAGGCAAGTTTCATTGAATAATTTAAGAATAAAACATTTCACCTTATACTGAATATTTAATCATATATTTTTTATCATTAACTTGATCTTTGCTTTTAATATTTTAATCATTTTAAAAATCATCTAAATTTTTATTATTTTATTTTAATACCTATTTTTATATTTTATTATGTTGTAAGCATTCATTGTAGTTTTGATTGCATTATTTATTAATTACATTCAAATTACTGTTTAAAAAATGGGTGCGAATGCAGTTTATTCTCCTTCTTGGCGCGATTTTCAAAAATCGCCAAAATGGCGCGTTTTTGCGTCTTGTCTCTCGAAGCTTCTTGCTCCAAGGCCCGCCACACACTACAGAGACATGCGTCAAAAATCGTGCAACATGACGCAGTCAAACCGGTTTTTACTTTGTTATCAGGGTGAAACTCTCATGTCGTACGTTTTTTCGTTCAATGTTTCACTGGTGTGTGGCGGGCCCAAGAGACAAAGCACATAAAATATAAATCTAAAGACAAAAAAAAAGGAGAATTTTTACTTACCTGGAGCCGCTGTTTTGCTCCGGATTGACTGGTCAGTCATATACTTTTTCCCGCAAACTTTCAACAGCGTAAAGTATCCATTTGAATACTTTACTTCCTCATTCAAACAATCAACAACATTCTTTCTGAAATCAACAACTTCCATAGTAGTTACTGAATGGTATCTAACTAAATATAAAAAGAGGAAAATGCAAAAAAATAAACTCACTCGTTGAATGCAAGACGCAACTCCAATAAACAATCCTACCGGAAGCAATTTCTAAGCGGGAATAACGATATTCAAAAATTTAAAAGCTCTCTTTCAAGTACTCCTCTTTGGTCCAATCAGAAAACATTTAACAAAAAGGACCGTCCAATCAGAAACGGCTTAGAAATCGGTAGCCGAAGCACTCCTTAGGGTTGCCATATTGAAGATCCGAGAGGAGAAAATGAAAATCCAGGGTTACCATATCGAAACATTTATCGCTAAAAAAAAGTCGCCTTGGCGAAGGAGAGTAAACTACATTTCACCCAAAAAATGTAAACAAAGGGATGACCAGAAATTTGTAAAATTCTAAAATGCGCACAACCTCTGGTCCCAAGCTGTACGGATTTAGGGAGTCTATTGTAATTAGTATATAGTAAAGTATTACTATTAAATAAAATTTTTATTTATTTATTTTTTTGTTAGCAAAATTGTGCTTTTTAAAAAGTAAACAAATTTTGAAAATGCTCACATGAGCTGCACATTTTTTCCTTTTACTCAATCTTTTTAGTTTTTATTACTTTTGTGAACTTACAGCATTATCTAGGATTTAGGAAAAAGCTTAGAAATGCAGTTTTTTTTTATTTTTATTTTATTTTTTTTTTTAATGTAACAATATAATGTAGGTATGTCAGATTTTTTTAAATCTAGTCTCATGGGTGATTCTGGTCCAAATTTTCCAAAAAAATTAAAACGATATTTTCTGGGGGGGGGGGGGGGAATCTGTCATAAATCTGAAAATTTGGACATAAAATATATTGCAAACTTCTATTGCTGTAAAAATCAATTTTGCCGGAGGATCATGAAAGAAGGTAGATTTCGTGCAATTAACAGATAAAAAATTTACACATCTGTAAGTTCTGGAATATTTGGAAGGCTATGCTAAGCAACAATCGATCAAAAATGGAATTTTTCTATTTTTTTCTTGTCTATTTTTGCATAAAAATTTTCAACCCAATCAATAAAAATGGATGATGTCACTCATGATTTGTTGATGTTTTTATACTCACAAGGTTTTTCAAAACAATTTTCATTCTTATATTATATGCCAAAGTTTTACTAGGCATCATATTATAGAATAGACCAGTCTCAGCTGTGTTAAAAAATATTTTTCTTATTGTATCTATCCAATATCCTCTTTAATTCACCTTTCCATTCTTCCACTATTTTTTCATCTATTGAGCCATTTTCACTGCACTTGCTTTTAAATGCAAATCCATACCTTTCTTTAAATTTTGCTAGCCAGAAGAAATTTGAAAAATTTTCAATCCAAATTTTTCTGCTAAACGTGTAGTGTTTTCTTTAAATATCACTCTGGAAATTAGAATATTTGAAGCTCTTGCTCCATGAAGCCATTGCAGAAGAGTTTTATCAAATTCTCCTGACTGACCATCTCGAATTTTTTGCCATTTGGAAACTAATCCAAACTTTTGTGCTCCTTCAAGAATTTTTCCTTTATTTGCTAAAATGCTTTATAATATAGATTTGAGTAGAAACTCCTTTGCAAATGGGTCAATCCATTTCAAGTGGTCCAGCACTGGTTGCTCGACTATTTTTAAAAAATCTGAAATTTTTTGTACAACAACCCTAACCAGGGGCGTAAATCCCGGGGGGGTTTGGGGGGGTGCAGCACCCCCCCAGAAGAAATCAGTCAGAAAATTACCAGATCGCTCGGAAAAAGTATCTTTAGTCGGAAAAAAATAGTATTAACTTATAAACTAAAAAAACGGAAATATCATTCGGAAAATTTACCGTTTAATCGGAAAGTCGGAAAAATAGTATTATGTATTACCCAGGCATGAGATTGCAAAAAGTTAAAAAAAGAGGAAAAGCGCGTGAGCCAGAAAATGAGAAATTATTTTTAAAAAGCACGCTAAAAAGGAAATTTAGAAAGTTATTTTATTTGCCATAATAAAAGGGATGGGGGGGGGGGGTCAGAGTGAATCAATTTATGCAAATACTACTCTAAGTAATTCTGAAATGAAACTTTCTATTTTCACTGAAAAAAATCATTCAACAAACATGGTAAGCTAATGTTCCACTGAACTGCAAAAAAAGTTTGTACTTCTAATACAATGTTTTGCACAGCAACCTTAGCTAGCCATCCAATTCCAATTTTAACATATTTTTGCTTAAAATATCATTTAAACATGGGAAGTTAAATTTGCAAATCATCTGGGGAAGAAAAAAAAAAAAACTTAAAAACATTAAAATTGCAGCTAATTTTTTGCGATTCTTTGATGAAATTTGCATTTTTCTGCAATCTTTTGACAGAATGTTTTTTCTTCTGTGTTTCTTTCACAAAATTTACGTTTTTCTCGCGATCTTTTAACAAAAAACGCCTTTTTTTTCACGATCTTTGGACGAAAAACGCGTTTTTTTCGCGATCTTTGGACAAAAAACCGCGTTTTTTTCGCGATCTTTGACCGAAAAACGAGTTTTTCTCTCGATCTTCGGACGAACAACGCGTTTCTCTCTCGATCTTTGGAGGAAAATCGCCTTTTTCTTGCAAACTTCCAGCGAAAATTCCGTTTTTCTTGGGATCTTTTGACGAAAATCGCGATCGTACGGCGAAAATTGAGTTTTTTTTTTCACGATCCATTGACGAAAATAGTGTTTTTTCACGATCTTTTGATGAAATTAGTATTTTTAAGACACACATAGAGACACAAATAGCATTTGTTTTCGCGTCTTTTTTAACGAAAATCGTACTTTTTCCATGCGATCTTTTGATGGAATTTGTGTTTTTCCGCGATCCTTTGCCGATAAAAAAATTGGAAAAGCGGAAAATGACAAAAAAAGCAGAAAACCGCGGATCCGCGGAAGAATCTGATGCCTGATTACCCTATAAAAACTTATAAATTAGAAAAATGGAAAAATCAGTTGGAAAAACTCTTGTTCGATTATAAAAAATGGCATTAACTTATAAAAACTAAAATATCATTCGGAAAATTTTTTGTTTCCATCAGAAAAAAAAGCATGTTTAGTCGGAAAAAACAGTATTACGTATTAACCTATAAAAATTTATAAATTGGAAAAACGGAAAAGTCAGTCGGAAAAAATGGTGTTAACCTATAAAAACTTCTAAATTGGAAAAACGAAAATATCATTCGGAAAATTTCCCGTTCCATCGGAAAAGGCATGTTTAATCGGAAAAAACAGTATTACGTATTAACCTCTAAAAGCTTATAAATTGGAAAAACGGAAAAATCAGTCGGAAAATTTCTTGTCCGATCGGAAAAAAATGGTATTAACCTATAAAAACTTATAAATTGAAAAAACAAAAATATCATTCGGAAATTTTTCCGTTCTATCACAAAAGGCATGTTTAGTCGGAAAAAATATTACGTATTAAGGCGAAGGTGGACCTTCAAAAATCATCCAAAATTTCGAAAAATGCTTTTTTTCCCCAACTCATGAAGCGCTTATTATAAATCTATTAAATGTATATTATGAGTGTATTATAAGAAATATTCATTTATTATATAATATTTAATGTTATTTATTATTGAAATACTAATAGCTCTAATTTAAAAGTGCATTTTCTCAAAATGAAAATTTCGAGATAATGTCAATTTTCAAAATGTTCCATGCGCATCCTTAATTTCCTGAGTTCTTCAAAATTTGTTATGTAATTACCTTATAGTACATAGAAGAAATGTTAGTTAAAATAATCGTTCTTCGGAACTTATAATTATAACCTGTAAATTCTTTATCAGAGGAATGATTTACACAGTTTTTTCACTATAAAAATTGGTTTTTGAACTTATTATTATTATTATTAATTTTTATTTTATGTTTATGTTTAATATTTCAACTAAGTTTTACTCTTAGGTCTGAAAGGTATCTCATTAATAAAAATTATTATTTTATATGCAAAAGAAATGCGCCTGGAGCATTTTCAATTAATTAATTATTTCAATAATTAATAATTATTAAATTAATTAATATTTTTCCTTAAAAATTTAGCTTTTCTCAAATAACTACAATTGTAATCACATATTTCATTTTCAAGCAAATCGGTTCAAAAGAAAATTTTTTTTTGAGAGTCCACCTTCGCCTTAACCCATAAAAATTTATAAATTGGAAAAATGGAAAAGTCAGTCGGAAAAATTCTTGTTCGATCGGGAAAAAGTATGTTTAGCCGAAAAAAAGGTATTAATTTATAAATATTTATGAATTGGAGAAACATTTTTGTAGTTTTTAATTAAATAAGAAAAACAAGTTAATTAGTTTAATTTACTAATTAATATAACTTATCAATATATAGGATTTTATTTTTTTTGATAAAACTATTCAGAAAAATTTTGATTTGTCAAATATTGTGTACTCGGAAACCTCGATATGACAAAAAAAATATATTTATGTACATATTGTAGCAATGTTAATGTTATTTGTAACTGTGGTATTTTGAGTGAAACCTTAATATTCCGATTTTTTTTCTGTGCCCTTTGACTTCGAAATATCGAAATCTACCTGTATTTATTTACTATAGGAAAGTTTTTAGTTTAGTCTCGAAATTTTAAGCTATACTGATTGAAGTGAAGAAACTCCTATTGTTTTTAGCTAAACTTTAAATTTAGTTAGAAATATGTATCACGGAATTTAAATGGTATCCGATGAAAATTCAAAACTGAAATACAAATGTTTAATGTTTTTCCATATCGAAATCTGGATGTTTTCCACTCTATACAAATTTTACCTTTAATTGAAAATAATTATGGTTTTATTTTTTCCTACTAACTAATATTGTGTTTTCTTTTTATTTTATTAAAAAATATATAATTAAAAATGTGAAACTGTTTTTATTTACCTTTTTACGTAATTTTGGATTGATTTAAAAAAGTGCTTAAGAAATATATGATATAGGATGAAAATTGAAAATACTCAAATACTTTGAATTGTTATCTCGAAATAATATGAATATTTTACAGTATACGAGTATATTTCTCTCAGAAATAATACGTATAAATATTTTTATTAATACTATTGCATTTTGTTTAGTCCGAAAAATAAGGGGCTACAAGCATCAAGTTGCTACGCTGTTTTAAAGTTTGTCGTTAGAAAGAATTAAAACTTATATTAAGAAATCCCTTCTAAAATATTCCTTAAGCAAACAAATAATAATTATAAAAAAAAGTTAGAGATTTTATCTGACTTTTGAAAAATAGAAAGATAGAACATTTTTTTCTCTTCAAAGTAAAGCTTGGGCACCTAGACAACTGGGCGCTGAACTTCCTGTCCTATGTGTCAATTACAAAATAAGCAGCACCTGCATTAACTCTTTGTTTAAACAACCGTTAGTATTCAAGTTCATAATACGAAATCATTCAATTACAAAATGTCGATGCGAGAATATTTTGGTGTTTGGTTAATAATTCAATATTTTTGCATCAGTTATGTCCTCACCTAAATGTAAGAGACAGAAAGTGCAATCTGCGTTACGTAATTCCATTTTCGATAATGATTATAGGAACACACATAATAAACAAAAACATGCTAATAAAATTTCAGCTCATATACATATACCGTTTTGCGTTGCTGGAGTTCCGAAAAAAACTTTTTGATGTAAGTAAGCTACTTTATTACAGAATATTTTAGATGTATAAAATGTGTAAATAACTATTGTTTTCATATTTAATAATAGATTTATTTATTTATTGCGGGGACAAATAAATTATTTAATAACTTGTAAAAATGTACTGTTATTCGATATATATGAACCATAGACGTCTAATACCTGGACTAAGAAATGGCAACCTTTCTTGAATCCAACATTACCTACCCACCAGCACGTGATGGTGGGCAGAATGTGCGCCAAACCGGTTATTCTCCCGCCAAAAACTGCCATTGGAATTTCCGCACCCATATTTCGTCTGCGTTGATAGAGCTTCGCGGTACACCGCCAAAGGGATCACATCCAAAAAATGTCACCCTTTTAGCGATAAAACCTTGGTCATTCCAGCTTCAAGTATTTCGGAAGAGAACAAAGGGATCCGTTATCTAGTTGTTATTTCTGATCTATGATATGAACCTTTTTTTAACAGTTAGTATCACAATTCCCGAACTATTTGCTAGTTTTGTTTCAAACTGGAGATGACAAGCTAGTTATTATTTAAATTTTATGAAGTCATTATTATTTTTAACTAAATTTTTTCTTTCAATATACAGTGAAACCTCCAAATAAGGGACACTCCAAATAAGGGACACCTCCATTTAAGGGACAAAACTTCTGGCCCTGTCCCTTGATATAGGACGTGTAATATATTTACCTCTGAATAAGGGACACTCAATTTAAGGGACACTTGAAAATGAGATTAACGGGACTGGTTTTTGCATTTTATGTAATGAAGTATAGTCTGTGGTAAAAATTAAAATACATATTTTTCTGAACTTATCAAACAAATAGACAATCATGTTGATACAGAGTAAATACGACACAGTTAACAACAATTTATTTACCTACAATTGGGATTCGACATCAGTGCGTTTATCTGCATTGAAAGTATTGCTGAAAATTGTGAAGATTATTCTGAAAGTGGAGAAACGAAAACAATAAATTGCTTTTAAGCTGTTCTCAAATCCAAAAAAAGTAATTTATTTTTATTCAGAAATGCCTGAAACTGGGAAGTGTTGTTGTTCAGAAGTAATCGACCAATTTTTTCTTTCTCGCTTTCTTTTCTTTTCTTTTTTGTAAATGTGATAGATTTTTCAGAAAATATCATCAAAGTGGGCGTTTTGAATCGAATTTCCACGCAAAAGAAGAATAACTGCTCAAAAAAGGGTAAAAAACGTTTTTGTCACCTGATCAAAATCGTTTATAACTCAATAGACAATTTACTTAACGAAAAATTGAAAACACAGTTGAATTCCAAATCGCTTCCATAGTCCAGCATTCCAATTTTAATTGTGTCAAAACATTTTCCACTTGCTGAGCAGAGCAGTCAAGATTTGTTGCGTTAAAATACGCAAAACATTTTAATACTTTTTTTTTTTTTTTTTTTGTAAATACTGCTGGCAATGAAGAACTAAAATTTAGAAGTATGGTAAATGAACACTTGAAAGTTTTTTACTGAAAAATTTAAATTTGCAAAACAATACCTTTTGGCTGATTACTTCAAATAAAATTCTTTCAAAATTTTTATACTTTTTGCCTGTACACAATTTGAAAAAGTATCAATTGAAAATCAATTATTCTACAAATCATTTAATGATTTAATAATTAATTGAAAATTTTAATTAATTAATTCTCTTTTTTTATTTTTGTCTAATTAACGAAATTTATACATTTATGGTTCATTCAAATTTCACCTTTAATGCTTTGTTATTTTTATATCCTTCTTAAAGATTAATTAAAAATAATATAAAAAACTCCGAATAAGGGACACCTCTATTTAAGGGACAAAAGTTCCGGTCCCATTGATGTCCCTTATTTGGAGGTTTCACTGTATTTGCTTTCTTTTTTGCCAACCATTTTACAATTCGCAAGTCAATGTATTTAGTATTGTGCATGAAGTTAAAACTGTACTATGGATCTTTTTATATTTTATCAATATTATTTCATTAATACTAAGAAAGTTAATTTATTTTTTGAAGTTCAATTCTCAATATATGTAAAATATTCTATATTTTTAAAACTTTGTTATAGTACTAGATATAATAATTTTGCCTCACTGCATAACAATAATTTGATTATTATTTTGTACATAGATTTTTTTTGTGTGTGTGAGTGTGTGTATAGATAAGAAACAAAATTTAATCATCTGAAACTTGAAAATAATTTCGGCCTTGGGAGAAGATAAAATGTCGCAACTTTTGATTGTTTAAAGCTTATTGATGATTAAATCGATCTTTAAACCTCTTTTGCAATTTAAAATTTTTTACTGATACATTTTTTTTTTTTTTTTTTTTTTTTGAGCTTGGTGTGCCTGTGTGTGTGTAGGAGAAGGGGGGGGGGGGTTGTAGAGAAACAAGAATTTTACTTTTGACTTATGTATTTCGTTTTTTTGTTTTGTATTTTGTGCATGTTTTCATACGGCGACAGCAAAACTGATGGCTCTATTTAATTGCCTTATTTATTTATTTATTTTTAAGAATAATTTGAGTATAATTTGAAAACACAATGAATTCGCACCTGAATACTTACATACTTTGCTTTAATAATTTGTTATTTATCTATATAATGCACCTAATATATTTATATGATATATATAGTATATATTTTATCTAATGGCTGGGCAACGACGGGCGGGTCAGCTAGTAGAGATATCTGTACATATATACAATAGTTTGTCCTGACTGACTGATAACCAACGTTCGGCCCAAAATATTGAATGTAGAACCATGAAAATTGGAGAGAAAATACTTCTTATGATGTACGTGTCCACTAAGATGGACTTTCTGAAATTATCCCCCCCCCCTAAGAGGGACAAGCGAGAGGGGGGGACGGGGTCAAAATTTTGGAACAACTTACCATATCTCAGCAAACATTTCAGGTAGGAGCGTGAAATTCCAGAAAATAAATCTACTAAAAGTATTATTAAACACATAATCCAACGATTTTCGAAATCCCCCCTCAGGAGGTTAAAAGGGGGGGGATCGAAAAATTTAGGATATTTGGCACATCTGAGATGTGCCAAATATCCTAAATTTTTAAAAAGCAGTCTTTTTTAATAATAGCTTGAAGCGGCAGAAAATAAAATTATTAAAAACTAATTAAATAAGTGTTACAGCAATATTTATAAATTTCCACTCCCGAGGGGTTTAAAGTGGGGGTGGAAAAATTCCATACTTTTTGGACCATGTGGCGTATCATAAGAGAGCCCTCAGATCACTCTTTCATATTATAAACCTCTCTCCCCTCCCCCTGATCCCCTCCAATTTCCCTACCGTGGACAATTTTCGATCTTTTTTTAAACTGTAGCATTTTATCATTTAAGATCGGATCTTTTTACAGTGCCCTCCGATAAATATTATTTATGATATATGAAAAATTCACAGTTAGAGGAAGTGTCTATTTTGGGAGGAGAAATATTTCCTAAATTTGGCCTACATCTCTCTTGTGATATATCGTTGGATACCCACTTAGTCCTCACAAGTCACCGCTTTTCTAAATTTAGCTGACACCTTTCGTGTGATATATCGTTGGAAAGCCCTGCAACTGCTTATTCATATTATGCACTACCCATGTCCCTCTCGGGTGGTATGATTATTCCATCAGGAGATCGTCTACTAATAGGTAAAGTATGTTGTTATATACGATTAATAATAGCATAATATAAGATTATTTGACTATCTCGATACACTTAAGTCATAATTATCTTGAGAATTATATTATATATATTGAAATATATCTATCTATCTATCTGTATCTATCTATCTATCTATCTATCTATCTATATATATATATATATATGTATTAGTCCTCATGTTGGCCATAGTACTCGGAAATTTTCCTTCTTGAAAGTCGGAAATTTATGCGCCTACACCCCCCTACGCGACTAGAGTGGTTTACGCCCCTGACCCTAACATGATGGAAGTTCAAAATGACCGTTATTTTAACTCTACTATTTTTTGTTTGTGCATGGCAGCCATCTTTGTTTCATTGTGTGCAGCGATTTTCTCAGATACTAGGATACACAAAATTGTAAATATCTCGTCTTCTATTTTCCCAATTGAAATGGGGTTTGCAGCATTTTGTTCAGAATAAAATAGGCTAAATATACAGTGTAAGAAAAATTTTGAAAAATAAATTTTTACAGGTGAAATTTTAGCACAAAATTTACGATTTTTTCCAAAATCTATCCGTTTGCAAGAGGAAAATTTTCATGCAAGGGAAACTGTCAACCTTACACAATTTTTTCTACAAATAAGTCAAAAGTGCGTGTACTCATACACCAAGTCCTAGATCTGGGAGCTAATTTCTCTTTGCGAAAAAAATTCCGAAATTCGTCAAAAATTTCAAAAATTGCACTTTTTAGGCTTTGATATCTCTGGTGGGGCACGAGATAAAAATCTGAAATTTTGGCCTGTGATAGTATCGTGTAGTAGCGTTATGTACAAAAAATTTCAAGAAGGAGATTTGACTACAAGCTGAGCTATGACATGTAAAATATGTGAAAACAATACTACCAAACTATTCTAAACCTACTATGTAATTGTTCAACAAGACTGTCAACCTTGCACAATTTTTTCTACAAATATGTCAGAAGTGTGTGTACTCATACACCAAGTCCCAGATCTGGGAAATGATTTCTCTTTGCGAAAAAAATTCCGAAATTCGTCTAAAATTTCAAAAATCGCACTTTTTAGGCTTTGATATCTCTAGTGGAGCACGAGATAAAAATCTGAAATTATGGCCTTTGATAGTATTGTGTAGTAGTGTTATGTACGAAAAATTTCAAGAAGGAGATTTGACTACAAGCTGAGATATGACATGGACAATATGTGAAAACAATACTGCCAAACTATTGTAACATACTATGTAATTGTTCATACCTCAAAAATTTTAAATTAATTATTTATGGTACAAAGTTAAATGTTAGTTACAAATATCTTTTTCAAATGCTTCTGTGTGATTTAAACAATTCAGAATCTATGCTAAGCCAATACACTATTTGTCCAGATGAACAAATCTACTAGAAATGCTATTGTAACAATTTTACTCGGAACACATTTCAGGAAAAGTAAATTACAGACAATGAATTGCAACTGATCGAGTTTACATGGCTTCAATTATTAAACGTAGAGAATTTCATTCAAGTTAACAAGGGATGACAAGACTTGGGGGGGCTTCAAATAAAATTTTTAGAAAGAACAGCCTGATGGACTGACAACAGTAACTGGTCGAACTCATAACATCTCTCGTAAATATTGTTAAGCTCTTTGTTGAGCATATATAGTATTTTGTAAATTAAATGCTTATTATTTAACTGTTTTCAACAAACGATATTTTCTGTGTAAATATTGTAATAAAAGAGACTAATCTCATTTCTCCTAATGTACTCGTAATAGCATTTCTTAACATTTTTTTAATCACCGTATCTCAGCTTGTAGTCAAATCTCTTTCTTGAAATTTTTTGTACATAACACTACTACATAATACTATCAAAGGCCAGAATTTCAGATTTTTATCTCGTGCTCCACCAGAGATATCAAAGCCTAAAAAGTGCGATTTTTGAAATTTTTGACGAATTTCGGAATTTTTTTCGCAAAGAGAAATCAGCTCCCAGATCTGGGACTTGGTGTATGAGTACACGCACTTTTGACCTATTTGTAGAAAAAATTGTGCAAGGTTGACAGTCTTGTTGAACAATTACATAGTAGGTTTTCAATAGTTTGACAGTATTGTTTTCACATATTTTCCATGTCATATCTCAGCTTGTAGTCAAATCTCCTTCTTGAAATTTTTTGTACATAACGCTACTACACAATACTATCACAGGCCAAAATTTCAGATTTTTATCTCGTGCCCCACCAGAGATATCAAAGCCTAAAAAGTGCGATTTTTGAAATTTTTGACAAATTTCGGAATTTTTTTCGCAAAGAGAAATTAACTCCCAGATCTGGGACTTGGTGTATGAGTACACGTACTTTTGACCTATTTGTAGAAAAAATTGTGTAAGGTTGACAGTTGCTCTTGCATGAAAATTTTCCTCTTGCAAATGGATAGATTTAAGAAAAAATCGTAAATTTTGTGCTAAAATTTCACCTGTAAAAATTTATTTTTCAAAATTTTTCTATCACTGTATATTTAGCCTATTTTATTCTAAACAAAATGCTGCAAACCCCATTTCAATTGGGAAAATAGAAGACGAGATATTTACAATTTTGTGTATCCTAGTATCTGAGAAAATCACTGCACACGATGAAACAAAGATGGCCGCCATGCACCAACAAAAAATAGTAAAATTAAAAGAACAGTCATTTTGAACTTCCGTCATGTTAGGGTTGTTGTACAAAAAATTTCAGATTTTTTAA
The DNA here is from genome assembly GCA_964019185.1 of Maratus speculifer. Taxonomy (NCBI): domain Eukaryota; kingdom Metazoa; phylum Arthropoda; class Arachnida; order Araneae; family Salticidae; genus Maratus; species Maratus speculifer. The sequence continues at coordinate 73,682,137 of OZ025293.1, forward strand.
AAATGGTCGAGCGACCAAAAAAATATTTTCTGGACCACTTGAAATGGATTGACCCAAATTGACTTTTGAATTTGATATACCAAAAGTTTTATTCCACTCTTCAGTATTTTTCACTTTTTTCTATAGTGTAAGATGATTTCCTTTTGATGCCATTCCCTCTGTCTACTCAGAATTTAGATTCATAAGCATTATTCTAACTTTGCAAGCTTTCTTTCTGAAAAAGAAATTTGTCTAACTGGTTGGAGAGGAGAAATGCAATGTGCCACTGGACAACAGAAGAGAGGAATGAAATATGCATTTGGACAAAAAGAGGGGAAGAAGATGAAAATGAACACCACATTCCAACAATTAAACCTTTCTCCTTTAACTGTACATAACTGAATTGCAAGAAAATTTGTTAGGTAGATTTCATATGAAAAAGCTATATGCAGATTTACACTGATCATATCTCCTACACCTCAAAATTACCATCAGTAAAAATCTTTATCTATCTATCTGTCTCTCTCACTTTTTTATGGACACGATAACATCTATAATTTTCCCCAAATCACTTCCAAACTGATTCATAAAATCAAGGGTCATAAAATCTTGGTCAAGTTTGTTAATGGGCAAAATTAGACCTAGGGGGTAGAAATAGGGAAGGTTTTTATGAAAACAGAAAAAAACACATAACTTCTTAATAAAAGTAGATTCACACATTTCCCAATTCACAGATACACAGTATTTACAGATTTCCCAACTCCAGAGCACCTGAGCAATCTTTCATTTTTCCTTTTCCTCTCCCTTCTCTTGTCTATTATTTCATTTTTGTTTCACTCTCATTGTGGTTTTTTCTTTGGAGGTGAGGACAATTCAACATATGCTGATATCAGCCTGTGTATATCGACTTATGATTAATTGTAAATCCCTTACTTGTTTGCCATGTGTGGTAGCCTTTTTCTCTGGAAAGGGGGGCTTTGGCAGTTGAGGGAAACCAACAGACTGCTTTGGCCTCTGCTTCAGGTTGATGGAAAGTGCATACTGGTCCTGTTTGCATCAGTCACCTGATCAGTTGACTTGTGTTACTAACTGGAGATCAAGTGAGTAGACACTTACTATATATCTTGTTAAGGGTTGAGACTGGCATAGGAGTATCTTCTAAATGTATAGGCTCTGGTTCGCACTGATGTATAAATGTGAAACCGCTTGTTGGACTCGGTAGTCTGGCTGGGATTTGAATTAGATTTATCTTTACTATGGATGGAAGTATTTCACTTTCCTCTATTTCTCTTTCATGTGGAGCACAACAAAACATACAGAAAAATTCGTTCATTCTCTTCTTTATCATCAAATGTGTATTAGTCTGTCTAATAGTAAAAGAATTTCACCTTTTCTTACCTCAAAAATTTTTCAGACTGCTTTTGGTGATAACTATTCACTTAAGAAACTATATTCTGGAGATTTGCTTGTTGAAGTTTCTTCAGCCAGCCAATCACAACTTCTCTCAAACTTCAATACAGTTGGATCTTTCTCTGTTTCTCTTAAGGCCCCTGTCCTTCTGAGCTGGAACTTCAAAATGGTTATATTGGGAAATTAGTTCAAGCTATGACTGCCAGGAAGGGAGGTGCCTTCGGAAGAATTTTGTATCCAATCAGAGTAAAAAAAAATTTCTTGGCTGTCAAATTACAGTGATTAATTATGATGAAGGCATATTTTTTTAACACCTCCTGGTTACTAAACTATCAATGATAGGTGTCTGCTTTTTTCCCTTCTCATGTACAAAAGAATCATTAGCAACTGGATTATAAACAGATGTTAACCAGATAGCATTGAGCTGCACATACAAAAGGAGGCTATACTTTGCGGTCAGTTGCATGAAATTCGAAATACACCCGGAAGAAGTAATATAGTCAGGAGGGAAAAAACAGTTTTCAGTTTTAGATATAACAGAAATCTCTTTATTTTTATCCTAATTTATTGCTCTCTAATTAAGTAATTTATAAAAACAACGAGAGAGAGTTTTCTATAAGGTCAGGAAATACCTAATTAGTATTTATTTAATGGGGGATATGTTTAATTAAATTGTTTATAAATCTGTTCTTTCACCCATTCAAAATCTGCAGATAGCATTGTTTTGTAATTGTCATTTAATTTTCTTTAATATCCGAATATGCCTTTTCTTTTATCTTATCTGAATGAAAGACAAATAATTTTTTAATTTTATTAATACGTTTATAGTTTTAAAGAACAATTTACAAATTAGTTTCTATAAAATAAAGCTTCAAATTTCATTCAAAACATTCTAAATAACACAGAAATTTCAGAAATATTAAAACAAAAGATAATTCATAATACAATGACTAATGTATATATATCCATTTATCCATATATTTTTTAGTAATTTGGTAATTTGCCTTCTATTTCTCTTCAACTGTTTTTAATAATATGATTGTAAAAATACTGGTTTCATTGGTTTATTTAATGGTATTCTCTGAATAACTTTGGATGTATTTATGAAAGTATATATATACACTATCTACCAAAAAGTATTTGTACACTTTCAGTTTTGACATTTTGTCAAATATTTAAAAATATACTGGTTGGATTCTTCTGGAACTTCAGAAATATAAAGATTATGTTTCACTTTATATTTATTTACATTCATTTGTTAAGCGGGTAATTAGGGGGCCGGCAATAAAACAAAGAATAATAGAAATATTTGGGATCACCCTGTACATGAAAATGCATGAAATGACTTATTGCTTTAGAATACAAATATATGAATACAGTAGAATATGTACACTAATTTTTGTGAGAATAGCATGTATATTTATGGCGATAGAGCGATTTTTTTGAAAAATTCAAAAAATTCTGGTATGTTTTTTGTTTATATCATGCTGGGTTTTTGACCAAATTTAACGCAAATTTCAGAAAAATTGGCAAAATGCAGTAGAAAAAATGTAGCGCAATTGGAATATAAATATATTAAATATTTTATAAAATATGAGTAGTTTTATGAAATAATTTTTATCTGCGCATGCACGAACGATAAAAACAATTCTTTTACATCATTTAATAGTCAATTCTATGGAGTAACTTATAAAAAAAATCCAATGAAATGTCGTGAAAATTCGAAAAGATATCATTATTATGAGTAAGCTGTTTTTACATTGCTCTCTAAAAACGGCTGAATGATAAGGGATTCCCCACAAATTGACATTTTTTATTGACTGACTTTTAGGAAAAAATTAGTATTTAATGTATACAATATCTAATATAATATTTCTGTTAATAAGTATCTTGACATCTGTGATGGAAAAGAATAAAAGCCCTTTTCCTTTTCTATCACAGGTGTCAAGATACTTATTAGCAGCAATATTGTATTCATTAAATAGTACTAATTTTTTCCTAAAAGTCAGTTAATAAAAAATGTCAATTTGTGGAGAATCCCTTATCATTCAACCGTTTTTAGAGAGCAATGTAAAAACAGCTTACTTATAATAATGATATCTTTTTGAATTTTCACGATATTTGATTGGAATTTTTTTTATAAGTTACTCCATAGAATTGACTATTAAATGATGTAAAAGAATTGTTTTTATCGTTCGCGCATGCGCAGATAAAAATTTTTTCATAAAACTACTCATATTTCATAAAGCATTAAATATATTTATATTCCAATTGCGCTATATATTTTTAAATAGATTTTGCCAATTTTTCTGAAATTTGCGTTAAATTTGGTCAAAAACACTCTATGATATAAACAAAAAACATACCAGAATTTTTTGAATTTTTCAAAAAAATCGCTCTATCGCCATAAATATACATGCTATTCTCACAAAAATTAGTGTACATATTCTACTGTATTCATATATTTGTATTCTAAAGCGATAAGTCGTTTCGTGCATTTTCGTGTACAGGGCGATCCCAAATATTTCTATTATTCTTTGTTTTTTTTACCGGCCCCCTAATTACCCGCTTAACAAATGAATGTAAATAAATATAAAGTGAAACATAATCTTTATATTTCTGAAGTTCCAAAAGAATCCTACCAGTATATTTTTAAATATTTGACAAACTGTCAAAAACTGAAAGTGTACAAATACTTTTTGGTAGATAGTGTATATATATATATATATATATATATATATGTATGTATAATACCATTAAAAGTAGACAGGATTCACCATATATATATATATATTGCATTTAAAAAAAAAATGTAAGGAGAGGAGGGGAAGCAATGAAAGTATAACATAATCAGTTTCGCAGCGAGGGGGGGGTTTGGGGGTTAACCCTTCCCCCCCCCTCCCCCAGAGACATGACAAAAATACAGAAATTTCCATTTTTATGAACCGAATCATAAAAAACAAAACTAAAGTTAGAATTTTATTTGTTTTGTTCTCGAAATCTGCCGCTTTATTGAATCAGATTTTATTTAAAAATTTGACTCGTTTAAGTGGCAGTAATGCATTTTCTTTTAAAAATGGGGAAAGCACATGATAACGGTATCAGTATCGAAAACTGGTCACTCAATTTCGGAAAAGGCCGGCATTCATTTATACTATTGGAAATCAGCTGATGGCTAAAAGGAATGGTCATATCCTGTCACTGCCAATACTGTTTCGGGTTTTTCAATACTGCTCCGTTGGGGGGTCTTAATTAGTTACATCTGTTTTTTGCTCCTTTTTTGGAAATGGGACTGGACTCTTGAATTCCAGGAAAAAAAAAAAAAACACTTGCTTTGAAGGATACGCTTAATTCCACAAACATTCTGTTGGTAGTTGCTGTAGTGCTAAGGTTTCCTTTATTGTGCGTTTCGCTATGGATATTAAATCCTCTTCAGAGAAGAAAATTATAGAAAAGACGGATATAAGAGATCATTTTTTAAAATCTTTCGAATTCCTTCAAGCATTCTTAAAATCCAGGTATGTTTGGAAAGTATATAATTTGTTTATGTCTCTGGAAAGATATTAATCGCGCTGTGCGAAATGGGGGGGGGGGGAGACGGCGGTCGTCCCGGGTGCAGAGATTTAGGAGACGCTAAATTTCTAACTACTTTCGACTTACTACTACTTTAAAGGGACTACTTCCAGATATTTTTTTTAATTAATATTAATTCTTATTTTAAAAACGTCCGGAATAGGCAAGTGGGTAAACGGAAAAAAAGTTACCGGAAAAACAGTTATCGGAAAAAAAGTGGCATAAACTACAAAAGCGGAAAAGAAGTTACCGAAAAAAAAAGGGACAAGGAATTGATTTTGGGAATTCATTATTGATTTTGAGGATTCATTGGTTAAGTATTTAGGGGGTATCAGGGGGAGTCTCTTAATTTAAGTTAATGGGGTTTTCGTGCTGAATTAACCGTTTTGGTTCAGTTTTTGGACATATGATAACCCCCCCCCCCATCCATAACTTCTTAAATTAAATTAATAGTTTTTTTACGCAGATTTATCTGATTCAGTTGGAATTTTGGACATAAGTTCATTATGATAAGACGTATCTCTGATTAGTTATCGAGTTCTTTTGCTTATTATAAAGGGAAGATGGTCAATTACTCCCCCCCCCCCCACAAATTAGATAGATTGGTTTTTAAGCAAAATTAACCGATGTATTTCAAATTTTAGACATAGATTCTTTCTGATAAGGTGAATCCCTGAATAGTTTTAAGAGTTTAATGACTAAGTACACAGGAGAGGAGGGTGGGGGATAATCCCTCTTAAATTAAATAAATGTCTTTTTACGCAGAATTATCTGATTTGCTTTGAATTTTGGACATAGGTTCATTATGATAAAACGTATCTCTGATTAGTTACTTTTTCTTTTCCTTATTATAAAGGGGGGGACAAGCAATTATTTCCCCCTCAAATTAGATAAATCGGTTTTTATGCAGAATTATCCGATGTATTTCAAATTTTAAATATAGGTTATTTCTGATAAAGTGAATCCTTGAATAGTTTTAAGGGTTTAATGGCTAAGTATAAAGGCAAAAACAGCGGATACCCCCCCCCCCCCTTTAAATTAAATAAATAGCTTTTTATGCAGAATTATCTGATTTGCTTCAAATTTTGGATGTAGGTTCTTTATGATAAAGTGTATCCCAGATTAGTTATGATGTTCTTGTTCTAAGTATAAACAGAGAACCAGACAATTATTCCCCCCTTAAGTTAGATAAATTGTTTTTTATACATAATTATCCGATGTATTTCAAATTTTTGATATAGGTTAAAGTGGATCCCTAAATAATTTTAAAGGCTTAATGGCTAAGTATAGAGGAGGGAACTGGGGATAACCCCACTTAAATTACATAAATGGCATTTTACACAGAATTATCCGATTTGCTTCAAATTTTGGATGTAGTTTCATTATGGTAAGGCGTATAAGCTAATGAATATAGTTAAAATAGGGAGGGATGCAGCAGTCCATTCAGGAAACCCTTTGGGGGAAAGAAGCTTACTTTCCCCATTCAACGGAGGGGGATGTCTGGTAGATATCACGGGCGGCTAGTCTCTTACGGTCGTATTCATAAAGAACTTTGATCGAGAGTTAAACCACAGGTCCAGTAACTCCGAGTTGGGATTTTTAACCGAGAGTTGAAAACTCGTATTCGCCATCGACTTCGGATGAAAAGTTACCGAACCCAGAGTTCCTGGACCCCGGTTGAAAGAAGTATGCCTATTGGTTTAAAAATTCCCGTCTTTTTCGGTTTCGCGTCACGACATTATTTTTGTTTTGTATGAAAAGCGTTTAAAAAAAAGGGGGGGGGGAGGTGTTCAAAAAGAAGGAAAAACAAAGATTCAATGCGATTTTTTTTTCTCTACAAAATATACGGAGGAAATTAAAACTTGCAGCCACTAGATATGGAAATTTAATTTATTGAAAGTTTTAATATTTTTTAAACAATTGATTCAATTACTTTTTTTTCTTTTTTCAATTGATAAATGAGTTAGGTAAATGATATGAATCGTGTAACGGCTAAAAAAAAATTAGTTATTTAGTATTTTTTCATTAGTTAGTTGTTTTTTTTTTTTTTTTTTTTTAAATAATTTTTACATATTTGCTTAAAAATGGAATTTCATTTGGATAAAAACTAATGAAATTTGACTTGAATAAAAACTAAAATTTTATTCCAACAGTTATTATGTTTTCATTTCCATTATTAATAGCTTTAATTAGTAATTAAGTAATTTCTAATAAGGAAAATATTAAAATAAAAAAAAAGGAAAAAATGAAAAAGGTAGCCTGTATATCAGTATAGATGTTATCCAAATGTAATAATTTTATTGTTTGGATTTTCAGCTAAAACGGTTAATTTTAATTGAGCTAGATAGCTATTAATATTCCAAATAGATTGGAAAAAAGTAGTGAAATAATATTAAGAGAACTGCGGAAAAAGATGAGCTGGAGATTCTGGCACTGCCCCGGCATTAGGGACCAGGCCGCAGAGGCATGACACATGGGCGCATATAGTTATCAATTCCGATTGATTGATCAACCTTTTTCATTTAACTAATAGTTAAATAAATTTCCACACTTCTTGTAACTTTAAACTGTATACAGTGCGATATTTTATAAGAAGTTATTTTAAGGAAAAGAAAAAATTTAAACCTTTTAAAATTACTAGCATATGAATTTCCATTCAACACACAGAATCGAATAAGTCCTTTTAAAAACAATGATAAATGAATTCCGAACACTAACCTGTCAAATAAATGTGAAATATTACAGAAAGTTGATTTTTCATTGACCAGTTTTTAGAGCCCCCCCCCCCCCTTCTCTACTCTTTGTTTATGAGAATTGTCATTCTCAGATACAAGATCAAATTTGATTTCGTAAAAAAGAAAAAAAAGAGAGAGAGAGAATCAAATGAGTTAAGCTCATTTGATTCTCTTCGACTATTTTTTTTTTTTTTTTTTTTTTTGCTAAATTAGTGTTAAATAAATAATTGTGAAATATTATTACATGCACGCACGCACCTGTTTTTGGATCCAGTATTCCATTTGAGAGAACGTATTTACTTCTCAAAGTAAATTATAAAAAATCATATTTTATTTTATATATTTTTTCTAGCTTTATTATTTTATATTTTTTACTCATTTAAATATCATTTAATTAGATGTAATAAGAATTTTATTTAGTATAGAAAGAAAAGAGATTTTATTATATATATATTATGATTGATTAATGAAAGATTTCTAGACTAGATTGGTAAAGTAATGATAGCAATCTATCAAAACAGTTCGAATTCATTATTAATAATTTCATATAATTTTACATTACATAATAAATAAAAAAGTTGTCTTTTGTTTGTGAATTTGTGGAGAAGAATGGGTCCCCATTAGCACCATCCTACCCATTCCCTCTTTATTATTATTATTCTTTTATTTATTTTTGTGTATGTGTCATGTGTTAATTAAAGTACTCAAGATGCTGTATAAGATATAGAAATAAAAATTAAATTTAAAATGCTACCAAAAATAGAAGAATCTGTTTTTAACTAGTTTATTTATATTTATACATATATTCCCAACATTATATGTTGAATTGTTTGTTTTCATAAATAATCATAGTCGCCAACAATTTATTTGCCTTAAAATAGTCAGCATTACTGAAAGAGCTGATAAAATTATTTTTGGTATGGGGTTGTTTTTTAAAAAAAGCTGTTTTTTATCATTGTATTTCAACTTTTTAGTAATTTATTGTTTTTAAGCTAATTAAGGAGTAAAAATTATAAGTGATCTCCAAAAGAAATCTCACAATTTCAGGAGGTAATTCAGTTTTATTTTAAAATTGTGAGGCTCGTGTTTTAAGAAGCCAAAAGGATTTTATTATTACTATTATTTTCGTATAAAATAGCATTTCTAATGAAATATTTTATACTATATATAATTTTAAAATTAAAATGCAGTTGAAAAATAGATGTATTTAAATTAAAAACTTGAAATTTCACAAAACTTCGGATACAAATAATAACAACAATGCTATAGTGTTAATGATCGGAGGTATTTCATGTAATACGATTCATAATTTTAAAAAGAACAAACCTTCTAAAAGTCTTCAATAAACCGATAAAATCCAAATGAATTGTTTAAATTTTAAGTAAAAAAATCTAATTTATAGATCTGATATACATTTATCTAAGTTTGTACATAAACAATAAATCTTTCGTACAATAAAACCAAAATTTAATTTTCAAACTTACTATAAGTACGGATAAAAAATCTACAGAGAATGTACAGATATTTAAAAATAATCTTCGTATTTTTCTACTTTAACAAAAATGCAAATCAGAAAGGTATCTCGCATTTTAATTAGACCTTATGTAAATACGACATTTATTTTGGCACTGTTAAAATATTAGTTTTTTTTTTTTTTAAACATCAAAATTGCAAAATGTAAATGACTTTAAACAAACTTTAGACAGACGAATCAGTTATTACTGTTGGCTATTTTAAAACAAATATTTTTTTCGCGATCACGCGTATTTTTGTAAACAAACAATTCAACGCATAATATATAGAGTATTTATACGTAAATATAAATAAATCAAATAAAAATATTAAACGTGATACACATATATGAGATTACATACCTTTACATAATGTTCTTCTGTTTTATTTGACTGTAAAACTTTTATATTTTGACAGCACCTATATTCAGTACGAAAATACGGCAATCACCATTGTAAAATGTCCGTCTCCTCCTTCTATCTTCCTGCTTGTTTTTCATAAACTACGCATGCTCGGTTATGAGAAACGAACTTGAACCTACTGGAGAGCTTGGTTAGGTTAATCGACTTGACCTTGTGTTTTCCCCTTGAACCGGTTCTGCCAGGTTGATGAAGAATACCGATATTGCTTTGAACCTGGGTTTCGGGCGAAACTTCATGGTAACTCCAGGTCCAAGTTGATAGTGAATACGAATGTTAGGAAATTTGTCGATCAGGGGATTTCCCGATAAAGGTTTGCCGCAAAAATACTCAAGTAACATAAAAAAACGAGTTGAATGCAACTGAACACAACTAACAAATAAAAACAATTTTTCTTTATTTTTTAATTTAATGATTGAAAACTATTATGTCAGAAAACATTATAACACATTTTACCTTTTTTCTGATAATGATTAATTTCCATTGATTTTGCATTTAAAACTGGTGTTGAAAATATTCCAGTGAAAAATGCTTGAGGTTTTTGTAATTTTTTTATTTTTGTTTAACACAGAACACATCACAAAACATAAATCTTCACACAAACTTTACAAACATTAATTATCTGTACTTCTGGTTTCATATTTAAACCAATTATAAAAGTCTTTTAAGTAATTATTTCATCTGACATGAAAGGAGGAATTCAAATAATAATTAATAACCCCAGCCAACTTTAGGGTGAAGTTAATTAAAAATATATTAAAAATAATAAAAGGTGAATCAAGAGCACCTCTTGACACCTCTAAATCTCATTTTCAACTAAACTATGACATCACTGATTCTGACTTTAGAACATAGCACAGAATTCATAGTGCTGCCATCTGTTATCAAACAGAATAACTAACACTTAAATTATTCTAATTAAATTGGGTTCACTGAACAACTGGTTTATTTATTTATTTTTTTCATTTGTGAAAAAAGTAATATACTAAATTATTTGTTGTAATTGTCATTTTACGTTACGCCAAATATTTATTATTTAAAATTGGATTTTTACTAATTAATGTCTCATATTACACATCACAAAATATAATATAAAACATTAAAAAAATATATGTTAGAAAATTTTAATGTACAAACTACAGTCGAGTCTCTATATAACGAAATCCACCTTTCCAGTAAAAAATTCGTTATATAAAGAAATTCGATGTATAGAGAATGATGTTAAAAATCATATTTAATGTGTAAAATTTGAACAAATATTATTTTTGATCTTTTGAATTAAGAATTTGAAATGTTTAAAAGTAAACATTAACCAAACATTTTATTTCTTAATTATTTAAGCCAGTGATGCACAACCTTTTTACCAGAAAATCGTTAGCCACCGGAATATTTGAAAAGTGTTGTTTCTTTTCTTTAATAGCAAAGTTCCTGTCATTACTATAAGCAAAATTATTCTGCATAAGAATTGTGGTATGATTGTGGCCTGCGGGCCAAAGGTTGTGCACCCCTGATTTAAGCTGTTTCAAAAAAGATAACAGACATTTATTTGAAAGCTTAATGAAAATCAAATAAGGAAGACTTGCATTAATTTCAGACGAAGAAATTTGTATTTTTTTTTTTTTTTTAAATCTTAAAATTGCTATGCTCTCAAAAAAATGTTCAAATTTTACCAAGGAATGAAAAATTGTAGTTAACATTTTCCTCCATTTGAAGGCCTCTCTTATGTGCCTCTCATTGATTCCTCTCTTACATGCGTATCAATCCAATTAACACTGTTTTGAGAAAGATGTGGAAAGGTGTGTGGGAGGTGGGATGAATTTGTTTGATTTAAAAAACATTAAGAGAAGTAATAATTAAAAAAAAAACCTCAGCACTGACGATAAATCAAAAATAAGTGATGGAAAATTGATTCCATATGATATCGAAGCTTTTTAAAACTTTTTTATGACCAATTTATGATAAAATTTGTTATATAGAGATAGATATTTCGCTATATAGAGACTGTTTTTAATGTAATCATGCAAAAAGGGGACCGTTCCTACTAAAAGTTCGTTATATAGAGAAATTCGATGTATGGAGTTTCGATGTAGAGAGACTCGACTGTATGTTGTATGTCACGAACGAATGAACTAGTAAATTCATTAATTTTTAGTAATAAAAATGGTTTTTTTTTATTGCTAGCTTATGTTAGTAATTAGAAAGTTAATTGTTTAAAAACCTGTAGTTCTTGATAGATCTTCAGGTTTGAATGCTTAAAAAAATAAAAAACAGATTTAAATAAAAAAAACGATTTTAAGAAAAACAGGATATTTTTTTTTTTGTTACGATATTTATAGAATACTGAAAAATGCTATGCAGAAACATAAATCACAGTTTTAAATGCAAACAGCTATTGAGGATATATAAACAAACCCTTAAAACTATTCAGGGATTCACTTTATGAGAAAGAACCTATAGCCAAAATTTGAAATACATGGGATAATTGTGCATAAAAAACAATTTATCTAATTTAAGGGGGGGAATAATCGCTGCCCTTCTTTTTATTAGCAAAAGAACCCCATAACTAATCAGAGATACCCCTTATCTTAATGAACTTACATTCAAAATTTGAAGCAAATCGGATAATTCTGCGTAAAAAGGCCATTTATTTAATTTAAGAGAGGTTATCCCCTCATGCACCCTTTACACTTAACCATTAAACTCCCAAAATTCTTCAGGCATTATATACTCTGACGACATACTGACAACTTTGATCGTGGCAGAAGATAGATAGCGAAGTCTTATTGTAAAAAGGTATGCAGGGGTGAAAGTATCTCTATTCAAAAGCTGAGAAGAATAGATGCTATTGACCTCAAGGGACATGCCTAGAAAATAATTGCAATGGTCTAGTGGCAATGAGCTGAGGGGGACACTGGGATTATTGAGCATTGAGAGGGAAGGAAGGTAGTTGGAAGAGAGACATGTGCTGGTAATGTACAAGAAAGTACATTGATGTAAGATAGATTAGACGTGCTAAGCGAAATGTATTATTTGAGAGTGGCTCCTATGTAGTTGTAATGTCGTTTTATTTATTTTTTTAATAATTGATCTACGGTTCTAATAAAGAACTTGAGGAATTAAAAATGTGTTATTGATGAACTTAACAAATAAACTAGTTTAGTAAAAAGAAACTCAGGGTGCAACACCACAATACTATATATAAGCTTTATCAGAAAGAACCTATATCCAAAATTTGATGCACGTTGGATAATTCTGCTTAAAAAACCATTCATCTTATTTAGGGCGGAGGGAGGGTATAATGGAGATTCCATTATATATAGTTTTTTTGGGGTTAAAATTTATTCCTTTTATAAAACTGCGTTTTAGTTAATCTTTATAATTTAGGAAGTAGGTATTCATTACGCCCTTTTCCCACAATTTAATATTCTGTTAAGCATGGAAAAGCGTTCATTAATTCTTTTCTCTTACATGAATTTTCTGATGTAACGGCTAACTGAAATAAAATAAAAGAAAAGCAATTTCTTTCAATCTGCGCTTCTCATAATTCCGTTGAAAATTATCTTTGCGATTTCAATAACTAAAATAAAATCTAATCTTTGTACAGTTGCTAACGATTTCCGTTCTCTTCATAAACATTTTGTCCTGCAAATTATTTCGTGGGTGCGTCTCTTTGATTTAGAGCATAATATGTAAATGTAAGCAGATGGTTTCGCATCGTCCGTTGAGAGATGATGCAGTTCTCACGAATTTAATCTATTAACCCTTTTGTGCCTGCTCCCATAATTTACAGGTTATCAATTGGCTGTATACTTAACAATGTGTTCTGTCTCTCTCTGCATAATTATCGCCAAGGTCGGCAATTATACAAAGAGTTTTGGCGAAAACCGCAAGCCAAATCGCTAATCAACATCTGTACTAATTGTAAGTTCAGTTTGATTTTGTCTGTCGTCACAAAAAGACGTACTCCCAACATGTAGCACTGTGAATTGTGTTTCCAAGGGGTCACTCCCTGAGGAGTATAAGTCTCCGCTCATTCCTGCATATCCTAATAAAGAACTTCGAAGAGACATTACTGGTGTTTTCATTACTTCTGCGGACCTGTCTTATTGCAAACACTTCTTGGAATTTACAGCATAACTTAAATGCTTTCTCCTAAAAAGGTATTCATACGAGCGGTTACTAAACGCCAACCAAAAATCTACACCATAGAGGGGGGTAATCGTCCATTCACAAAACTAATCAGGCAAGCGTCTTTTCAGTATGAACGTATATCCAAAAATTGAACCAAAACAGTTAATTCAGCATGAAAAAATCAAGAGCCAACCCCCCCCCCCCCTTCATACTTTGCCAATAAATCCCTAAAATCAATTTCTTGTCTCTTTTTTTCCCGGTAACATTTTTTCCGGTAACTTTTTTCCGTGTCATTTTTTCTGCTTTTGTAGTTTGTCACTTTTTTCCGATAACTCTTTTTCCTAGATTCAGGCAAGTAGATATCATGATTAAAAAGCTATGTAACTGAGAAGTGTTCTTCACTCTTTGATAAGATCTTTTAGAAGACGTTTCTCACAGTGAATGATTTGAAAATAATTTACGACGTAGTAGCAACAAAAAGGAGAAAAAAATGGTTGTCATGCGATCAAAATTGCTTATAACTCGTTTACTAATTTATTTATTTTTAAAAAAATGGCGATTTTGTTTATATATAAGCAACTCAGGGGTGATTCTCGTCCGAAAATTTGAAATTGGGTTATCAGTTCCGCATAGTTGCTAACTTGTACGGTTTTGAGCGCGGATAAAACAAGCGCGGAGAAATGCAAATATCGTGAAAGGCTCGCCGAAAAGCACACATTTGGTCAATATTTCGTGGAAAAAAAGACAATTTCGTCAATGTTTTTGTCAACGAACTTTGTCAAAAGATCGCCGAAAAACGCGAATTTCCTGTGTGGATCGCGGAGAAAACAGCAATCTCACCAAATATCGCAGATAAAATGCTGAAGACCGCGGGAAAACGTCGATTTGAGGACGTTCACGTAATCTTTGCACGTCGATTTCGTGCAAAGATTTCTGATATAATGCCGATTTCGTTAAAAAATCAGGAAAAAAAAGACGTTTTCGATAAAAGATTGCTTAAAAATATTTTGTCAAAAGATCATTGAAAAAAAAGGCCGCTTTCATCAAAAGATCACGGAAAAAACGCCGATTTCGTTGAAAGACCCGCGGGGATAAAGCGCCGTTTTTAAGAAAAGATCGCGTAAAATTGCAAATTTTGTCTAAAGATCGTCGAAAAAACGCGGATTTCATTAAAAAAAACAATGAAAAACACCGATTTCGTCAAAAGATCGCGGAAAAACCGCCTATTTCGACAAAAGATCGCAATAAATCGCCGATTTTGCTAAAATATCGCAGATTAATCGCTGATTTCGTTTAGAGGTCGCGGATAAACGCCGATTTCGTCAAAAGATCGCGGAAAAATCGCCGATTTTGCTAAAATATCGCAAATAAATCGCTGATTTAGTCTGAAGATCGCGGATAAACCCCCCTCGCCGGGGGGGGTAACTCGCGGAATCCCCCCGCCCCCCGCCGATTTCTGAAAAAAAAATTCAACCAGAATCACCCCTGAAGCAACTATATCTCTCCCCCCCCTCCCCCCAGAGCTGAATTCTGGCTGCGCCACTGACATAATATGAGCAGTGTTGATTTCAGTGGGTGATTTCAGTTTTCTTTTCAGTTGAGTCTCTAAGTAAACAACGGTAAATCTCTAACAATTTACCACAAATTTTTTTGAAGACACCCAAGAAAATAAATAAATGTACAAGCAGAAATTAAAAACAAAAACAAATATTCATAATAGTTCACAAAATGTTGACATTGAAGGATGTTAGTCAATGAGATTTCTTTCAGTCATTTTTCAGAAATGCATTTTGGTTCCTTTTTTTCCCGTAATTAAAAAAATTAGTGACCCAAGGTATTCAGCTCACTCTAGGTGCATATACTTTAAATAAAAAAGGCAATTATTTAAATTATTAATGAGAAATGTTCATGATGATTATTCTGTAATTGGTGTTTATTTTCTGCATCAAATTAATATGAGATGCCAATTAATATGGAGTGAAACATATGCAAAAAAAGAATACCTGTAAATAAAACTACAGGACCGTCATACTGAATTTAGAATTCATTTAAACTTTTTCCAAGAAAGCACAAACAGCTTGGACCACACAAAAGGTGAGAAACGTAAAGTAAAATCTTTAATAGAAACGCCTGTCAAACAAAACTTTGTGTATAATTTAGCGATAAAATATGAAGAGCATTTCAGGAGAAAAAAAAATCTGCATTAAAAATATTAAGAAAAATTTAAATTCTTAAACAATAAGAGACAAAGACGTAGAATTTTTATCATATACTGCTGATAATGATGATGCTGATTTATATAATCTAATTAGTACAAATTCATGAATTATTGTCGACTATGTTGTCTAAATTTTATTAAAATATTTCAAGATTTTTCATAATATATTGTATGGTACAAATTGAATTGTCTGCATTTTTTAAAACTTACATACCAATGTATCGAATCTCCCCTAGAAGTGTATCAATCCTCCTCAGTAATGGAGGAGATTTGATTCAATAATAACCGTTCAAATTAATTGGGATAAGTTTTTTGAATGGTTATTTTATTAAATTCACTATATTTTTAATTAGGATGAGCAAAGCGAATCCTCTACTAGACTACACAAATTACATTTTGTCATACACTTTGCAAAAAAACTATTTAGTATTTTAACTTGAAATTAAACATAAAAATAAATTATTATGTGTAGATTTGCACAGTACTTTTTTTCACAGAATAACCTTTAAAAATATATTATTGGGTCATTCCATGTCAAATCAACCAAAAAAAATTCAATATTCAACCTGACCATTTCTGATTTCAATGAAACTGCTAGGGATCATTCTCTATGGTGATATAAATCAGATCATATTTTTATTTTTTGTTTATCACTTTAAATTTTTATACAATTAATTATTTAATTTTGAAAAATCATCATTTTTTGACTTGCATAAATATTTTCAATTTTGAATTTCTCAAGTTCTAACAAACATAGAAAATTTTGTGACCACTCATTTCAAAGAGGAGTTTATAAGGTTTAATTTGATATGCAAGTCGACTATGTATAATTAAAATAAATAAAATTTAAAATTTTAAAAAATTTTAAATTTGAAAGTTTTTTAGATAGTCATTTTTAAAAATTTTGAAAAAATAGTGTGTTTGTTGTAATATTATGAGCTTTAAATTCTGAAATTTTTAGAGTGGGATCTCAATGGGATCAGGAGTTATGAAATAAAAGCTGAAAATTACCATACAAATCATAAATAAATAACAAAATAGACAGAATTAAATTGTATAAGTAGTAAATAAATAGTAAAAGACAGTATTAATATTAGTGGTGCACTTCCTCATATTTACGTACAATGCATAATTAATTTAACGGAAGAACTTCACTTTCTCTCTTGTCGCGTTCGCAATTGTTTTTTTTTTTTTGTTGTTGTTGTTGTTTGTTTGTTTTTTTTCTTTCAGCTGGTAAAAATCAGCAAGAAGCAGATTTCATTTATTTACTGTTAGTGCGCGGCGCGCGAATAGTGATAAAGTCACCAATCTGTAAGCCGGCCTTGTTAGGCTTAGTTTATCTGCCGTGTGAGAACAGGTCGGTTGTAAAATGGTGGAAATTAGCTTGGCTTTTCGACTGGACACCAATTTGGGCTCCAAATCTAACAGGATGCGTCAGCTCCTATCATAGAAGCCTTAATTGTATCCAAACTAAGTTAAATATATGCAAATAGGTACAGTGACGCAAAAAAAAAAAAAAAAAAAAAAAACTATTTACTTAAATTTTACTTTTGATTTTGGATAGCATGGCATAAAAGATAAATCAATTTAGTCAAATAAATACATTTCAGTGCATTTTATATGGATACAGTGAAAGAAATGTATTTAACAGTGTATTGAAAAATGAAAAGTATTGTTCAGATATGTAAATGTCTTTAGCCAACACATAAATAAGCAAATTGAATTTTAAAACAAATCGTTTTAAGCTACATCAAGGTGTGACTAAAATTTTGATATCATATCTTTTAAGATTCATATTTCGACTTTATGAGAGAAGTAAATGATAAAGCATGAATGAATAAATAAATATATATATATATCAATTAATAGTATAGCATAACTTAAATTTTAATAACATTATTTTTAAGTTCTAAATTTAAAATTCTTAGAGATGTAAGATAAAGTGCTGCATCATGGGTTTTTAACCCGTTCAGGGTTTTTGTATTGATTTTAAAAGTCAAAGGATCTTTTAGAAAATCTTGCCTTCACATTATAAGCCAATTTTTTTAGAATGTCACAGTTAATGAAAGGTCATCATTGGAATCAATCTTATAATGCAAGATCCTTTTCTAGGAAAATGAAAAATGCTATATAATTTTTTTATTTTTTAAATAAAAAATTTCATACATTTATTTTCAAAAATGAGTTTAAAAATTAATGTCTTGCATTGAGAGACAAGGGGAAAAAATTGAAAATAGTCTTAAAACAATGCAATTTATTTTAATCAGTTTTAATAATAAAAGCTAGTACAAACTAGTCATTGGGGGGCCACCGTAATACTTACCCATCATAATATAAAATATGAAAATAAAACGAGTGTCTATGGCAACTCCAAAATAAAATTTAAATGCATAAATAAATAATTTTAACATACAATAATGCTCCATTAATGAATTGCTGATGAGCCAATTTTGATTAATTATATAAAACGCCAAAATACTCGAGTAGTACCGGATTGCGTAAAAGAAACATCCTTATAACTCAAAAAATAATAATCATATTAACTAAAAATTTACTGTGTTGAATTAAGCGTCTCATTTCCAATAAAAATGTACCTGTGAATTGAAATTTGAATGAAATACAGGGTCATGAAAAATCGAAGAATTTGGAAAACAGGATTACACATATCTCGACAACTAATAATCCGATCGACCTCATTTTTTATGCAAAGTTTGTGTTATTTTATTGCCTTTTATGTCCAGTCCTTAAAATAAAAAATTTCGAAAATTTTTATATACCTTTCATCAGAACGAATTTTTTGAGAGTCCGGAAAAAATAGTTCCGGATAATCGAGGTTACTGATATTAAATAGGCTTCATCCCATTCTTACATACTAAGTACATATAAAATTTCAAGTCTCTATCTCAATTTGTTCGGGAGATAGAGCGGTTACAGACAGACAGACACACAGACGGACGGATGGCAAATTTTTTTTTCTAAAAATATGTTTTTCGGAATCTCGAGTATCTGAAATGTGTAAATCCGTCAAAATTTTTTTTTCGATTTTCAAAACGATTGCAAGACTTACCCTATACTACGTATGATGGGTAAGTAAAAACAAGTTTGTTATTCATATTAGTTATATGTTTTTGATAATAAAATTAATCACATTACATTACTTGAATTTCATTTTATTTTCTTTCAAGAATAAATTTCTTTTGTTTTAGAATATACATCTTCAAAAACCCTAAAGAATGTCTCATTTTTAGAAATGTGTATTTTCTCAAACTTAAATATAATAACAAATTGATCATTAAAGAATGATTTATTTATTTATTATTATTATTATTATTATTATTATTATTTTTTTTTTTTCAGGCTTTTTCTCAGAGTGAAGGATGGCCTTTTCCTCATTATTATGGCTCTTGTGGAAGAATAATTGTTGAAGAATATGTTGGAATGTCGCTTGCTTATTATGAAGACTCCTCTTGGGAACAGAGAATGGATATTGCTTATCAGCTGTTACAAATTTCTCAGATGATGACTGAAAATACTCTGGGTTTTGCTTTATACATGACTGATTTAAATTTAGACAATTTTGCAGTGAGATCAGATGGAACAGTTTTATTGATAGATGTTGAAAATATAGTTGTAGTCGATAGATTAAAAGTAAGAAAAGGTAAATTTAAAAATTCATCTTTTTTTAGTGCTGTTTTTTTTCTATTGTTGGTGTTATGTCAATGGTTTCTTTCCCACCTATTCCCATGTGAGAGTCATGACAGTGTCCCAGAATGGCAACGATTTCTTGCAGAAAGATATTTCGTTTGGGAAACAAATATTTTCTGAAGGAGAAAAACAGTGTTCATGGAATAAATAGTAAAAAGATTGTTTTGCAGATATTTCCTTTTTACAAAATGGCAAGAAGTGACAATTTCTGCATGAACTGCAGATTTTTACCCCTATCTTCCAACTCCTGAAATGGGTCAATCCATGTGAAATCATCCAGAAAAAGGAAAAAAAAAATGTTGCTCAATATTTTTGATTTTTTTTAATTCTTTACCAGTTAATTTATTGTACTTTTAGGAGTCTAAAACAAGGATTTAAAAATGTTAAGCCTTTTGAATTTTTTTTGGCATTCATTTTTTTGTCATGTCTCAAGCGGTTTTTCATGAAAATTGTAGTTTACAGAATCCTTTATAACTTTTTTATTTCTAAACGTATCAAAATGATTTAAAAACCATTATATTTAGTAATGAATGAACTAAATTTTCATAATAGGTATTTTTATGATAATGATTAAAAAAATTGTATAAAATAAGATTAAATGTATCATTTTTCCAGTGAAAAATTGTCTTTTTTGACATAAAAATTTTAATAGAAGAAAGTAAAACTCACCTTTACATTTATTTTTCTGAATATATACCCTAATGAACTATTCTCAGAAGAAATATGAAACATTTAGAGACTCTCCTTCTTTTTCTATAATTAGTCAAAGTTGGCATTTCAGCATCAAAACGTTAAATTTGAAGTTCAATATCTAAAAAAGGACTGGCTAAAAAATTATGAAAATTCAGCAGGATAACCTTCTTATGGATGTAAGCATGTACCAAAAATATTATGTGTGATATGTACGTGGCTTTAAAAATATAGAGCGTTGAAATTGGCTTGAAAATCACATTTGTTTACACATTTTTTAAAAGAAAAACTACTCCTAAATGCATATTTATTATTATTATTATTTCAAATGCTATTGTTAAAGGTATAATACATGTTTTTTCTTACATAGAATACATAATAATTAAATCTACTTTACACTCATAGAAATAAATATCTAGATATTTCATTGCAAAGTGTCACAGTAATATTGTAGCTGTGTCCAGTGACTATAATTCGTTCCAATGGTGTTAGTTTCTGAAGCATGTTACTTACTGGAACCCAAATTGCATCATTTTTGGACGAAAAGAAGTTGTTGGTTTATACAGTACAGGTGAAAAAAAGGTGAATAAACATATCATTGTTTTCTTGACTTAGCTCAAGAATTTTTCCAATCCACCACTTTTTATCATAAATCCACACAATATAATCATTTACATTGAATGACAGCAAGCTTTTCCAAATTTTTGAGATATTGTGATCATTATACTGTTCACACATAGATGTTACAAAGCACCTGATAACACTTTCACTTAATGGTATAAATTGGCGATATGCTTATGTACCAGGAATTTGTAGGCAGAACAACCTTTAAGACAGAACACAACTGAGTTCTCATAATGAGAAGCTAAATAAATTCTAGTAATGAACAAGTTAAAACATGATATATTCATTCACTATTCACTGAGTGATCATAGCTAAATAGGATAGAACAAGAAAAATTGTTTTCAATCACAAAATCAAGCATGCAACAGTTTAAGACATGATATATTTATTCACTGAATAAATAAAAAGCAAAAATGCAAATTTGTTCTAAATTATAAAGTGAAGTATGTAGTATTTACAGTTTAAACCATATTATATTTATGCACTGGCACATTAAAAGTAAACAGGGCAAGATAAGAAAACTTGTTCTCAGTCATAGAATTTAACAAAAGAGAATTTGTAAATTTGTTCTTAATCATAAAATTAATACTCACATTCACTTAATCCTGGCTTAAAAATAAATGAAATAATAAGTTTGAGAGCATAAATCAGGTTTTAATATACAGTAGACTCCCTCAAATCCACAACTCTCTAAAATCTGCACATAATTTACAAATGTAAACAATGAGACATTCAGTTCATATATAGGGACAAAATTGACTTTTTTAGTTTTGTATCAATTCCATACATTAATTTGTAATTTTTGTTATTATTACTGAATTCATGTTTTTTCTTGTAGGAAGAATAAATTTATTTCTGAAAAAATTTAAGATACTGCTCATATCACTGATAATCCATAATCTTCTTATCAAATATATTTATGTATTAATCAAACTATTTTGGTTATTAAGTCTGTCTGAACTTGGAATAAAACTTCCTTATTTTATGATTTTGATGTGATTTAATATTCTACATTATTTATGAGGGAAGTTTCATTGAATAATTTAGGAAAAATACATTTCATCTTTATAATGAATAGTTAATCATACATTATTCATTTGATCTTTGCTTTTAATATCTTAAAAATTATCAATATTTTTATTATTTTAGTTTATTACTGACTGTAATGTTTTAATATATTGAAAGCATTCATTATAATTTTTATTGCAATATTTATTACATTCAAATTACTGTTTTAAAAATGTAAACAAAAAAATGACCAGAAATCCGCACAACCTCTGGTTCCAAGCTTTGCAGATTTGAGGGAGTCTACTGTAATTATATTTATGTAAAAGAGTTATTTATACTTTAATAAAAAGAGGCATCTGAAGAAATGAGCAGAATATATTATGCATTGTGAGTTCTTCATGGTGTGGAAATATATGTAAACAAATGTGATTTTCAAGCCAATTTCAAAGTTCCATATTTTTAAAACCACGTACATATCACTCATAATATTTTTGGTACATGTTTACATCCATAAGAAGGTTATTCTGCTAAATTTTCATAATTTTTTAGCCAGTCCTTTTTTAGATATTGAACTTAAAATTTACCATTTTGATGCTCAGATGCCAACTATGACTAATTGTAGAAAAAGAATCTCTAAACATTTCATATTTCTTCTGAGAATAGTTCATTAGGGTATATATTCAGAAAAATAAATGTAAAGGTGAGTTTTACTTTCTTCTATTAAAATTTTTATGTCAAAAAAGACAATTTTTCACTGTAAAAATGATACATTTAATCTTATTTTATACAAATTTTTTAATCATTATTATAAAAATACCTATTATGAAAATTTAGTTCATTCATTACTAAATATAATGGTTTTTAAATCATTTTGATACGTTTAGAAATGAAAAAGTTATAAAGGATTCTGCAAAGTACTATTTTCATGAAAAATTGCTTAAGACATGACAAAAAAATAGATGCCAAAAAAAAAATTCAAAAGGTTTAAAAATTTTTAAATCCTTGTTTTAAACTCCTAAAAGTACAATAAATCAACTGGTAAATAATTAAAAAAATCAAAAATATTGAGCAACATAGTCTGGATGATTTCACATGGATTGACCCAAATTTCAGTTTTCCTCTTTTTTTTTTCTTTCCCAAGCGCACAAAGTTCAGAGTATTTAATAACAAAATAAAAATCTCTTTTTTTTTTTTTTGCCTTAGTTATTTTGCTGATGATGAATTTCTCTCTTTTCTTATTTTATTTACTAATAAATTAATTTTAATTAATTATCAGCTAAAATCAACCCAAATTGAAAATTTTCAGCCCCCTTTCCCCTCTAAGATTGAGAGAGCCAGCTTGGGCCCTGGATTTAAATTTTCCTCTCTAATCACATAAACATACAAAAGGGAAAAAGGAATGAGAAGTTATTAATAGTATTTATTTAATCCATTATTTTTAAGTATAATTTATTTTTATGTTTGTAACTGTTTTTTTATTAAATAATTTCAGTTATTAGTATGATTTTTAAGTCAAGTTTAGATATTTAATTAATAATTATTCAATACTGTGAAATCATGAAAGTATCTCCCCCCCTCAAAAAAAGAAGAAAATAATAATATTAAAAACCCTTATTTTCAATAATAATAAACATAACTGTTTAGATTAATTATGTCTTTATTTCAATTATGAATCTTCTTTAAATTCAATTCAATTTAGCTTGATAATCTGTATTTTACACAATTCTACGAGACTGATCAAGTAATTAATTTTTTTATTAAACTTTCATTCATTTATTTAACATTTAAAATTAATTCAATAACTTAAAAAAATTGTATCTATTATTATTATTATTATTATTATTATTTTACTTATTTATTTTCCTATTAGGTAGATTTTGCAATTAAATAAATAAAATTTGCATTGTGTTGCCATCTATCTTCAGAAAAAAAAATTATCTTCTTTTTCTCCTGATAGATGGCAACAGCATGTAAATTTTTATTATCTGTTTCGATTTTACACATTTCTGCTCAATTAATTTTTTTTTCGTTAACTTGCATTCATTTGTTTAATATTTAACTTTAATTCAATAGCTAAAAAGAATTTTTTGTTTGTATTACTATTATTTTGTACCTTACTTATCTCAAAATTGTACCTATTATGTAGATTTTAAAACTAAATAAATAAAATTTGTATTGTGTCTCCAACTATCTTCCGAGAAAGAAAATAGCATTGTTATATTCTTGTTCTGGCAACAGATGGCAACACAATGCAAATTTTTATTATCCATTATAAAAGATGAATACTTTACAATTATTTTAGCAAGATGCCACATGTTACTTTTTATCTTTATTTATCATTTAAACCAGGGTTGATTGATTTAAATCAGATGATTTTTTTTAAATCCTTGATTTAAATCAGTTTTTGGAACATTGAGATTGGCAGGCTGAATAAGAATCAAATTAATCATTCATGTTAAAATAAAAGTTTCAGATAAAAAAATATATTTTATTAACGTAACATGTAACTTTTGTAAATTGAATATTGTATTTTATTATGAAAGTAAATTCAATCATGCATTAAAAATATTATCTTTTGGTAGTATATTTCCAAATTACTGATAAATGATCACAAGGTTTTTTCTTTCCTAGATGATCTTTCCCATTTTTTGCAAACAATATGCTGAAGCTAAATCTATTTAATAAAATAGTATTTTCAGTTACTTTCTAGTGCAGTTACTTTCTCTATAGCAAATTATACGTAATTTACAAGTTTGTTTAATTCTTACCTACTTTCAAATTACAATATTCCTGATATTTTATTGGTCATGTAATGTGATGAATACATGAACTAATTATGGCATAATAAATACAGTAGACTCCCTCAAATCTGCACATAATTTACAGATGTAAACAATGAAACATTCAGTTCTGATGCAGGAATGAAACATTCAGTTTCATTCCTACAGATGTCAATGAAACATTCAGTTTCTTGACAGCAAAAAATGCCTCTTTTTTAGTTTTGTATCAGTTCCATACATTTTTTAATTTGTAATTTTTGTTAAGATTATTGAATTCATGTTTTTTCATGAAGAAAGAATAATTTATTTATTTCTGAAAAAAATCAAGATATTGCGGATATCATTGGTAATCACAATCTTACCAAATATATTTATGCATCAATCAAGCTTTTTTAGTTATTCAGTATGGCTAAACCTGAAATAAAACTTCGTTATTTTATAATCCTGATGTGAATTAGTAATGTATCTTAATGAGGCAAGTTTACATTTCATCTTTATAATGAGTATTTAATTGTACATTATTAATTATTAGCTTGAACTTTGTTTTTAGTATTTTAATCATCTAAATTTTTATTATTTTTGTTTACTACTTATTTTAATATTTTAGTATATTGTAAGCATTCATTATATTTTTGATTTCATTATTAATTACATTCAAATTACTTTTTAAAAAATATAAACAAAGCAATGACCAGAAATCCGCACAACCTCTGGTCCCAACCTGTGCGGACTTGGGAGAGTTTACTGTATTTGAATTGTTTTTCTAACACAAAATGAATTCCAGTTTCATGTGCCTTCTATCACTGAAAATACTTTAATTTCTGTAATTTATTCCATAGTCATTCTTTGTCAACTAAGAAGATTGTTTGCTAAGATTGTCAAAGGTAGGGTGAAGTGGGGGGGGGGGATAACACTGACAACTAATAGCTTCATACTTTTAATTATGTGATTACCTTGCATTTGGTATTTGGTTTGCAAATCATTAGAATATTAGGGACAAAAACACTATTTACTACCTCTAAAGCAAATTACCATAAATTAGGGAATAAACGCCACAGCGTTTACGATTTTAAAAGTTGAAATTTTCATATATGCAGCGTTTACGAAAATTTTGAGCAAATTATTCAGTGTTTCAACATAAAGAGAACCACTTTTTTCTTTCTTTTTCCACGTGTTCGCGATGTTACCGATCGTTAAATCAACAAATGCGTGACAACAACATCATGAGTGAGTCACCCTTTTCCAAGAAATACCGTGACTGGAGTAGGCAAGAAGGGACAATAGATACTTGCTATTATTGCACTTCATTGTAGAAACAAATATTGGAAAGCCAGTTTTTCCAAAAGCCGAAAAGGACCTATTCCTCGGACTTGTGCCGAAATGAAACTACTCCAAAAAGAAACGAATCCTCGGACTCGTTCTGAAATGAAATGACTCCAAAAAGGAGCAATTCCTCGGACTTTTTCCAAAATGAAACGACTCCGAAAAGGACATATTCCTCGGACTTGTTCCGAAATGAAAAGACTCCGAAAAGGACCGATTCCTCGAATCGTTCCAAAATGTAACGACTCTAAGGAGTTGTTCCTTTTTGGAAGAATTTCGAAAAGGATCGATTCCTCGGATTGTGTTTGAAATGGACTGATTCAGAAAAAATCGTTTCTTGTTCTTGTAAGTTGACTAGTTTTAACAATTAAAAATATGCTATTTTATTTTAAAATAACATATTTTGATTTTATTAAAGCAAAGTGCATTGCAAAAATACCCTTCGAATGTGTATGAAAAAAATGATGTTGTGGGAGGAGGAGGACATTGAATTAACTATAACTGTACATTATATCCTCTTAAATTTTATGTTTAGAAGAATAGAAGTATATTATTTTACTTCAAAAACAATATTTCCGGTTACAAATTATTTACTGCCATTTGTGACTTAATTACTTTACCATTTTACTTTTTTTTAGCTAATTTTTTTTAAAAATGGTTCTTGGACCTGTTTTTTTTCCCCTTGAAATCCTTTTTTTTAATTCTATCCTTTTTTCTCGGATTCGTTTCTTTATTTCTTGGACTCGTTCCTATTTTTCGGATTCAAACCTTTTTTCTTGGAGTTGTTCCTTTTTTAAAATGATTCTATTAGGAACGACTCATAAGAAATCGTTCCTTTCAGTGAATGATTTCTTATAAGGAACGATATTTCCCATCTCTACTCTCCATAGATACAATAGTTACGCAGAAAGGAACTGTGCTTGGATTTTTTTTCTTTTTTATTATTGTTAAAGAAAAAATATGCTTACAAACACATTGATATACATTTCGAAAAATCAAATTTGTTCAAAATGGGTGCGGTGTTTTTAAGATTTTACAGTATGTATAGTAAACAACATATCAAAAAAATTTCAGGAAAAAATTCCGGATCTGGTAGTTCTGGAAAATCGGTTCTGTAATATAAATATTTTATTCCTGCATATTTTTTGACAATTAGTTATTTTAATAATTTAATTAGTCTAATAATTCAGTTTTCTGTCATATTTATGCGATATTTTGGTTATGTTATTGCCTCCTTAATAAGGCAAAATAATTCCTTTTGACTGTGGCATTTACGACGGGTGTGGCAATTATGCCAATATTTTTCAAAACGCTGCCAATAACAGAGGGTGCGGCGTTTCTTCCCTAAATTATGGTATACAAGATATAGAGTACCGAACACACATGGACAAGTTATTCAGAAACACTTTTTAAAATATTTCTTTCATTGTTTCTTTTGTCTTTTTCTTTGGGAGGGGGACAATGTTCAGAAAATACTGTTCTCTTATAGATATTCCCTTTCAAAAAGAAAAAGAGGATAAACTGAAAATTTAATAATCCTATTTTCTATAACTTCAGTTCGCATTTCCTTTCTGTAATAATAAAATTTCAAAGAAAGTGCAATCCTTCTTGGAATTTTTATTTAAAGAAAACAATATAACAAAGATTTCTTCTTTAAATGATGGAAAACACATTTTTACTCAGGGGTTCAAACCCAACCTAGCCATTCAGCCTAATTGTTCTGAGTTTTTCATTGTTTTCTTCAAACCTTGGATTTCATTGTGTAAATATGGGTTAGGTTTCCTTAGAAAGACCCCCCACAGTGGGCACCCCTTCCCATAGTGCCTATATTCCTTGTGTTGATTATTGGTCATCATAAGCACAAACCAACAATTTTGACTCAAATATTTGTGTTTCAAATGGCAAGAGGACTGGGAAAAAAAGTGCGATAGAACAGCTCTTTACAGCAACAGCTATTTCTTCCTCAGTGAAATATTTTTTCAACATATGGTTTAGCCAATTTTTACTTAGAAATAAGTTAGGAAATGATAAAGCTGCGAAAATTAGTGTTCCTATATAAAATCTTAAATGCATGACTAACTAAATATATATATAAATAGTAATTACAAAATTAAAACAAGATTTTGTAAAATATTGAATGGTGTTTGTAATCTTTATCTAATATTAAACTATAATGTTATATTGATGATTTATATTATCTATTTATAAATATTCTCCAATGTTAAAATATTTACATTCAATATTTTGTCATAACTTTAACATACAATTTTTCTTGCATGATGCATATAAATATATATGCATATACATTTAGCATTCTTTGTTGCATTTATTATGTAATTATATATTTATTTGTGTTATTTGGAATAATTACATGAAGTAAAATTTTAATAAATTTTATATTAAACAGAAATTTATGCACATAACATACATAGGTAACTATTTAATATTAGAATATGTTTTAAATTTTAAGTGATTCATCTGAATTTATTTATTTATTTATTTATTTATTTTTGCAACAAATTTAAATTTTAATTATTTTAATCTTTTATCTAGAAATTGAAATGAAATTAATAGAAATATGTAAATTTATACAGAAAAAATAAATAAATACATGCACAATACAAAAATAATGTTATACTATAATATTAAAAAAAATTAATCTGATTTAAATTTTAAAAAATCTGATTTAAATTTTAAAAAATCTGATTTTTTTCTTTTAAATCATGATTTTTAACAACTCTGATTTAAACTTAAAATTAAGAACAAAAACATAATTTAAAGGAATTTTTTTTTCAAAGAATCTTGATTATATTTATTATTATATATAATTTTTTTCTCCTGTAAAAGGTAATGTTTTTTTAAAGGGGGGGGGGGGGTGGCTTATGTTTGGGATTTTAGGGTAATTTGTGATTTCTTTGCAAAATATTATTTAGATCATAATTGCATATGTAACTGTATATTTGTTTATTGAGTTATAGGAGGAAATTTGTTGTAATTTTCCACACCAATTTAACACATTGAGTGCCACCTCAGTCACTCATAACTGAGATGGCACTCATTGTGCTACAATATCATTTGGCACATAATCTTATTTTTTATTTGTGATGCTTTTTTGGGAGGCTTATGACAACTGTGGATCTTAAAGTCAGAATACATGGTACTACTAGGTTATCCCGTCGACCAAAAAATTATCACCAAACTATAAGATTAAATGCCAATAATGAATGATCATGAATGTCACATTCAATGATGTTAAATACGATTCATGTGTTTAAAATGTCATTAAGTTTTTCTTTTCGACTTTTTATTAATATTTTTATTAATATTCTACTAATTATTTTTTTTTTTATTATTTAAAATAAAAATTATGTCAATATGTATAATTTGGCTACTAGTTTGGCAATTTGTATAATTTGGCGAAATTGGTTGATGGGATAACAGAGTAGTACCGAATAAACTTATACATTTGTAGTTTTATGCAGTGTATGTTTTCCATTCCTATTTTGCACAGAAACAAGATTTAAATTTTTAAATTTTTGAAAAAATATTCTTTCCATAGAAATATTTATAGTAGTCTGCTCTCTTCTTCAGGAGCCCTGGGTATTTTTCTTCACCATCCCCTCTCTGCAATACTGGATCTTTCTTTGCTCCTCCAAGACACAGTTTAAATTCTTTAAAAACAAACTCTTTCAGTTTCAAAAATGTTCAATCATTTACCCTGATCCTCTCAAAATTGTTCCTTCTCTCATTTATTATTCTGTGGGACATAAATTATAAATTCTTTCTTTTAAACACAGTGGGGTCCCATCTCAATTTCTGTTTGTATATTTTTAAAATGTTAATAATTGTTAAAAATATATAGTATGATGCAACATTAATATTCACATAAATACATGTAAACAATTTATGTAATTAAGTTTTTTGAGTTTTGATCTCCTTTGAATGGTTAATACCAATTTTGACTAGTTTTAGATGATTAAAATCAGTTTTGGCCACTGTCCTAGTTAAAATCACAGCTCTGTTTGTAAATAAATAATCAGATTTAAATCTCCCTAAAATATCTACTTCCTTTTCTTTATTTTTCACTCATCAAATAAAGTATATTTATAAATTGACAGAGAAAAAAAAAATCTAGTTTTTAATTCATTTTACTGAGAATGTGAGTTTCAAAACTTCTTTTCTAAAATAAAAAAAAAGTGTTTATTTTTTCTGTTAATCAATTGTATCAGCAAATCTATATCAAAATATACTATATTATATATATAGATATATAAAACTAATTTTACTGTACCATAGACTCTCTCAAATCCACACAGCTTGGTATCAGAGGTTGTGCAGATTTTAGAAAATTGCATATTTCTGGTCATTGCTTTATTTACAAATTTAAACAGTAATTTCTATGTAATGATGCAATATAGTAAAATATTAAAATAAATAAGTAAAGTAATCAAATAATAAAAATTAAGATAATTTTAAAAATGCTGAACTTATTAAAAGTAAATAGGTCAAATGAAATTAAATATGCATAATAAAAATGAGATACATTTATCTTGAATTATTCATTGAAACTTGTCTCATAAATGTACCCTACTAATTCATGTCGAATTCATAAGAAAAGAAAATTTTATTTCAGTCTTTATCAGCAGTGGTGTAGCTTGAGTATTTTGTTTGGGGGGGGGGGGGGGAATTGAATTTACCGAATGTTAATTGAAAGTCACCAAATTATTGTGATTTAGTTTTTTAATTTTCTATTGTTGTATATTTATGCTTTATTATATTTTAGAATGAGAACTGTGAAAATAATTTTATTTGCAGTAGGGATGCACAACCTTTTCAAGAGAAGGGCCACTTAACAAATATGTTTGGGTGATCGAGAACCATATCAATAACAGGAAGGGAATTCTCTTTTAAGGAGATGATCTCTGGCCTATAATGAGAAATTTAGATAAAAATTTTGGACTCAGAGGAGAAAAGGGGAGGTATTTGACTAGGTTTACTTATACAGTCAAAATATCCAATTTAGTTGGTAAAGATATATTAACAGTTTTTTACATTTGTATCTATAACAGATTTCACAAGGATTATTTTCAAGATGTAATAATATTGCTTGATTTTTCGGGAGACTAAAATTTGTTTCGGTAAAAGTGCTAAAAAACAAACATAAGTGGATAGCGGCAAATAAAAAATGTAAACTTTATGAACAAAGGCAAGAGAGGAGCTGATCAACAAGATGTTCCTGAACAACGAAATTTTTCGTGCCTGGTCAATAAAATTTGCTATTTTTCCACCCTAATCGAAAGAATATGTGCAGTTTTCTAGAAAATGTGCGATTTTCCTGCACTTCATCGACATAATTCACAATTTTCTCGCACCCTATCGGTGAAATTCGCAATTTTTGCGAAGCCTATCCACGAAATTCACTATTTTTCTACCCCGGATCAACGAAATTCTCGATTTTTCTGGGTCTGACCGTAAAGATGAAAATAAGCACTCGCCAGTCGCCACTCGGCGACTAAACTTGAAAAACTGGCGACTAAAAATATGAAAAGCACCGGCCAAAAGCATTTTCAGATTCCCTCAAAAAACGCAAAATCTGAAAAGAATTTTCAGATTTCACTTTTCCCTAATCTCTTTTTTCCTACACTACAAACGTTCCCGATTGCACAGTGCACCGGTGACTCGAAGATCGACGATCTTTTCATCCTCACACCTGCTAGTTAGCCGACCTTTGCACTGCTACAGTCGGGTGTCGCTCGCAGGCACATTCCGTTAGTGGCTATTACATTTCTTCTGACCTCCATGTCTTATTTTCCTCTCAGTCGCAGCCTTGTGGTAAAATTATTTGTTGAATGGCAATACTAGTGCAAATTGCGTGCGCACATCGTTCGTATTTACTCCCAAGTTTGAGTTTAGATTCATTCACGTGTTGAACTTCCCTTTGAAAAGTCGCATTTGAATTTAATACTACTACCTATATTGTTACCTATCTGACGGAACATATACATTATTCTAGTAATATATATCATTACTATTCAAGAAATTCTGTCCTTTTGAGAGTTTAAAATATTGATTTTATGTGTGAATAATTTCTTACTGAGACTTAGATTATTTAAAAAAAAAGAGATGGATCGCCTCTCTCGAGGTGGAAAGCGCAAAGCCCCAGAAGAGCATTCCAGTGTAAAAAAAATTACATCGTTTTTTAAAACCAGGTAAGTGTCTAATTTCTATTTCAGTGTATATTTTTTAAATATTAATGTTATCTGTAAATGACTTTAAAACGTGCACCGATCAGCACTAGAGATATAAATTTTCCCTTTCCTCATGCTGATTTCAGATTCGTGCGCGATACGTGTGAGCTAGCTAAAGTACAAATTAAAATATATTTTAATAAAATTATATTTAGTATATTTTATTATGTTTTTTCTCTTAAATCGTTTGATGAATTGATGTGGCTAGCAGACTAGGTTTTTTTTTTTAAGTTTTTCAAACATTTACCCATTTTATTTCTCTTAAGATGTTCTTGCATATGTATTTTTTTTTCTTTTAAATCCACAGTAGTACTCTGGCTGCTGTTAAAAAACTTGATAATCACTTAAGTATTCTCAAAAATGAAGAATTATCTTGGTATGGCAGGCGTAAAGAGAATGATTTTATCTGAAATCTGCATCTCTCTGCATCCTCTTTTGTTTTTGAAATAAGTTTATCGCATTTAAAAATAAATAATTCTGTAGCATTAATTTTTGACAAAAAATCTTATTTTATTTTATTTATTTATTTTTTTTTTCAAACAGGTGAAATAAACACTTAAGTTTTATGCATCTCTCTGCATCCTCTTTAAGTAATTTTATCAAATTTAAAAATAAACAGTTCATTTTATTTCATTTATAAATATTCTCAAAAATGAAAAATGATCTTGGTATGGCAGGCATGAAGGGAATGATTTTATCTGAAGTTTGCATCTCTCTGCATCCTTTTTAGTTTTTGAAATAAACTTATTGGATTTAAAAATAAATAATTCTGTAGCATTAATTTTTGACAAAAACATATTATTTTAATTTTATTGTGTTTATTTCACATGTGAAAAAAAATAAGTTATGCATCTCTCTGCATGCCTTTTTTTTTTTAAGTAATTTTTTTAAGATTTAAAATAAATAGTTCTGTAACATTAATTTTTAACAAAAAATGTTATTTTATTTTAATATCTCAATTGATTTTATTGTATAATATTTTCATCAAAGAAATAGTTTCACAAACAGAATTGGGAAAAAAAAAAAGTGGAATAAACATGAAAAATTACCTTTTGGGGGCATTTTTTGAAATTGATTTTTTTTTTTTTTCCAGCATTTATTTTTACTTAATTTTTTGCCTTCTAAAGTTTATACTAAATTTCATAAATTAAGGGTTGAATTTTACTTTGTTAGTTTAAAGTGGAAGGTTTAGAAGTTCTTTTAAAATCAAATTTAAATAAAATTATAATGAACTACCTATAAAAGTTAAGAAAATAATCTTATATTCATATATTGTATATGAATATAAGATTATTCATGTATTGTAATGTTAAATTTTGAATTGTTGGTATGGAGCTGGTTATATTTATTTTTTTAATTTATGGCTTCTATAGGTCTTGTATTGATAATTTGCATGCTTCAAAAGCTGAAGGTGTGCTACAAGCAGACATGAATGTTGATGCTCCTCATCCTCAATCTGAAATACAGATAGCTGAAGATCATGTTCCTGTTCAACCAGAAATTCCCAGTACAAATGCCATCTCGGTCTCCAGTTCTGAAGCAGTCTCGGTCTCCAGTTCTGAAGCAGTCTCGGTCTCCAGTTCTGAAGCAGTCTTGATCTCCAGTTCTCTTCTTGTTGTTCCAGTTATCCCTGATCTCAAACCAGAAACAAAGCAAGTAAATGTTGATGCTCCTCATCCTCAATCTGAAATACAGATAGCTGAAGATCATGTTCCTGTTCAACCAGAAATTCACAGTACAAATGCCATCTCGGTCTCCAGTTCTGAAGCAGTCTCGGTCTCCAGTTCTCTTCTTGTTGTTCCAGTTATCCCTGATCTCAAACCAGAAACAAAGCAAATCACTAAACATGCAAAGTGGAAAAGGCATCTAAGAGAAGAATGGAAAATTGTTAAGGACAATGAGGCGGCCACTAAAGACAGATTGAAGAACCTTGTCCTGGACGAGAATGATGCATGGGGCATGTGGTGTCTCTGTTGCACAAAATGGGGCCCGCAGTTAGGCAATAGATTCTGCACTAACTTTGTCAAAAACTACAGTAGTTTTAATCCTCCTCAACGTAAAAAAGAAAGTGTCGATAGCCATTTTTCTAGCAAAGTGCATGCCAAATGCTTTGAGAAGGATAATTTTGAGTTGCAACCTGCTGAAGAGGCTAAAATATACAAACAAATTACAACGTTGGACAAAAATGTTAAAGAAAAAATGGTTCGCCTTGTGCGGATTGTCTTTTATTTTGCGTTAAAAGATAGATCAGCAAATGAGTTTGCTGCGGAGTGTCAACTACAAAAAATGAATGGCGTTAATTTAGGTGAAAAATACCAAAATCGAATTTCATTTTGCATGCTGTTAAAGTATATAGCTAAAACATTTAGAAATGGAGTTGCAGAATTAATCAATAATTCTAATTTTATAACAGTGATGACTGATAGCAGTACTACACATCGCACAACTGAATATGAGGCCGTTCTTATTAAATATGTGCCGAAGGATGACAATATAAGCAAAATAGCTTTTGTTGGACTTTGCAAAATTGAAACTGCTGATTCAGCAGGTTTGGCAAAAGTTATTGCCCAATGTTTGAATGATGCCAGAATTTTAGGATGGGAAGAAAAATTAGTTTCAATGTCCGTTGATGGGGCATCAGTAAATATAGGAAAACATAACGGTCTAGTGAATTTAATGAACTCACCATTTCATGTACATTGTTATAATCATTTACTGGATTTGTGTTTAAAAGATTCAATCAAGCAAGATGCAAATGCATCTAAAATAATATCGCTGATTAAATCAATTTGTGCATTTTATAGAGCAAGCCCAAAGCTTACGCGAGAGTTATTTAGAGCTGGAGAAGCATTAAATGTAAAAATATTATCTTTCAAACCAATATGTGAGACTAGGTGGGCTAATTCCTTAGAATCTTCCATTTTGGCCATTTTGCAGAATTATACTGCAATAATTCAGCACTTAACTGACATAAATTCCAGCCA
Organism: Maratus speculifer; assembly: GCA_964019185.1. Taxonomy (NCBI): domain Eukaryota; kingdom Metazoa; phylum Arthropoda; class Arachnida; order Araneae; family Salticidae; genus Maratus; species Maratus speculifer. Next base: position 73,717,476 of record OZ025293.1, read on the forward strand.
TTTAAATTATACATCAAACGTAAAAGCATCGGCAAAAAGTATACTACAAGATCTCTTACTCTACAACACAGTATTTTTTTTTCATGCTTTTGCTGACTTTGTAGTATTGATGTCCAGAGCTTCTCTGTACTTGGAAAGAAACGATATCAACATTTCTGAAGCCACTCAACGTGTTAAAAAACTTTCTCTAGATTTAGCAGACTTTGGTGCATTTGGGGAATTAAAAACAAATGACAGCCAGCTTGTAAAATTTTTATCCAGCTTGGATGACACTGATGAAAACTGTATAAAGTTCATGGATATAAATCTTACTTCCCGCACGTTAACCACCAGGCATCAGAAAAATAATGCTTGTGATCAGAAGATGGAAACTAATCATCATCATAAACTTTGTATAAGTGCAAGTAATAATATTATGAAACGGTTTTTTGAAGAAGATGGGCCAGGGAACTCTATTTGTGTGCGTGCAGCCAATATATTAGATACGGCATTTTTCCCATCTAATATAGAAGATTTAAATGGTTATGGCGAACAAGAGATTACAAAAATGTGCTCAGTATTTAAACTTTCAAAAGAGCGTGCCATTGCAGAATGGAAACAACTTCGTATCATAATGTTCAATCATTTTAAACCGTCGATTTCTCTGTCAGCATTATTAGAAAAACTAAGAACTGAAAAGTTCAAAAACCTAAAAGTAATTTCAGAAATTTTAGAAATTCTGCTGGCAATTTCTTCAAGTACTGCTCAAGTTGAGCGAGTGTGGAGTTCCACTGGAAACATTTTAAATGATAAAAATATGTTAATGGACAAAGAAACATTGGAAAATCGTCTAATAGTTAAACAGGCAAACATTCAATTAGAACACTTCAATGCTGAAGTGCCTATTGAGCTGTGGTGGAATGATTCCATCAGACGGCCTAATGTCACAGATAAGTCAATGCCATAATTAAAAAATTCACTTGTATATGTTTCATATTTTGATGTTAGTTTCAATAATGTGATACTGTGATTGTCTTACAAATACTTCACAATTCAAATAAATGCATAATTTTTTTTTTTGCATAAATCTTTCATAGTAACATTCTTTCATATCACACATAAATGCATTAATCTTTCTACTATGTTTTAATGCTTTGAAAGTTTTGATTGAAATAGTTATACCATCACTAGTTTACCAGATTCTCATACTCTATAAAGGAAAATATTTTTAGTTATGAAGTGGCACTTTATTTGGTAAGTTTTGTTTACATTCAGTTTAATAATTTTATTTTTTGGTGTGTGGGAGGGAGGTGAAATAAGTATATTATGGTGTGGGTTATTATTTAGTGGGATACCTACTTTATCAGATTTTATTTCTAGACAAAATATTTTTATTTTTATTTTTTAAAAAAGGTACTTGTGCTTATGTTTTACACAGTTAAGTGTAACTTTGTTGCTAACTTAGGCTTAGATGTAGCTTGGATCTTATCTTCATTTATAATTATTTCACTTAATTGGTAGTTTAAAATTTGTTTGAATTCTGTCTTAAAACTTGATTTATGTTTAATATAGATGATTTGGAAGATTTTATAATGGTTGTTTATATATATGTATATATATATAATATATGTACATATATACATGTATATATATAATGTATGTATGTATATATATATATGTAATACTAATATATGTGTTTATATAATCACTAGCGCGTGACTATCTAAAAGTATCGAAGTCATTCTCACTGGCCGGCAACTGGCTACTAAAAAAAATGGACTTACCGGCCAGTGGCTACTAAGCAAAATTCCTTATTTTCATCTTTATCTGACCGATGAAATGAGATTTTTTTCACTAATGATAGGCGAAATTTGCGATTTTTTTTTTTTACACATGATCGACAAAATTTGCGATTTTTCCGTGCCCAATCAACAAAATTAGAGCTTTTTTCCATCATTGATCAATGAAATATGCATTTATTTTCGCACGAGAATAATGAAATTCGCTATTCTTAACTGACTGACAAAATCTGCATTTTTCTGCCGCAAATTGATGAATTCAGCAATTTTTTCTCGCGATAAACTGATGAAACTCGCGATTGTTCTGCAGCCGCTGTAAGAAATTTTCAATATTTTTCCTGCATTATCTGCAAAATCTGCAGTTTTTTAGTGCCCTATCAACGAAATTAGCGATTTTTTCTTTCTGAATCAACAAAATTCGCAAGTTTTTCGTTTCGAATCGATGAAATTGGCAATTTTTGGTGCCATATCAACAAAATTTGTGATTTTTTTCATTTCCGGTCGACTAAATTCGCACTTTTTACAAAGCTGATTGACCATATTCGCAATTTTTCTGTGCTCGATCGGCAAAATTCGTGATTTTTTTTCTGTTCCAAATCGGCGAAATTCGTGATTTTTTCATTCAAGATCGACAAAATGTGCAATTTTTTGGAGACCGATAAACAAAACTCGCGATTATTCCATGTCTAATAGACGATATTTTCGATTTATCTGCACTCGGTCAACGAAATTCGCGTTTTTCTCGCGAGGTAAACAGACAAAGCAGGAGATTTTCCCGCAACATATGGATAAAATTTGCAATTTTTTCATGCATCATCAAAAAATTTAGATTTTTATTTTCTTGCCCAATCAACAAAATCTGAGATGTTTTTGCTTCCGATCAACAAAATTCTTGTTTTTTTGTGCCTGGTCGACAAAATTTGCAATTTTTCTGTCCCCGATCGATGAAATTTGCTATTTTTCCCGCACTTCATTGGCGAAATTCGATAGTTTTTTGCTCTCGATCAACGAAATTCGCGATTTTTCTGTGCCCTATCAACAAAATTCGATTTTTTCCGTGTCCAATCAATGAAATTTGAGATTCTTAAGAAACTGCTGAAATTTTCAATTTTCTTATTGCAAAGTGATGAAATTTATGATTATAATGATTTTATGATTTTAATTTATATGACACTTGAAAATCCTAATCATTTTGATAAAAATTAAATGCTTTCAAATTTTAACTGTCCTTTAATGTAGTCTATACAAATATTAGTACATTTTGCCAATCTATGTCTTTGAAGTCTCAACATTCTATAACAAAATACAAGCTTTGTAACATTCTGTACACCAAGTCTATTTCTTAATTTCTGTGCATTAGGGTGGAGCGAAAAAAATTCTTTTTTGAAAATCAAAAACGGGTAGGTGCCAAAAGTTGCCTTCATACTAGTACATCAACTGCATGAAATTTTACCGCTGAAAAAAAATGGCTTGAGTCTGCGTTTTTGCTCCAAAAATGAAAATTTTGGGTAAAATTTGTCATTTTTTGACATTTTTTCAAAAAAATTAAAAACTTCCTACAGAGCTGGTTAGTATTTAAAAGTGTTGCTTAGACCTTTATATTTATCTGCTTAACATATTTAAACTATAAAACAATATCTGTAGTCTGTATAATTGGAGCAAATCTGACAACTTTTTGTGAAAAATCAGCGTTAACCTCTCTATTGGAGCATACAACGAAATGTTGTTTTGAATGCATTTCTTACCTAGCTGCTTTCAAAACTACTGTGTATATAACTCATAGAGGTGGTTGCATTATCCCACCCATCTCAACCACCCAATCATCTAGGCCCAGTGTTTTATTTATGTATTGAATTGTTATTTTTTTCCCGAAGACGGGCATAAGTTTTCTATATATCAAAGTAATTTATCTCTTCTTTGTATTCACTGACTTTGGATGATTTGGATCATGCTGGTGTGACCTGCTGCATGTATATTTTTATACCGTGTATAACAGAAGAGAAGCTGATTAATGTATTGGGTATGTTATGAATTGAACCTATTCAGCAGTCTATTATCTTCATTAAAATTCCATGCAATTAGTACATTATAATTGGAAGTTCTGTTATCACAACATTCTTTCAATCAATTACATTTTATATGCAATGATTTGTCTAATAATTGATTGTATGAATTCAATTTCTAGTATGTCATCATTTATTGAACCTATTACATTGAATATATGCTGAGAACCTAGCTGTTTAATATTATGACAATCGTCACAGAGGATTGCAAACAAAATTTGCATGTAAAGCAACAATATTTCTAAAGAAGTTTTAGCATGCTTTATGTCGTTTCCTGTGTTGTTCCATAATCTAGTAATTTCTAATAAGATTTTAGATCTATTATTCAGGTGTGTTGTACATTTGGTATAAAACATCCCGCGGTATAAACTTGGATTATACATTTTGTGAATGAACATATAGACGCTGATTGCCAATCTGTGCTTATATAAAGTGGAAAATTTTATTAACTTTATGAGCTGTCTTTTGTGTGAGATGTTTTCTAAATTCCTATTCCCCATTCTTTCTGAGAAATAGCTTTCCTTATGAATTAGCTTTGCAATCTCTGACAAAAATTTCTAGTCTGTTCTGAGTATCTTTTTCTCAATTTGAGAAAATAATTTTTCAAAATTATTCTCTTTTTAAAAAAAAAAAAAAAAAAAAATTGCAATAGGAAGTGAATAGTACGTAGACAAAGATTTTCCTTATTGATCCAGTGAATCCATGTAGCTTAGAACGTTTTATATCAACTTCTCTAATAATTGACGCAGAGGAAATTCACTGGAGTTGAAGTAGCGAATGATTCAATATTATACACAATTCTAAGCTTACCCCTTGCAAAATGGTTCACAGTGACAAATAAAATTCTCCTAATTTTAAATGAGCACTTATAGTCGATTAGAATCCGTATAAAGTACTATGCATTATAAGTTTATGCCCAGGACATTTCACCATCAAATGTTGTCCATTCATAAAAAGGGGATCTAAAAGTTAATAGGAAATTACCTAGATACGAAAACACTTAGCAAACGGCATAAAACTAATGCAAAAAAAAGGTTATTTACAACAGCGGTTGCTTTACACATGGAGAACAAATTTTCATTGCAATTCCCTCTGACGATCACCATCACATTAAACAGCTCGCTTCTCAACATATAAAAAATGCAAAAATAGAATAAATGATGGCATACTTATAGTTGAAATATCTGAAATCATCTTTGAAGCAAATCATTACGTAAAAAAAATACAATTGACTGAAAAAATGTTGTGGTAACAGAACTTCCAATCACTATTCATCAACTGAATGTAAGTTTGATAAATATAATAGATGGCAGAATAGATCCCTTTAATAATATTCACGTACATTACTCTGCTTGTCATTTTTTTGTAAAAACTGTAAAAATATACATGAAGATAGTTACAGCAGCATGTGGATGCAAAGAACAGATAAACAAGGTGGAAGCATCGAAAACATGCCAAATTTTTATAAAGAAAATCACAAATCAATGTATAAATAAAACACTGTACTAAGATGATCGAATATTTGGGCTGGGTGGTATAGGAAATATAAGCCACCTCCAGGACTCATGTCCAAGGTAGTTTTGAAAACAAGAGCTGTATTAAAAACAACAATTCGTTGTATGACCCAATAGAGTGGTAATACTGTTTTCTTACTAAAAGTTGTCTGTTTTGTTCCAGCTATAGGGAATAAACATATTGTTTTATAGTTTAAGTATGTTAAGCAGATAAATATAAAGGTCTAAGCAACACTTTTAAATACTAACCAACTCTGTAGGAATTTTTCAATTTTTTTGAAAAAATGTCAAAAAGTGACAAATTTTACCCAAAATTTCGATTTTTGGAGAAAAAGCGCAGACTCAAGCTATTTTTTTTCAGCGGTAAAATTTCACGCAGTTGATGTACTAGTATAAAGGCAACTTTTGGCACCTACCCGTTTTTGATTTAAAAAAAAATTTTTTTTTCGCTCCACCCTACTGTGCATATATGAAAAATTTGGAAAAAATTGTTCTATGGGTGTAAAACTACAAGGAATGAAGACTCACCATTAAATGTAAGAATTTGGGATTTATTTCTTTATTATTTAACGCTTTTCACCAAATTTTGCCTTTTATGTCTTGTGTAAAGAAACTCTTTGGAGATGAGTACAAGTGGAAAAGAGTGCAATTGAAATGTAAACTTGCTTTGTGAAACAGTAAACATCTGTTGTATAGATTTGGATAATTACATAAAATACACCAATTAAATCAAAATAGAATTTTTATCAATAGTATTATATAGTTTGAGGACTAAGAGTTTGTTGTATATCATTAGGTTTTTACCCCTTTTGCCCCAGGTTTTTACTAATAAAAACCTAGTTTTTATCATGTCCTGGTAAAAACCAGTTTTTACCAGTTAAAAGCAAATCCTGCCTATACCGAATCTAAATATAATAAAATGCAGTGTTAATGATTCCGGCGTGAACTCATCTGTTCAATCATACCTCTTGGCACTTAAACATTAGTTAAAGGGACATTAACGAGGCAATTTTCCTGTACCGAATCTAAATATGGTAAAACGCGATAAATACGAAAGTATCTCCAAGGAATTAAAAGAAATTAGCAGAGTTGCCTTATGCAGATTAGAAATGTTATTGCTGATTTTAAATTACAATTAAAGAAGAAATTAAATGTTGATTTACCAAACTAGATTTTAACTGAAACAAAGAAATAAATTATTTTGGTAAATTAAAATGATGGCAACAATTTAAAAACTAAACATATTTATTTAATCTCACCTCTTGACATTTAAACATTAATTAAATGGACATTAAAGAGACAATTTCCTTGTGTCGAATCTAAATATAATAAAATGCAGAGTAACGATTCCAGCACGAACTCATCTGTTCAATCACACGTTATGACGTATAAGCATTAGTTAAAGGGACATTAAAGAGACAATTTCCCTGTACCAAATCTAAATATAATAAAATGCAGTGTAATGATTCCAGTGCAAACTCATCTGTTCAATCATGCCTCTTGGCATTTAAACATTAGTTAAAGGGACATTAAAGAGACAATTTTTCTGTACCGAATCTAAATATAATAAAATGCAGTGTAACAATTGTGGTGTGAACTCATCTGGTCAATCACGCCTCTTGACGTTTAAACATCTAGCAATTTAAGTGCTCAAATTCAATTTTTTTCCCATTCCACTAGAGAGACAGATATTCAAGACGTGGCTAGGAACCTGTCAACCTGGTTTCGTTAGAGAGTGGGAATTTAAAAAAAAAGTTAAAGGACCACAGACAGAAAGAAGCTAGTCACCAGAGTGGTTGGAACATGTAGTGGAGGAAAGTTCCGTCCAAGTACATTGCATTACATATTTTTTAATTTTTTCTGAATGATCATTATTTTTGCACAATTTCAGATTCCATATGATATTTTGTTTTGAATAATATGATAAATAAAAATTTATCCTAATTTAACAACTAATGCTTTCAGTTGCATTTGCAATAAAGAATTATTTTAATGATTTTTTTAGCATTGGTTAAAGGGACATTAAAGAGACAATTTTCCTGTACCAAAGGCTATAATCAATGCCTCTATAGGCCGTAAGTCCCATTTGAATGGGATATGCTTGAGGTTTTCTATCCAAAATGATGCAATAAAACATACGTCAACACTGATGCATCTGAAACATCATTGCCAGTATTTTTATCAGTTATTTAAAATTTTTAGTAAAAACCATGATTTTTACCTACCATCTTAGGATGGGCTTGTGATATAAAAACTGTCCTTACACTAGTGATATAAAAATAATGTCTGTGTAATTCTGTCCCTAAATCTGAACTGAAAGTTTCATTGTTTACATCTGTGATGATGTGCAGATTTAGGCATTTGTAGATTTTAGGGTTGCTGATTTGAGGGAGTCTACTGTATTTCTGACATTGAAAATCTTGGTTTATAATGAAAATCAGTGGATGCAGTTAGTGGTTTTTCATGATTTCTCAAAATTTGATTTTCTGGATAATGTAAGTTTTAAAACTCACATCCTCAATTCTATAGGTGCTTACGTATATTAAAAAATATATATGTATAAAAAAGCTTATAAAATGTACTTTAATTTTCTGTGTTAACAAGTTGATTTTAACATAAGGATATACCAGTAAAAATAAATAAATTAATAAATAACCTCTTTGTGCCAGTTCTCCTGACCTACCTTATATAATTTAATACATAATTTTTTTACTTATAAAAGCTGTAATTGTTATATGAAAAATAATAATGCTTTCTTTTTACACTAAAAACGTGTGTTAACAAGAATAATTTATTTTTTAAACAGAGAATATGAGAAAATATATGTTAAAATAAATAGTTAATAATGTTTTAAATTTCTTTAACAGATTTTGACAATTTGTATGCTACTTCATGGGAGCCATAGGTGTATTACTTGAAAAAATGAACCTTTTTTTTTTTTTTTTTTTTTTTTTTTTTTTTGCTAAAGTGAAATTAAAATATTGTGTTAATAAAATTTTCATATTATAAATATATATACTTTTTTATATTTTACATAAATAAAAAATTCTGTATTTTTCCAGAGAAAAAGTTTGTGGAAGATTTTCATCGAAGTAAAGGTGAATTTTGTAAAGACTGTTTAAACTTCTCATTTGAAGACCTATGTTATCATGATCTTTCAGATCATAACTACTATGCTGTTTGCAAAGGTCTTCTTGTCCCTCATTCCTATTACTCAACAAAAGGTTTATTACATGATATTCCACCACATGTTGAGGCTCGAACAAATTTATCTGCATTATTAAAAGAATGTGCGGACCCAACATCTGATATAGGACGTTTTTATATTGTTCCTAAAATTTTACAAGTTCTTAAGTCTTTACTCTGAATATTAAATTTTGTTATCAGTATACCATTAATGTAATGCATAGAGCTTGTAAGTATTATTTTATTATTTAAAATTGTTTTAGTATCAAGCTACCTTTACAAAATAAGGTAGACACTAAGATTGCATGAGATGAACTCATCTTCAAAAGACATCATCACTATTTCTGGGCCACTGATGGCTACTGATGCCCATCTAAGAAGGCATTGTCTTCCACTTTCTTATTTTATTACTATTATACATGCTTTTATAGTATTAATCTCCATGTTAATCATTCATCTAAATTTAGTTTTATCAAATTTAAATGGTGGATGTCTGGTTCTCATCTCATCTATGTTACTTTACAGGGTTCCCAGCATCATGGAAAGTCAGGGAAAATCTGGAAAGTCATGGAATTTCAAAGTAGTCATGGAAAGTCAGGGAAATTTCAAAATATGTATGAAATGTCAGGGAATTGACAAATATTTTCTAAAAAGTCATGGAAAATTCTTGAAGAAAAAAATGTAAAACGATACAAAATTCATCGAATAATCTTGGAAAAGAAAATTTAGAAATTTGCAAAACAATTGCAGAAAAAAAAATCACAAGTTTTGACAAAGAATTCTGGAAATAAGTAGCAAATTTCATTGTATACCTGCTTGTTCAGGGAATTTTTTGAGATTTGGTCAGGGAAAGTCATGGAATTTTTCGAGATTAGGTCATGGAAAGTCAGGGAATTTTCCATTCATGTTTTGCTGGGAACCCTGCTTTAACAAATTCAAAGTTAAGTTTAACAGGTTCATGCTGGCATGCTTGACTGTCCCATCAGGCAGCCAGCATCACTGGTGGGATCATTCTTATAGTCATATTTGAGTTAAATACAATAAACATGAGAGGGAGGATCATCACATACAGCACTGTCATATGAAGCAAAACATAAATTTGAGTGCAGTCTCATAGCGAAAAACAGGAGTATCAGCACCAGCATGAGCATGTTAAAAATTAAGATCTGTCATCGTTTACTGAACTGCTTTTTGATTGGGGAGGGGAGATGCATACTTATAAACATTTTGTAAATTTAATGACAGTAAATTAATTTTAAAATTTTAACTAAACCAACTTTAATGATATTAGGGATATTTATACTATTTGTTAAGTTTTTGTATAGTTTGTCGAGAACCAAGATCTTTACTTTATAATGGAAATCATTCTGTTGTTGTTTGTTTTTTGATAATTTTCTTGAGTCAAACTGAGAATAGACATAACAATTGTATCACAATTAATTATATTTCATTTCTTACTATAAAAAAATCCATATTTATTGAAACTAAAAAAAAAAAAACTAATTTAAATAAATATTCCATATTTATTTAAACTAAATCATATTTAATATTTATTTAAATAAAAGTAAAATATATTTTCTGGACAAAAATGATGACAGTTCAATTAACTTCTGATATAGTTACAAAATTCTTACTTTTGATTCAGTACAGAGTATTTGATCAACAATTCTTACATTTATTTTGTAAAAATCTTTTTAAGATGTGTCATTTTTAAAATTCTTTCTTTGTAAAGCATAAAAATAACCGGTGCATGCATGTAAAAATATTTACTTTAGATTCTTATTCTTTTTTATTACTGTTTAAAAAAAATATTGAGTATAAGAGTTCTCATAGATTTATTTGAAAATGGCTGTATTTTCTAAGATGTTAAAAAATACATTTGCTTTGATTAAAATATACTGATGTAGCCAAATTGTGAAGCTATAAACTAAAGTGTCTTAAGTTAAATTACACATTAACATAGTAAAAATCTAATCACTTACATTCTCGATCACCTCTGATATTAGAAACAGATTTTGTGGTTCTGAATAATTCTGAAGACATATCTTGTAATTTTAATACATTAAAAATTTATTGAAGATTTATTTCACATATAATAGAGTAATAAAGATAAATAATATTTGGAATCTGTAATTTTTCTGTTTTTATTCCTTCATTTTAGGCCTTTGATCTGCATTCTTAAGAATTTATCTGATCATTTTTGATTCGGTCCTTTCTTGTATTTCCTTAATAATTTATTTTCATTTTTTTTCTCCTTTTAGAATTTTGGTTTATAGAAAGTTCATTATTTTAATCAAAACATATGCAGTCAAGTCTGTTTTTTTTTCAGCCCTTTTTTAAATATTAACATCTATTGATCTAGAAGTACTTGCTAAGCATATAAGCTAATTTAATTTTATTTGACAGGAAAAAAAATTGGCAAAGTTTTGAAAAACTATTGAAAGTTTTAATTTTCATTAAGATACAATCTGTTTGGTGTTTTTCTGTTATTAGAAACATTGTGTCATCACTAAAGAATGTATGTTAGTTGTAGACAAATTTACTGAATGAATATTTGCATTCAATTATTAAATGTTGAATTCTTAAATGCCAATGCATCAAATCACAACCACTTTTCAGTAGTACATGTCTAAATATCATTATTGTTTCTTTATTTAGATGCATCATCAAATGTATTTTAAACTTTTGAAAAAAAATATAATGAATATTAGATTAGATCTTTTTTCTCCTGGTAGAGAGAAAAGATCTCATAATGTAATTTAACTGCACTAGAATGATTAAAGCTAAACTCCACAGCACTATAACCCATGTACAATTATGGTTTATGGTGCCAAATTATGCTTTTCTGACCATAGACCTGATTGCCATATGGCCAACTTGAAACAGAATCCTTCACAGGGTTTAGTTCTCCAAATATGCTTTATACTCTTTTTATTGACTCTGAATAGATGAAAGATTGAGTGAACTTTCCTTAACTCTGGATATTTTGGAGGTAAATCTCTGTTTAATGTAAAGTATATTAACCACAAACTTACTGGACATCTTGTTAGCTTATGAGTTCACTCAAAAATGAGGATCAAACTTTGCTTTTAAATGGAAATTTTTCATTTATGATTGAATTTAATAATTATAATTTTATGTTTAATAGATTTTTTTAAAAAAATCTACTTTTTGTTTGATAATGATAAATATTTTCACAAATCGATTGCATTTTCATTGTTAATCTAAATGTGACTAATTAAAAAGAATCCTGATTTTTTCTTCGCCCTAGAGCGGAAAAGTTGAGAGTACATAAGGAACATAAGTCCAAAATACTAAAGTAAATAAAAAATATCTTCCGGTTCCACTTTGGGATTTAAATATGGGAAATTTATCAAAAATGGTGCAAATTTTCAGATTTTAGTGATTTTTTTTTTTTCTATTTCCGCTGGCACGGAAAAGTTGGAAGAAAACATAAGTGAAAAATTTTAAAATAATCAATAAATATCTCCCAGTTTCTCTTTTGGGGTCTAAAAATGTCAAAGTAACCAAAAATTATGTAAATTTTCACATCTCAGAGATTTTTTTTATATCAATTTTCTCTTCTCGCTTGTGTGGAAAATTTGAAAAATCATATGAGAAACATAAGTGCAAAAATTTAAAGTAATGAAAGTTCTGGTTTAACTTTTATTATTTAAGCTTTCAAATACATGGCATTAATGTACACAAAAAGCATAGAGCAATCGAATTAAAAGCGATCTGAAGGCAATTCCCCTAAAAAGTTCAATTTTCTGTTTATTTACTGTAGTGTTATCGTTGGTTTAATGCTCTGCTTGTGCTAGGTACATAATGAGGATATTCAATTTTAGCTTCGATATTTTATTAAAAAATTGTACACCTGAAAGTGTTTATAAAATTTAAATTTTTAGTATTGTGTTGAATTAATAGTGTGCTTGGAAGATATTACACAGATATATCACAATTAAGGCGCAGTACACGGGATTTGTCTTGTCCCATTTTTAGGGATCCTACAAAATTAAGAACTGGCATTTTACCATCTTATGAAGATATAATGAAGTATTTTTTTGTTGGTGAGAAATGAATAGAAATATAATTAAAAATTGGACCAGCAGTTTATGTGCTGAAAAGTTTGAAGCAATTCGGCAGGCTGCCTCAGTTCCAACAGTTTCTAGGCAAAGAATAGTCCAAATGATTAGATCATATAATGATAAATACAAGAGTTGGAAGAAGTTTGTCACTAAAGAACAGACGAAGTCAAAATTAAAAATTTTCTGATTGGAAGCATAAAAACGTCTGTTTGAAATTTTTTTCTTACAAGTGTACATCTCTAAAAGGATGTAAATGGCTGCGTGATACGAAAGTTCCAGAATTGGAAGACAGTTTTTTGAGGATCAGAGAACTTCAAGGAAAATGTCGATAGATCCAGTTAATACACGCGGAAACACGGCCCATGATACAGAAACTTAATAAATGAACGTGCAGGTTTGAAAAAGAATAAGAAAGTTTCAGGAAACAGTATACAAGAAAAAAAACAATCACAATTGCTTCATGTGAAGACTTGGAGTTATTTAACTTTTCTAGTCTTGTTGATGAACAACTGTGTCACGATCTTAGTGATAAATCTTTAATGTCATTGCAATCTAACATAAATGCTATAAGTATATTACAAACAACCCATCTTCCTGCCCTAGCCAGAACTTGAGACACAATGGGAGTGTTCAACCGAGCTGCAGCATGAGTAACAAGTGCACTTCTTGAAGATTTAGGAGTTGTGACACATGATGACATGTCCAATTTTATAGACAGGCATAACAAAAGAAGACAAAGGAAGAAATATAGCGTGAAATGCCAAGTTCAAGATTAGAGTTTTATGTCCACCAATACCTTGAAAAGATTGTATTTTGACCACCGAAAAGATCAAACTTTAATTCAGAGGAATATTGAGGGAACGGTCCATCAATAAAGAGTGCTTGAAGAATACGTGACACTATTATAGAAGAATCTGGTTGCAATTACATAGGGCATGTGTCATCAAGGGCGAATCTGGAGAGTCCTCAAGGGGAGGGGAGGGGGCGATTTTAGAAATATGGAAACTGCAAATACGGGTCATGGATGCATAATGTTGAAAAATTCTGTCGAATGCATAATGAAAAAATTGAGAATTAAAAATACTACTGAAGTGTGAAAAATTACAACATTTTTGGCTAAAATTGCATATTTAGACCCAAAAGTGGAGCCGGAAGATATTTATTGATTATTTTGAAATTTTGTGAGTATATTACTGATTTTGTGAGTATATTACTCCACAACATCTGATCTTTAACAATCCCTATAGACTAGAATCTGAAGGTCAGTGGTCTTGTGATCTTAGTGGTTATAGAATAATAAACACATGACCAAACTGATATTTCAATGCTCATGTAGGAAGTATATCTGCAAATTTGAAACAATATTATTAATCTGTAATTGAACGGGTAACTCACTATGTATTTTCTCAAAATATTTAGTTCCAAATTTACAAACTAATTTGCGTCCACCATTTACAATTTGAATGATTCACTTGGACTATTGAGTAAAAATGAATATAAGAATAAATATATTGATGTTTTACTATACTGATTTTGCAAAGACATAATTTTCAATCAAATGGTATTTTAAGCTTTTCTATACAAAAATTTAATGCTTAATATCAGTAGGTTATTTTTGTAGATAGAAGAGGAAGGGGGAGATGACTGTACATTAGTTAATGTGTTATGTGTGATAAAAACAATCAGAAAAAGATTTTGTAAAACTATAATTGTCTAAAAGCTCTATAAAATAATATTTTGATTTTTTTAATTTATTGAATTTTGTCATCTACTTTATAATACATATGATGTTTCATTAGCCATTTTGTAAAGTAAAATAGTATTTCTTGTTTATGAAGTATTTTACTTGCTAGTAAGATATTACCTGGTGTAACTGCAAAGAGATACATCATTATTGAGTTGATATATTGCCTGAAGCTATGCTGCAACTGAGGTTACAGTATCACTTCTGCTAGATGTTTGGAGATGCAGAGATAGTAGTCCCCTGCAAATGATCTAAATAATAAATAAGTTTATTTTGGAGCTTTTTGTGTGTCTGTCTATAGTCAATGTATTATTCTTTATGGAAATTTCATTTATTCCTTTCTTGTGGTATGCCATGAATAGATGTTTTCATTTATCCATTTCATGAAATATTTGGCATCATAGTTAGAACTGATCAGACTGCAGCCAGTATGGTCAGGGGTGGGGAAATATATCATTTTGCTCGCCAATGGCGAGTGGATTTTCTGGCAAGGTGAGTGAATTTTTAGTTTTTGAAAAACTGCAGGCAATAGAAACATTATCAGAAGTTCTTTTTTAACCTAGTTATTTTAACTTTCCAAATTATTACAGTGTAAGTATGGTACTGAATTTGATCTTATATTAAGCTTACCTCTGCTGTATGTATTTGTTTAATATTATAGAAAAAAAGAATTATGAAAATGCATTGTAGTAATAGTAATTTCTTCTGTAATCATCATAATTATTTTCAATGGTTTGTGTGTTGCATCTTGTGGGTTGGTGAAATAAATTCTTGCCTGGTAAAATTTTTGAAAAATTCATCACCCTTAAGTATAGTGCATTTATAATCACCACTCAACTAATAAAACTCTTGCTTACACTATGAAATGATTATATTCATATCTGTGGAACTCTGAAGAAACAAGCAATATTTAAAATCAGATTGGCATATAACCCTTGGGTCTTCTTGAATTTTTCAGAAATTTGGTTATTTCATAGAAATAGAGATTGGAAGCCATTCTATATAATTAGTAATTATTGCAGCACTGAAGATGGATAAGCAGGTACAAACTTTATTGTCTACGAGTGTATATTCTTGAAAAAAAAAATAGCATTGTCATTGTATATTTTTAGTACCACTGTTGCAATTTTTAAAATTATTTTTTTTTAATTGTCATTGATATTTCTTTATTGCTCAATATTTTTTGCTCTAATTATATAATACATAATATCAATGGCAGAAATGAAAATCCATGATTTTTTTTACTTTGTTCCAAGACACAAACTACTTTAATCACTATAATAATTGAATACTGGACTTTGCCTTCCATTTAGAATCCTTTATGAGTTGGGTTTTACTTGGCCCAGACCCAAAAATTCCATTTGAAGGCAACCATCAACCCAACCCAAACTAAACACAAAAAATTCCTCAATCTGTAATCTGACTTGAACCTGCCAAATTAATTTCCACTGAATCCTCGAACCAAACATATTTTAACCCATACTTGAACCAGCAATCTATCCCAAACCTGAAATGAAAGAAAATTAAATCACTTATATCTGTAATACGAATTTCATCTTTTATATATAAAAATGGGCAAAAATATTAAGTTCTTTAAATCATAAATAATTGGGGACACCTCAGGATTGCTAAATAGAATTCCCATTGAGTCGACTTGTACCTAATTTTCTTTTTAGGAGGGGAAGGGGATGACTATTTTTTTTCTGCAACTCGAGTTCCTCCTAAAGTAATTCTTGTGGGTCATAGTCAGGTTTTTTGCAAATTAAATTTCTAGAATTTTTACTAAAAAGTTTGCACAGAACTATATTTCAGATAAAAATAAAATTATTCAAATATGAATGAGTATATATTCAATCTATTCAACTTACTACTTTGGAAATAATATGTTTATAAGAAATGTGATCATAGATTATTCTTTCTGTACAATATATATAAATACCATTTTTTCTTCTCTCAAAATATGAAAAATATTACCAACTTTCATATTTGGTACATACAAAACCCAAGAATCATATTTGTGATCGTTTATGCATGCATATACATGTTATATGTATGTCAATTGGGAGCTCTCTATTATTTAGTGGTATAAAGTTGCAAAAATATACATGTTAGGAATTGAAACATTTTTCGCTAAATAGAGTTGTCAGGTTTTTGGAAGTATCGCTAATGGAGAGCTTAATGTATGTACATTTTTAATCATAAAAGCATTTTGGAGATTCTTTTGAAAAATTAGGTAAAGTTGAACCTGACCTGTAAAATTCAAAATCTTACCCAAAACTAAGTCAAACTTCAAACAATGAAAGTCAACCCTACCTGAACCTGACTTGCAATGAAAGAATATAGTGTGTAGGTATCCCAACCCAATGCAGGACGCCAGCTTCCTTTGAAGTTTTCATTATTTTTTTTAAATTTTAAATGAGATCTTTAAACAGGTTTCCCAATAGGGTGTGATGCCATGAGAATTGCATATTTAAAGAAAAATTCTCACATTAAAAATATTTTAATGTGGAATATTCTTAGACTTTTTAGGTATTTTATGAAATTGCAAGATATTTTTTTTTTTTATTAATAAGAAGCATTTAGCTATAGCATTTATTTATAGCTTAAAATTAAACAAATAATTAATAGTTGGTTTCATTAATTTCACCAACTTTATAATTTCCTTTTACTGCTGAATCTACAATGAGGGGGTGCTGAAAAGTTCCTGGCTTGAATAGAAAAAAAAAAAAAGCTTGAGTTAAGAAATTAAATTATTTTTTTAGCATATTTTCCCATAAGACTGATGCTCTTGTTACATTGCTGTTGCAGATTTTCTAGAACTGTCAAATAAATGTTCTATGCTTAGTCCTGAAACCAGCTCTCAGCAGTCTCTATGACATCTTCAATATCTTCAAAATGATTACCTTTAAGGTGTTTCTTCAAGTTTGGAGGCAGAAAATGGTCTGAGAGGGTTAGGTCTGGTGAGTGGGAAGGTTTATAATGGAAGCCCATGGTCTTCAATTTGGCAGCTCAGAATTGGACATGTGTGGAGGTGCATTGTCATGTAACAGAAAGATCCTTTACGTCAACTTCCCTCAGCATTTATCTTCGATGAACTCGTTCAAATGGACCATTAGGTTAGATATTATTTCCTTGTTACACTACACCCCTGAAATAGGTAGTCCACCTACAGAATGCCAAATTTGCCCCAGAAAACTGTCACCATAACCATTTCAGCTGATTTCTTTGGCAAAATTTCTTTTGCTATGGAGATTGACTGTGATGTCATTCTTTTAACTGTTCCTTGTTTTGCTGATCATAGATGTAAATCCAATTTTCTTCCTTAGTCACTAAGTTAGCCAAAAATGTCCTACTTTGCTGACTTTTCCTGCAGGAACAAAACATTCATAATGCCTCATAACTCCAAAGATATGAAATTTTCTAGTTCCTCTGCCAATGCAGCTTTTATTCGCAACAGAATAAATTTTAATAATCAAAAACACCTAATATTATTAGATTTACATAATAAAATTTTAAACTTCCAAATAAGTCCAATTTTGTTTTTCTATTTCAACTATAAATAATCAATGCCAGGAGCTTTTCAGCACCACCTTGTATAATATTTAATTCTATTGACCTGTCCAGGAATCAATTTAATCTCTATGGATCTTCTTGGAAATGGCTTTTAAGAGTAGCTGAAGTTGTATGATCACACAACAACAATACACATGTATATACAGTAAACTCCCTCAAATCCGCAAAGCATGGGACCATAGGTTGTGCGGATTTTAGAATTTTGTGGATTTCTGGTCACTGCTTTGTTTACATTTTTTAACCAGTAGTTTGAAAGCAATTAATACTGCAATCGGAAATATAATGAATGCTTATAATATAATAAAATATTAAAATAAGTGATGAACTAAAATAATAAAAAGTTAGATAATTTTTAAAATGATTAAAGTACTAATAGCAAAGGTCAAGTTAATGATCAATAGTGTATGATTAAATATTCATTATAAAGATTAAATATATTTTTCCAAAATTATTCTACAAAACTTGCCTCATAAAAGTACATTACTAATTCACATCAAAATAATAAAATAAAGATTATTTTTTAAAGTTTAACCAGGTTGAATAACCAAAAAATCTTGTTTAATGTATAAATATATTTGGTAAGAAGATTGTGATTACCAGTGATATCAGCAATATCTTGAATTTTTCCCCAAAAAATTTATTCTTCCTTCATGAAAATGACCTGAATAGAGTATTATTAAGAAAATTACAAATTAAAAAATATATGGAATTGATAAAAAATTTAAAAAATCAAATTTTGTCCCAATATCTGAATTGGAAGTTTCATTGTTTACATCCATAAAATATGTGCGGATTTTAGAGAATTGCAGATTTCTGGTTTGCGGATTTGAGGGAGTCTACTGTATAAAGAAAGGGTTGTCTAAAGTTTCTTCAGATATTATCTTTAATATAGTGTCTTATTTAAAAACAATGGCACATGTCTTAAATCTTGTTGAAATGGCAGAAGTTTTTTCAGAAAACATTGAAATGTCATGCACTGCATGTGTTAAAAAATCTTTCAGCACTCAAAACATTATAAAAATATAAATATTGTAAGTGACTTTTATTAGGAAAAATAACTCAGTAATTTGTTATAAAAGTTGAAATTGAGATAGATATTAAATTCCCATATGATATTGCAGAGAATATATTTAATCAGCATAAAAACTGATAGTTGCAATAATTTGTATATACAGTAGACTCCCTCAAATCCGCAAGGCTAGGGACCAGGGGTTGTGCGGATTTTAGAATTTTGCGAATTTCTGGTCATTGATTTGTTTACATTTTTTAAACACTAATTTGATTGGTAGTTAAGCATTGTAATCAATGCATGTAATAAATTGAAACATTAAAATAATTAAGTAAAATATGTAAATAAATAATAGTTAAAAAGCAAGTTATTGTTACAAAAAATAAAAATAAAATAAAATAAAATTTTAGAAAAACATTAAAATAAAGTAAATAATTAAATGCAATACTAAATATAAATAATGAGAAAAAATCAATACTTTTTATAAAGAAAAATATTTGCCATTGTTAATAAACAAATAAAGCTTGATTAATTAAAAATTATTCATTTTATACATCAAAAATTAACCTGCCCCTCAAATTATAAACACTACGAAATGGTCACTGAAAGTTACATTACACTGCAACTACGATATGATAATGATTATTTTGATTAAATATCGATCATCGTAATTAGTAAACCGGATGTAGATCCCAAATTCATTTTGGCTAGCAGGGATACGAAAATAGTAATAGAACTATTAAAATAATAATTTTATATAGCACAAATTATCCTGCCACGTGAATTGCAAACACTACCAAACGGCTATATGCTGCAACTACGATACAATACGTTAATGATTAATTCAATTAAATATCGATCATCGTATGACTAATAAACACATTTTTTACCACTGCAGAATTTAAATTGAAACACATTAGAAAAAGGAAGAAATTGAAAAGGATTTAAAAAATATATATATTTAAAGAATTATTTGTATCGTGTTAACCACTGACTTCAGTGCCATCTTTAATTTCATTGTTTTCATCTTAAAAATGTGTGGATTTCTGGCGTTTGCGGATTTAAGGGAGTCTACTGTATTTATGAATTGCTGTGTCTATCCCCTTTATGTTTAAACAGAAAAGCTTTTAAGTAAAAATTTAATTTTCACTTAAAATATTTAAATATCAAATTTGAGCATAAAGTGAGTTTTTTTCACCTATTTATTTTGTCTAATGGGAACTTTGATTTGGATTCTCTAATTTTTGTTATTTTATGTTTAGTAAGAAAGGAAATATTTTATGTAAAAATTTCTTTTTTACTTAAAACTTTTAAATCTTGCTCAAATTTAAGCATAAAGTAAGATTTTCTCACCTATTTATTTTACCTAATGGGAACCCTGGTTTGGACTCTTTAATTTTTGCTATTTTTTATTTCAGTTAATAATTTTTATTTAATTTTTTTAACATTTGCTCTGAGATAAGTCAAGAATTAAAGCACTGTTTCACCATCCCTGTTGCTGGTAAAGTGGTTAAAAGATTTTTTTTTTAATTTATTTATCATATTTTAACATATGTAACATATCTGAGGCAAATTAATCAAAAGTACGTTTATCTTCTGTGATAGTCATTAAATATTGTCATTTAAAGAATTTCTTTCTCAAATTAGAATGAGGTTTCTGATTAAACATTACAGTAAAAAAAAAAAAAAAAAAAAAAAAAAAAAAAAAAAAAATCCAAGCATTTCTAAAAATTATGGGTTTCATTCTGAGCTCATAGGCAATAGCAATTTTTTAATATTTTTATATGAATTCATATTGATCTAGTAATCAGCCTGTTAACCCTTTCAGGGGCGGTGTTTGCAGTCTGCAAACACTTAATATTATTGTTCCAATTTAGAACTGGCACCAGTAAAATTTTAGTACAATTTCGATTTTATAATATGCGCAAAAAACAGCTCCTGATTATTTTCAAATAAATCTGTTCTTAAATTGTGGTGTGAATCAATTATTTGAACATTTTCGGAGCAGAATTACCTTGCCCCTGAAAGGGTTAAATCTTGTGTATCTATTTATTTATACTGCATTATTATTTTCAATTTTTTTTTCAAGAAATGTGTTGAATTATTGCATTTATTAAGCATTTATTGTTTATCCTGAGCTTATGTAGAGAATTTGTATCTCTACATAGAACTACAGTATATTAAATTTTTTAATAAATTTGCATAATTTTTATTGTTACATTTACATGTGTAGGACTTGTGATAATCTAGTCATATTTGCCTTTTTTAGTTTGAGAACTGTTGCTTTCAAAGTCATATGTATTATTCTATATGTTGTTGTTGATTGTGTATTAAAAAATCATTTGTAGTGGTAAATACAAATAATTTAAAAATACTGAATCTCAGATATTATTTAACTGTGTATATGTTTGCGTGAGACTGAACAAGTTTTAAAAATGTACAATTTTAGTGCTTAAAGTGTGTGATTTGCTGAGATGAATTTATACTCATATGTTTTTATTATGTCTGGAGATTGTTTCATCTGTTACTTTAATTTTTTTCAAACTGATTTGTCAACTCAACTAACATCAAAGAAAATGTATTATATTTTTTAAATTTTTATAACTGTTAGAGTGTATCATATGATTAGTTATCATCTGGTACTTGTCTATATTATCATTGTCCACTTTCTGTAAAAAAGAAGCTGCCAAACCTAGGGGTTTAATGCCAAAAATGTATATGTATGATGTCACATTCATTACCTATTCAGGATTTTTTTATTAATAACCATGGCTAAATGGCTCAAACATGTGTTGCAATTAAGAAAGATTATTGAGAAGGTCCTCTGCCAAAAAATTTAAAAAATGCTAGTATTCTTACTATGTAACATTCATTTTTTTAAAGTATTCCAGCAAACAAGACATTGTAGAGGATTAGTTAAATCAACTTTTTATTTCTACAACAGGCTTATGATTTTTCCTAAATATCTTTCTAGAAGGTTAGACATAAAACTTCTTGGATATGACTATTCCAATCAATCATTGTATTTTTGTTTAAATTCAGCTATTTTTTTTTTTTAATTCATTTGATTTATGTTATTTAATCTAAACAGCTATAAATAGATCTTAGTGCAGTTAAAAATGCAACTTAGGAGCCATTTGATCACTCTGCTTTTTTATCAGTTATTCACTATCACAGTTTTTAATATTATATTGCTATTGTTTATCTGTTTGAGCATGAAGTGGCATAATATATCATGCCCATTAATGCATATTTTTTTCCTCGAAAGTAGCTTATTGCTTCAGGTTCTGTATATATGGAAGATCTCATATTTTTATTATTATTATTTTTAAGTTTGAAGGGAAAGTAGAGAAGTAGCTATTAACTTATATTTTTCATTAATCACTTAACGGATTAATATTTTGAAAAAAAAAAAAAAAAAACTTTCAAATAACACCTATTTTTTTCATGTCTGTTACAGAATTTTTAATCTTTTATTGCTGGTTTTTCAAAACAGAATTTTTTTCCTGATTGAATCAGAAAAATGCTTGAATTAAATAATGTAAATTTTACAATGAAAAATTATTGGTGAGGAAAATAAATCATGATTGAAATATGGAAGCCTATACATGGGGGTTACGGACATAATCCCCGCGGACAAAATATCCACGGACAAAATACCCGCGGACAAAATCCCCACTGGACAAAATACCCACGGACAAAATCCCCACGTGTATTTAGAATTGTTATACTATTTTATAAAACATAATTTTATTGATAAAGATTCTAATAAAAGTAAAATTAGTCCAACTGAAGAATTTTGCGTATCTTACAGAATTTTTTTTAACATAAAAAGAAATACAATTGCATTAATAAATAACATAGTAGATAACTCAGAGAGTAATCCCCCGTAGTTTGATGGTCACAAAATTGAGCAACTGAAACCTCAGGATTTAATCAACTGATATATGATGCATTTGTATACATTATTGTCTTTTAATTTATCATGAATCTTTAGGATAGAATTTTTACTTTATATTTTAAAATGTAGAGATAGATATTTTCACACTTTTTCATTCATTTATTGTTTTAATTGTAACTCACCGTGTTGGAGTTTTTAATAACTCGTTAATTCTGCGTTGACATTGTCATAAGCAGTAAATAGTCGCACTTTAGAGCTATTACAGCGAATATACTGTATACTGTATGTAACTATATATACTATATATAACTTATATACTGTATGTGCTCATAAGAAGCCATATCATTCACGCGAAATACAAATTTACTAATGTTAATTCTATGTAGATTTTTTAAAAATTTCTTTGAAGATTTTTCTTAATTTTTATTTTTATTTACTTAGTTAAGATTTAGATTTTTTTTAAAAATTTAACTATATAATTTGTAAACAAAATCACATGATGAAACTTCGATAAATATTATATATATATTCAAAATATGGATAAAATGAAATCATTATATATATTATTTGCAGAATTTCACTTTTTCTTTCACTCAAATAAATAGGAATATAAACGCTTTAATTTTCATTCAGCATTTTTAGAAATACTAATTTTAATAAAAATTAAAAATACTTAAATTAAAAATATGAAAAAAAATAAAACATAAAAAAGAGTCATATTTTTAAAAGTATTTTTTTTTTAATTTGTTGAATCAAAATTACTGTAAAAGAATTAAGAAAGACATATTTCAAGTTTGAACCATTTATCTGTAACGATTCTTGACTTATAACAGTTTATCTAAGAGAAATATTGAATAAACCCATCCTGAAAAAAATCGCACTTTCATTGTTTCCATATCAATCTTTGCTGGAAAGTGCTAGATTTTGAAAACAATCCAAAACATAAAATTTAATATTTCCTTTCACCAATTAAGATAGAAACATGATTTAAATGTCATTTTAAGCAAAATAATAATAATAATAATAATAATAATAATACTGTTTATTTTATTTATTTATTTTTTTTTATTTTTTTTTTAAAGGAAAATTTGAAGGTTTTCGCGTCTTGAATTCAAGCTGGTTTTAATACTGTTTACGAAACTATTGCAAAATCAGTATGCATGTTTCGAAGGGAAAATTATAAAAAACAAATACTAGTTATTCCGATTTTTTTTTTTCTTTCAGGTATGGATATTTTATTTTCAGGTATGTGTCGATCTATCTAACTGCATTTTCAAATGATTTTTTAAGCTATTGCATAGCTTTTATCGCGGGCTTTGAGCGCGGTGACCGAATCTAGAAATTCCGTAACGAAAAAAAAACCTAACACTTCCGTAACGAGGAAACCTAAGACTCCGGCTAACATCGTTTGCATATAACTCGCGATATAATTTTCATAGCGCGGCCAAATTTTGTTTGGTAATTTATTATGAGACAGTGTTGATTTTTGGTGACAGGAGACACCCCCCCCCCCCCCACACACACGGTTAGTCGAAAAATTTAAAATGCTTATAACTCGCGATCTAATTTTCATAGCGTGGCCAAATTTTGTTTGGTTATTTATTATGAGACAGTGTTACTTTTGGTGACAGGAGACCCCCCCTCCACGGTTACGGTCGAAAAATGTAAAATGCTTATAACTCGCGATTCAATTTTCGTAGCGCGGCCAAATTTTGTTTGGTAATTTATTATGAGACAGTGTTAATTTTTCGTGACAGGAAACTCCCCACGGTGAGGGTAGAAAAATTTAAAATGCTTATTACTCGCGATCTAATTTGCGTAGCGCGGCCAAATTTTGTTTAGTAATTTATTATGAGATAGTGTTACTTTTGGTGACAGGAGACCCCCCACGGTGAGGGTCGAAAAAATTAAAAAGCTTATAACTCGCGATCTAATTTTCGTAGCGCGGCAAAATTTTGTTTGTAATTTATTATGAGACAGTGTTAATTTTTGGTGACAGGAGATCCCCCACGGTGAGGGTCGAAAAAATTAAAATGCTTATAACTCGCGATCTAATTTTCGTAGCGCGGCCAAATTTTGTTTGGTAATTTATTAGGCTATTGCATAGCTTTTATCGCGGGCTTTGAGCGCGGCAAAAGAATCTAGAAATTCCGTAACGAGAAAAAAACCTAATACTCCGGCTAACGTCGTTTCAGTTTGGCAGACTTCGGCAGAGATTGACGCGGTATTCTTCAGATATTTAGAGGATATCAAGTCTCAAACTTCTTAACAAGTCTCAAACGTTTCTTATTTCAGCTACCATAAACATATAGTTTCAATGATAAAAATTCCTGATTAACCTACATGTATTGTAAGATAATAAAAATATTTTAAACGATATTAATTTCTCATTTATCCAATTAAAAAAAATTGTTTTGTTATCGGTCATCACGCTTAAAAAGTGTAACTTGAATTAATATCAAAGAAAAAGAAAAAACCTTGAATTAATATCAAAGGCAAAAAAAACTACATAAATAAAAAATAAATAAATAATTATAATTGCATAAGTTGATAAAAAATGCTATGTAATAGCTTTACCGCGGCAGTCCCCGAGTGCCACATGTATTTTTTTTTTTCATTATTATTATTCCTCGATCCAAAATGGTCTGTTATCTTTTTTCAAGTTAATTCTTTATTTTTTACTCAGAATTTTTTGAGAATTTTAAAAAATGGGCTTCTTATCCACAAAAAAAAAAACAAAAAAAAACACATCTTTAGTTACAAAAAAATAAACACACATGCACAGACACAGGGTGACTCATATTTATCGAAACAATAGGCTATCTCTTTAAATATTGCCCCTAGGCACAATACTTACAGTTGCAAAGTTTCTTTTTTTTTCTTACTTATTTATTGCCTAAGTGGGGCAGAATCAGAAAAGGGTGCAAAGTTTGATAAAATAAGTTGCAATTACACAGGGGGACTATTTAGGGAAATACAGAAATTAAATTTTTATACGGCCCTGGTTGGTTAAAATTTCCCCTTAGGAAGTTTTTCCTTATCATTTTTTAATTTAAACAACAACAAAAAAATCTATCTTGATTCCTGCAAAACTCATAGAGTTATGGGTGTATTTCGATTCAAACTGCTTATTTTCAGATTTATTTTTAAATTCATTTTTTCTTTCAAATGCATCAAACTGGCAAATTATCTTATTTAGAAAGTACACAAGGTGCCGTGATTGTCGATAAATGCAGAAAATATTACAAAAAAAGCAATCAAAAAAGGCTTTTTGAACAGATTTTTCCGAAGCGAGAGATTTGGGAACGAAAAAAAGGGTCATACTGAGGAGGTAATTGTTTATAAATCAAATTCTAATGAATTGAGCGTAAAATGACATCACACGGCACCTTATATGTCTCTTCAAAAATCACCTCAGCAAGTTTCATGTTTCTACTTTTAAAAATGTGTCTGAAATTGTATCAGAAAATTTTGAGCTGTAGAAGGTAGAAAAGCGTTTTTTCGAATACACCCTTATGTCTATTTTAATAATTTGCGGGGTTTCAAGGGATCAGAGACAAATGGAAATGAGTGTTATTCAATGCGCAATGTTACTGTAAATGTATCAAGGAAACATTCATATTTCTTTTATTTATAGAGTTAGAATTTTGAATGCTTTGAGATGATTAACCATATAATTAGTAAACAGAATCACATCATAAAACTTCTTTTAAAAATAAAAATGCATTTTTTTTTAAAGAGTAATTTAAAACTGTTATTAATCAAAGTTTCATTCGTGGAATTGAATTTTTTTCTTTTGATTAAGTACCTTATTTTTTATTTTGATTTAGCATTTTAAATAATATTTATTTAAAAAAAATTAAAATATTTAAAATAGTAATTTAAAACTAATCGGATGTGGCAATCCCAAAACTTCTGTCTCATGCATGTGAATATTTCAAAAAGCGCTACCAATGCGCGAAAATAAAATAACAAACTATATTCCTCATGAGGATTCTAAGGACATGAAATTCTATGCATTATTTCTTGAATTAGACAATTGCAATATTGGTGTATTTTGGTGTATTTTTGTCGGCCGATTATCAACGCTATGGGATATAGGCCCTATGGGGTGGGTTGCCCTCTGTGGGGGTCTTTCTAAGGGAACCTAACCCGTATTTACGCAAGGTTCGAAGAAAACCACGGAAAACTTCGAACGGTTAGGCCGACGGTCGCGATTGGGTTCGAACCCAGCACCTACCATCTACCAGTTTGGAGGTCAGAACCTCGCGGCCACTGGTGGGGGCATTGCAATCTTGGAAAAAAATGCAACATAAAAAGCGCCACTTGTTGGGCAACTTATACCAAAACATAAAGGGTAATAATATTTATCAAGCTATATCTGAATCTGAAATTTGTTGAAAAAATTTGTGCAATAGCTCTTGGATTAGAACTATTGAAGGAATCGGGAAAAATTCAGCATTGCAGCATCACCTGTTGGGTTATTGACACTAAACAGAACTAGTTTATACCACAGATTTACTAAATCTGAAGTTTAATGAAAATCCGTATATTAGTCATTGAGATAGAGCTCTTGCAAAAATCGTAAAATAATACAACATGGCAGTGCCACCTGTTGAATGATTTACAACAATAACTCATCAGTTTCAGTGTATATCAAGAACTATCTGAATATGAATTTTTATTGAACTCCGTGCATTACTTTTTGAAATAGAGCTATTGCAAAAATCCTGAAAAATGCAGCATAGTAGCGCCACATGTTAAGCAATTCACATTGAAATGTAAACAAAACTATTTCATATCATGGGTTTACTGAATCTGAAGTTTAGCGGAAATCCGTGATAAAAGATTAGGGGAAATCCTAATGAGATATAGATGTTGCGTAAATTTTAAGAAAAAAAAATGCAGTATAGCAGCGTCATTTGTTGAGAAATTTACACCAAAAACAAATCAGCAACAATTTATATCAGGGACTACCTGAATATAAATGTTTAGCAAATTCAGTGCATTAATTCTTGAGATACAGCGCCCTCAAAACTTATGTCACAGACAGAGCCATAGACTCATAAACAGACATTTTGTTTAAAAAAAAAAAAAAAAAAAAAAAAAAAAAACTGTTTTTTGGAATCTCTGACACTTAAAACGTAAAAAAGTGGAATTCGAAAATTTTCATGAATCCAATACTTTCTTCATATAAAAATAAAAGAAAGTAAAAACATTAATTATTAACAATTTGGAATATTTTCTTTTAGACATCTTACAAAACGCACATAGATGAGCAAAATAGATGTTGCAAAGAAATATTCGTATTTACCAATGTATCACTTTTCTTATTATTATCCTTCTAGTAATTTTTCTTGAAGATGTGATCATTTTTGTGAAACTTTGCATATAAATGTGAGTAGTACTGGGTGCATAATTTATGCATACATATAATACATATGAAGTTTAGCACTAGCCACTTCCACATTATTCACAAAAAATTCTATCATTCATCATGGGAGATCATTCCAAAATATTCATTGCCCACCCCCCTCCCCTTACCCCCGTCATAGCCGTACTCGAACCCTATTTCCTTTATATTTAACAAGATACTTTGCATTTAACATTTCATTGCTAAGACTGTGGTAAACTCAGTAGTACATTTTTCCACCGCCTCCCCCACCCTCCGCAGAGTACCAAGAATGCCGAAATAAATTAAAAATCATTATCAGGTGATATTATTTACTAAAAATATGCATTTTCTAAAATTGATCCGCTTCACCAGTGGCCGAGAGGTTCTGACCTCAAACTGGTAAACGGTAGGTGCTGGGTTCGAACCCAATCGCGACCGTCGGCCTAACCATTCGGAGTTTTCCGTGGTTTTCGTCGAACCTTGCGTAAATACGGGTTAGGTTCCCTTAGAAAGACCCCCACAGAGGGCAACCCACCCCTTAGGGCCTATATCCCATAGCGTAGATAATTGGCCGACATACATACAAACTAAAATTGATCCAGAAAGGCTGTTATAGATTGTATACTCCCTCCTCGGTGAATGAAAGGGGGACAAATTAAAACAATCATTACATGTTTGAAAAAAAAAAGTATAATCTTAAAAATATTAATATTTGTATAAACGAGATCTAAAATTTAAACTAAATTCGAAGCATTAGACAGACTTTAATACATTTAAAAAGCAATTAAATTTAAAAAAATATATATATCAATTAAGAAAATAATCAATATTAAAAATTGTTTCATATTTAGTGTAAATAGTCTTTTATTTCAGACTTTAAAATGTACATGTATATTTAAGAAATATAAAATATCTATCACATAACTTATAACTTCCGATTGTCACTTTCATTTTTCAAATAAGATTAAAACATTTTTTAAATGTTTAGAGATCCTTTTTGAAAAAGAAACTTGGTCAAAATAGAGCTTTTATTCAGCAAAGAGGGTGTTTTGTCCGGTGGAGTTTTTGTCCGGTGGGGATTTTGTCCGGTGGTGATTTTGACCACGGGGATTTTGTCCCTGGGGATTTTGTCCGCGGGGATTTTGTCCTGGACTCTATACATGGTGCAAGCAATCATGATTGGCAAAAACACTTACATATGACCTACGGGAAAATAAGGGAAGCAATTAGAAAATTTGAAATGGCTTTTCTATAAAATAAATACAAAATGGAATGTGTACATCATTTACTAGCACTGAAGTTGAAATCAAATTTGACATCATGCTTATACATTTTTGGGATTAAATTCTATTGTTTCATGGCAGATTTTTTTATATTTAAAATTGTCACTTGGGGAAAGTAGACAACTACAGAAACTCTTATTAAAATCACTATGCTAGTCTTTGTAATAGGCCTGTTATTGATTGTGGCTTTTATGCAATACAGTCAATCCTCATTGTAACATCATCTTTTGGGATTAGTATTATGACTTTTTATCTGAAGAAACACATTAAATGGGCAATTTAAAAAACTTCCCTATTAGGCACTTAAATAAAATGAATGTAAGCAAAAAGGAAAAATATATATATTTGTAATGTAGAAGAGTCATAAAAATACCAAGCCAAAATGAAATGAATAAAAATTGTTCCATTATATGGTTACAAATTTTTGTGCATAGATTTCCTTTCAATCATGTTGTGCAGAAATAAAATAAAGAAGGACTATTTTAATAAAAATGTATGCAATACTATCACTTGGGAAAACTCAATAATTCTTGTTTAGATTTTCTTAACACTGTTTTCTGCTATAAACTTTTCCTGATCTGTTACTTTTTGGGATATCTTCTCAGCAATTTCTCCTATGGCTGTTAGAAATCTTTATACTTGATCTAAAGTAGTCATACTGTCTTCTTTTGTCACATCTGTTTGCAAGTGCAATCACTGACTGCAGTTTTTGCAGCTAAAAGAATACTAAGTGTTGCATATCTTAATCCATGCAAATGTTGAAAGTTTGTTTCTAAAATTCTTAATCGATTATTTATTTTCTTGCATAGGTTTTATGATGTTACCAGCAATAAAAACTAACTTTAAGTAAATTTAAATAGTCAATGCATTTTTTTTTTCTTAAAGATCTCAATCATATGGATTGATAAATCATGAGTAAAAATTTTGAAACTGAATGAAAAAATATGCAGGCTTAGGCTACGAATCAAACTCAGGACATTTATTTGGCTTAATATGCCTATGCTCAACCAACTGAGATATCCTTTTATCTGAGTGAATAATGTTGGCTGAAGTTGTCCTGGATTACCCATTGATAGAACATTACCATATTAAGATAGAAGTTTTGAGTTAGACTCCTGACCTAGATTTTTTTCACTTGGAAAATTTATCCTCTTATTAAGTTGTAAGTGTACTTATTGAGGAATCATGTTGAACTATTTATTTATTTCATTATCTGAGACAGGGATGTAGAAGACTGGTGTAATTTTGTTGTTAGGGAATACCCTTACATATTTCAATGTAACATTAGAATACTGAACAAACTGATGTGGTATAATAAAGGCAAAAAATTCTTTATAACAACATCAAATTATTAAATGCACTAGGCCTTTTGAAAGAACTTTACCTTTTTTCTTCAAGTATAAAGAAGATGTATTACTACTTTGAGTCTTGCTTCTGCTTTCAAAGTGGTAGCATGTTTTTTGTACTTAAGCAGAAAGATTTTTTTTTTTTTTTTTTTTCAAAGAGCTACTGAATTTCTTAATTTTATGGTGGTGTTAAGAAGTTTTATTTTGTTTTCATTTTAATATAAGTAAATTTAATAAATAAAATATTAGTTATTAAGTATGCATATCAAAGAGGGCTTGGTTGCAAGAGCAATAAACATAGGATATGACCAGTGGACTCACCAGCCATTTGGCTTGTTTTAAATGCTGAAGAAAAATAGCTAAATAAGTGGCTGTAACATAAGAACATGATACCATATCCTCAGTAATATTTTAAATAAAGAATTGAAGATTGACTGAAAATTGTTTACTTTTATGGTAAAAACAGTCGAATAATTAATTAATTGGATTTATTTTGAATTGACTGATGCCAGAAATATTTTAATTTGTAAAAGAAGTATATTCTGTATAATGAATTGTGTGAATTTTTTAAACATTTGCTTGTAGTTATTTTTAAGAATTAAAAAGTATTCTTAAAATTAATTAGAGACTTGTTTTATTTAAAATCTATTAGCTTTTTCTGGTTCTGGTTCCTCTGTTTAAAAATATCTATTTGTATAGACATGCATATATATATAAATATTTTGGTGTATGATTTATATTAAAAAATAACTCAATATTACTTATCATTAATACAGTAGAGGGCAAGAAATCTGCACTTTTTGGGAGAGGATGTTGTGTGGATTTCGGGATTTTGCAGATTTTAGGCCATTGAAATAATAATAATAACAATAATAATAATAATAAAGATAAACAAATAAATAAAATCATTAATAGCAATAAAATATTGGATTTTTAAGTTATTTTATTACGAATGAAAAAAAATGAAAACAACATAAACAAAATAATTTATTTTTTGAAGTTTGAAAACATTTGATCAATAGTTGTCTGTTTCAAAATTTAGAATGTTCTAATTTAAGTTTTTTTGGGAGTTATAAATAGTCATTAATTCATGTTCAGTAACACAATTTTATTATTTTAAGAAATTGCTTTTGCTTTCAACATGCTTTCACTTTTCCATATTTTAGATACTTATAGAATTTTTTTTTTTTTTTTTTTTTTTTTTTTTTGGTAAAATAGCTTAAATTATGAATAAAATACAAGATCTTGCATGTGATAAAAACAGCAACAGCAATGCATGTGCACATCTAATCTTCTTCTCTTCACTTCAGCCCCAACTTTTGCTGGGATCTTTGCAAAAATACACTGGATCCAGGTAGACTTTTTGCTCATTAGCAAAAGAAGATAACTAATCAGAAGGCTGCATTTTCACAAACAGTGAAAATTGCCCAAAAATGCAGATTTCTGATTTGTCAAACTCGTTTCGCTAATCAGCAGAAAGTCTGTCATGTTTCCATCATCAATGAAAATGTTCTAAATTGATCATTCGCTTTGGAAAACATCATCATTTTTTTCAACTTCGTTCTTTTAGCACCATGGAAGAAAGATGTTTACGTCTGCAAGCCTGTGCGAATTTCGAACTCTGGTGGATTTTAAATCAGTGGATTTGTTTTGCTCTACTGTATAATAAATGTGCCGTTAAAATTCACAGCTAGATTTGGTTTTGGATTCAGCCACTTTGAGGTCAGTTTCATTGCAAAAACAATATATTAAGTAAGTCAAAATGTAAGTTTTTCTAGTGTAATATGCATCAATAGAAACAAAGCTCAAAATAAATTTAGTATCTTGTAAATGTTTTTTATACCAATAAGTAGTGCAAAGTAGCCAATAAGTAGTGCACATGGGAAAACACTGTTTTCATATAGCAACTCTATAAATAAAATCAACACTTTCTCAAACATAATGAATTCATGTTTATTTCAGAAAATGAAGGTAGTATTTCATTTTCTTTGGACAGTAAAACGTTGGAATATGTCACCATTTAATGGAGAACTATGGCCATGTAGTGAGAATGTTATAACACAAATGGCTGAAGATTGAAACACTATTCTGTTTCAACATATTTGTTCTCTCTGCTTCAAAAGTTCAACATATTTTCTGTGCATGTACATACATGTTCCTAAGACTGGTGCATAGTCTATGCAGTTTTGCTGCCAGTTTTTAACAAAACCTCTTAATTACCCAGTTCTATAAATTTAAGTTTAAAAAAATATATCGTGATAAATAAGCTTCAATTGTTTGAAAGGTATCATCATGCCAGATTCTACTTTTCATATAACAAATTGTCAAAAAACTTCCCACCTGTAAAAATGCTTTTTTGGCAGAAAAGTACAAATAAATGAAAGTGCAAAATAAGCTGCATCTTTTTATTTATTTATTTTAGGATTGAATAAGTGGCAATATTAGAGTAAAAAATTTTAGAAGTCACTGTAATAAATTCTAAGTTTGTTTTATGATTCAAAAACAAGTTAAAAGAATGTCCACATTTTCCAAAATGGCGTTGCAGAAAAATATTTTATATCTGTAGTTGTTGGATACGAGAAGTGGAAGAGAAATTAAAAGTGCAAATATTTCCTGAAATTGTAATCCTAATGTAATAATTTTTTCTTGTAATTATAATACTAAAAAGACCAAACATAAAAACATTGAATTTTTAATTTTAAAATTTTTTATCATATAAATTATCAAATTAATATTTTAAAAATACGAATTGCAACCTACAATTTTTTGATGGATTTATATTTATTATGTCCTGTGTTATACAAATTCAAAATTAAAAAAAAAAATTCTTTCAAATAGCTTTCAAATTATGCTTAAAAATCGTCAAAGTACTAGTTTAAGGGACCATCTATGATGTGCAGAAAAGCATAATTCGAACAAAAAAATGTTTTACTCATTTTATTAAAACATTTGGCCTCAATTAAGAACAAGTTAGAGTGTAAATCTATCGTACGATGTAAACAAAGCTTAAAATGTATTTTAATGCCTCGTAGTCTTATGTTAACTCAAGCAAGATTTACAATTAAAAAAAATAACTGGTGAAAATAATCAAGGATTCTGAATATGTTATATGGCACGTATATATGTCGTTTATTGCTAAAGGGTTAACCTGAATCCTTTCTAAGTTCATGTTCTAGACAAATTAACTAAAGATATTCTGGTATTGCTAACAGCCTCGATGAATCAATGACATGAAGATTACATGAAGTTCTTCATAAAAATAGTTTCAATAAAACATATTAACAGACACTCCCATTTTAAATTTAAGTAAAACATTTCGTTAATTTATGTGTGTGAGTAGGGGTTGGGACTCTCATTTTTTGTGTTCTAATCTGTTCATGATTTTCTACTACTCTTTTGTTAAAGTTCTATCTTATGAAATATTTTTTTTTATTTGGTGTAAACATTAATTTTTATTTAGATAAATTTCAGCATTTTAAAGTTTCAGTAGCAAACTGCTGATTTTTAAGTTTCATTATGCACATCAGTTTGTCCTTGTGTACATGCTTGCATTTGGTTGATGTTTAATTTTGGTGAAAGAAACTGTGATGATCACATTAACATGAAATCTTAGAGGAAAAGCTTATTTGGTAGTGTAAAAACAAAATTATTCATTTCAGGGCTTTCTTGAAAGTGGAAAGACACTTGAAATGTTTTTTTTTTCTTTTTTAATAGATGATGCCGATATATTTACAGCAAACGATTAATCGAATTCTAGCATTTGATATCTACAGAACTTTGGTCAAAGAAAATTATATCATTTAAACCATTATTATATCCACAATGTAGTCATTGAGATATTTACACTCAATTAATTCAATTCATTCAAATCTTGTTAAATTTTCCCCAATAATATACTGAATGTCTGTTAGATAAAATATTCCTGCAAAAGAATTTGATTGTTATTTAAAAATGCTAATTTAGTCTTTTACTAAATTTTGTATTTCAATCAAAAATTGTAATTTTTACAAATAATTTATATAATATTTATTTATAACAATATATTTGTAGCTCAAAACAGTCAACAAACATGAGTTGTTTATCTCCTTGTACAATCTATGAAAAAAGCCTTACAAAAATTTGTGATATGCAATATCTATCTATCTATCTATGTGCCATATACTTTATTTGTACTATATCCTGATGTACTGTGATATAAAGTCAACTGATTTTGTATGTTTATCTGAAATTTTAAAGTAGTGCATTTAATTCAGTATTAGTTCTGTTTAATAAAGTCATTTTTTAAATCAATCATGTCTAAGAAAATTATTTGTTATTTGAAAGCATGCTTTTTTTAATAATGAGGTTTTATTTATCAATGATAAATTGTATATCTAAAAGAAAAAAATATTTTGGATGGATTGCCGTTAAGAAATTTACGAAAAATATTTCGATTAGATAATAAAGATTGCAGTGGTTATGTTTTTTAACTTTTATGTATTTTTTATCATTGAATCTGAAAATTACCTTTATTTTTAACAATCATGTCAGGATTTTTCGCAAATCATAAACTGTCAAAGTTAAAAAAAATAACAAAAATTGGATACTGTAAAATAGAGATGACGACTTTTTTTTAAATGGTTAGTAATTTATTTTTCTGAACTTTTTAGCACTGAATATGAAAATGACTTTTATTTTTGTTTTCTTCTATTTTTACAAGAATGTAGGAGAAAGTGCCCAAATATGAACCACTCTTTGTTGATGTAATTTTTTGATATTTTTCAAATGCCCTTTTTTGACCAAAAAATTACCAGTTGTAGATCCATTTTCCCCTTATAGGATTTTGTGGTCAAGATTGTTCAAAAATTAATACAGCTTGAGTGGGAAAAAAGAAAAATGTGTGATGCACCATTTACAGGTTTTAGCTAAATGGACACTTAATATGGTATACACTGGTTTGAGAATATTTAATCACAAAAATGTATTTTTCTCAAATATAAAGTAAAGCAGATGCAATGAATCACATACAAATTTTTCTAACTTAAGATAATCTAAAATATGTAACAAAAAATATTCAAATGAGTAGTTATGAAGAAATAAAAGTAAACAGAAGAACAAAAATATTGACATAAAAGTGAAAAAAATTCAATAAAAAAAAGTTCAAAACCTAGGGTGCATAGAAATTAAATAAGTTTTCCTCTCCCCACAATCCTGTGAGACTACATAATACACTTGATGCACCTAGCCCACTTTTCTCCCATGCAATCATCAGATAATTTTGATGAACAAAGGGAACACTCAACGTCTTCTTCTGTTTCACAGAACGATTTCGGGTCCTCGTCAGAGTCTGATGTTTGAGAACTACGATTTTCTAGAACTAGAATTTTCTGAAATCCTCTTAAAAACATGGAACAGCATTTAATGTATCTCCATATCTATAAGAAAGGTTACCATAGGGAAGGGCCTGTTCTGTTGCCAAATATAATCAAATTTGGCAATCAAAATTAGTCGCCAAACATTACACCAACTTGGCGATATCTCTAATATTTCACCAAGTTAACACAAATTTCCATTGTAATATAATAGGCTTACTTGCTTGAAGAAAATCAAGAAATTGAGATAATGCAACGAAAACTAGTGTTATCTTATGAATAGAGCTTAACTGAACTATTTACATTATTTTTGAGCACAAACACTAACTATTTACAAAATCCATAACAATATGTAAAGATAAGGTAATATACAGAAAAAAAGAGGTCCAAATATGGCACTATATCCATATTTGGCAATCCTTGGTTGTGCCATATTGGGAATTTCACATGGATCATTTCACAAAATGAAAAATGAATTTAAACCCAAACTAATAATTAACAAACATTAATATAAGTAAACTGAAATTACAGATACGTTCAAACATTTCAAAATTGCTTGCCTTCTTCGAAAAAGTTACTCTTGAAAATGTAACTTTAAAAATATTGTCCATTCGAAAAAAAAGGGTTAGTCCATTTAGAAGGTGCTTAAAATAAATTTTATCTACTCCGACAAGGAATCAAGCCTGTTATCATATCCTTTCTTATATATGGCATCTGTTTATTGACCTGGTTCATTGTAGCAGTGAATAAAACTTTAAATGGACTATAATTATTTTTCAATGCCACCTATATATTCATTCTTATAGATATATTGTCTTTTAGAAGAGATTATCTTGTCTGTGGGCAGTGCCATGTGAAGGGGGGGGGGGGACAAAGGGGGCAATTTCATTGGGTGCTGAAATTTAGGGGGCACCAAATTTATATTACCAACGTCATTTTTTGGCCTATCCAGAGGCAGATTACCCAATAGGCTGAGTAGGCTGAAGCCTAGGGGCCCAGAAGAAAAGGGGCCCCGGTGCTAAGATTTTCCGAATATGAAGAATAAAAATTATTTATTTATTTTTTTTACATTGAACGAGCTAATATTAATCCAAAAGACAAATAATGTGGGAAATTCTTTGTCGTAATCATTTATAAAATGTTGAAAGTTATAAAGTTATAAAAACGACACAGTAAAAAATTAAATTTCGCATTTTAATATTAGACAATTGTAAAACAAATGCATTATATAAAAGCTGTACTTAATTTCTATACTTCTTGTATATTTATGTCATCAGTGATTTATTAGCTTATGAAGCAGGCGTGTGTTTTAAATTTTTCAGTATATATATCTTTGAAGGAGTAAAAGGAGGCCCTCAGAAATTCAAACCTAGGGGCCCGGCTGGTAGATAATCTGCTTCTGGGCCTATCACAAGAAAAAGTTCGGGAGGAGGGGAGTGCTAAATTGAAACTTTGCCCTGGGCGCAGTTTTCTTTTTGCACGCCAATGTCTGTAGGAGGTGCAATCTCTTTCGAAAAAAAATTGCCAAAAAGCTTAAAGCAACATATTAGCACAAGAAATGACCATGCCATTCTTTATTTATTGCTTGTTCTTTCACATAACAAATCACCGAGGCTGTTGATCACTCATTCCTTAATCTGCATAAGTCATTGCGGTGCCTGTATGTAGAAAAAATTATTTCTAAGTTTGGCTTAGCTTTACACAAGTTAGATCGGTAGGTTTTTGTTTCCTG
This sequence comes from Maratus speculifer, assembly GCA_964019185.1. Lineage (NCBI taxonomy): Eukaryota > Metazoa > Arthropoda > Arachnida > Araneae > Salticidae > Maratus > Maratus speculifer. Next base: position 73,755,439 of record OZ025293.1, read on the forward strand.
GTGCATATTTGATTTAGACATGCCATTCTATAAAATTTCAGATTCTGGTAGAAAAGAAAATTAACTCACTCTGTTGCATGGTGCACTAGAAATTTTAGAAGATTATACATATATTTTTGCAAATAAAAATTGGGTGTCACTCCCTAGAAATGTGACACCTGGGGCAGACTGCCCCCCGCTAGCTACGCCACAGTCCCAAACAGTAAAAACTGAAATAAAGCAACTGCACTGCAGAAATTTTAAAACACATTTTATTGGCTAAGCTGGTAGGTTGGTTAAAGTCGTCTACTACTAGCTGCTAGGGATATGTGACCCAGGTTGAGTGCACACATTTTAAGGGAAAATTCGAAAATTTAGAGAACTTTGTGGCATCCAGAACGACATTTTGAATTTATAAAATTGGGTTGGGGAAAAAGTAAATTCGTTTTTTCCCAATAGATAGCTTTAAAGTCGCATATCTCGAGTAATACTTACTCAATTAAGTCTTACTATACAGCGTTTGAAAGGTAACAGTCTCTAAAAATTTTTAGATATAAAGGTAGCGTCATCTGTTTAACCAGTCAAAAGTTATTGCGTTTTAAAAATAGAGATTTCAGAAGATCATTTTCGTCACATTTTAGTTTTTTACTTCCAAAAAGGAAAAAATTGGCGCAGGCTCATCGAAACTTGTGTGGCATTTATGGTGATCAGTGCTTAAGTAAACGCCAAAGTCAGAATCGGTTTGCTCATTTTCCTTCCAAAAACTTCGATGTTAAAGATGAACCTTTCCCTGGACAACCAATCCTTGAAAAATTCGATGAAACTTTAAAAACAATCCAGGTAGACTGACATATTTCTTCCCATGGCATTGCTACGGAACTAAACATCAACTGTTAGAATTCGAAAATAGGGTTAGTTTAAAAATTACTTACTAACCATGCAAGTCTTCATTTGCGGGTTGCATCTATGCGATGCGCGGAGCTTTGAATTAAAATCGAAAATCATCTGTTGAGATAAACTTATTCTAAGTTCAAATTCATCTAAAAGTCCATATATTATAAAAAATGTAGTTTAATTCCATCTAAAAGGCACATTCCTTCATTACATTCAGAGAACTCAATCGTTCTCACACACTTGTCAAAGTTCTTCGAAAGATAATAAATAAAATCAGACGATATTTTCATTTTCTTAATTTACGCGTTCAATTAGTTTCACTTCATTTCATTTTACAACATCCTCCCCCCTTTGAAACTTGGGGAGAGTTTCAAATACATAACAATTATTATTAAAAAGATCCAACCTCTTTGGAGCTTTTACACATCTTCCAGAAGAGGTATATTTCTTAAGTATGACACTATCAGGAGAAGACACATTTTCATGATCATCATGCTCACTGGAACTAGTTTTCTCTTCACCCGACGGTTTGGATGCAATTTCAATTATTTCATTCGAATATATTTCCAAAGGAAAGATGCTCTGCACCGGATGTAAAACTGTGCCGTGCTGAGTTTTCAACTTAACACCACGAACTTTACCATCCCGTCCTGGAATTAAATGAATCACCTTTGCTAAAGGCCAAAATAAACGTTTTTTGTTATCATCCCCAACTAAGACTATTTCTCCCACTCGCGGTTCACGTGTATATTTTTCAGTATGTTTTTGAACTAATTCGCTGAGGTATTCTTTTCTAAAACGTTGCCTAAAATCGGTAAGAAGTTTAGCTCTGTAATTCAACCTTCTCCTTAAACTTTGAGAATCTAATTCGATAATATCCGAATTGCTGAAACTTCGGTTTTCAGTAAGAAACATAGCGGGTGTGAGAGGTACTAGCTCCAGTGGGTCCTCTGAGATATAGGTTAGAGGTCTGCAGTTAATCACAGATTCACAATCACATATAAGTGTATTCAATTCTTCATAAGTCAATACAGATCTACCTAAAGTACGTACTAACAATTCTTTTACAATGCGAACCAACCTTTCCCACCAGCCTCCCCACCAAGCTGCGGTGGGAGGTATAAATTTCCAAACAATTTTATGCGTCATGGTATCTTTTAAAATTTTATCCCAATTTAATTTTGAAAGTTCATTGGAAGCCCCCCTAAAGTTTGTTCCGTTATCACAATAAATAGTGCTGGGCCTACCGCGTCTAGCTATAAAACGTCTAAGTGCTAGCAGGAAAGCATCAGAAGATAGCGAATTGACTAGTTCAAGGTGAACTGCGCGATAAACGGAACAAGTAAACAATGCTATCCAAACTTTCTCGCCATTTTTTAGAAATAAAGGCCCGGCTAAGTCTACTCCAATAATTTCAAAGACAGCACAATCTGTTACACGATCTGGTGGCAAAGGTGTTGGTTCGCTTGACAAAGACTTTACCTTAAAACGTTTACATGCAATACAGTCGTACAATACATTTTTAATAGTTCTTCTAGCTCTAATTATCCAAAATCTTTCTCTTATTAAAGATTGCATTGTTCTTATACCTGCATGACAATTCTTTTGGTGTACTGATCTAATCAATAATTTAGTAAATTCACATTTGCCTGGTAACAATATTGGATACAAAAATGATTCTCGGTCATTTCTTTCAGTTATTTTAGTTTTAACTCTTAAAATTCCATTATCATCTGTGAATGTTACAATATCATTTAATGACCTTTTATTATAGAAATAACAGCTCTGAACTAAACGGATTAGATATTTTTCAGAATTTTCAATTTCATTTTGAGTAAGATTAGAATATTTACACTTATTAGAAACATTTCGGCAATTATTTACAAATCTCAGAATCCAAGCAAATATTCTTATCATCTTATCATAATTAGATATATTATCTAAGAGCCAAAGGGGTGTGTCTTTAGCTAGATCAATATTCGTAATTTCGATCTTTTTTCTTTCTAAATCAACATCTTTTGGCTGACAGTCAATCGCGCCAATTGGCCAACATTCAGGATTTTCTTTTAACCACTTAGGACCTTCCCACCATCGCGAATCAAGCATTTTCTGCGGAGAACATCCACGTGAAAGTATATCAGCTATATTCAAATTTCCTGGAACGTGCTTCCATGACTCTATATTGGACATCTGTCGAATTTCTTTGACTCTGTTGCTCACGAAAACCGACCAATTCCCATGTTCCTTTATCCACCAAATTGCGGTAGTAGAATCTGACCAGAATGTGATTTTCAGACCTGGCATATTTATTGCCTTGATGATAGAACTCGCAAGTCGAGTACCTATACAACAAGCCATTAACTCTAAACGCGGCATGCTCAAAGTTTTGAGAGGAGCAACCCTAGACTTCGCTCTAACAAGCGTAACCTTGACATCGGAATCAATTATTGATCTAGCGAAGACACATGCTGCATATGCCCCTTTACTCGCATCAACAAAAACATGAAGTTCAGATGAAGCATTAATTTCTAAGTATCGAGGTATAGCTACTTCTTTTAAAACATCAATATTCTTCAACCATTTCAAAAAAGCACTCACAATGTTACAAGGTAATTCTCGATCCCATGGAATTTTCTGTTTCCATGAGTCTTGTAGCAATAATTTTGGAAGCAATGTAGCAGGAGAGAATAAACCGATAGGATCAAAAATCTTTTGCACAATGCTCAAAATTAATCTCTTAGTAATTTTCCTTTCACACGTTAATGTTTCTAAATCTAAACAACATTTCAAAGAATCATTATCTAAATCCCAAATAATCCCCAAAACTGAAGTATCCCCAGTATGTTTATCAACATTCTTGCAAGCTACATTGCTTTCAAAACAACGCAAATTGAAACACCCTTTAGACATTAATAACTTTGCATTTTCAATAAACATTTCAGCTTCATTAATGTTAGAAACACCTGATACACAATTATCTACATAAAATGAACACTTTAATTTTTCAGCAGTTTCCTTATATTCAGGAGGACTATTTTCTAAAAGATGCATTATAGATGCACTTAGTAAATAAGAGCTAGAAGAGACACCAAATACAACTCTACAATGTCTATAAATCAATTGTCCTTCATTACATGGGAAATAGAATCTAAGAAAATCTCTATCTTTAGGCATAACAGATAACATTAAATAAGCCTTTTCTATATCTGCAGTTATACCGATAGGATACATTCTAAAACGATCAAGAATATCAGGTATTAATTCTATAAGATTGATGCCTTTATACAAACATTCATTTAACGAGGGTTTCCCTTTCTCAGAAGCAGATGCATCAAATACAGGGCGTATTTTTGTGGTTTCCTTATCTAACCTGATAACGGGCCTATGCGGTAAATAATGACATTTATTACTTAATTCATTTTCTGGAACACGTTCAATAATATTCATTTTTTCCCAATTCTTAAATACTTCCTGATATTCATCGAAAAATCCCCCACATTTCAATTTATTGATCATTTTTTCATATCTCTTCCAAGCTAAAACTTTATTGTCGGGCAAATTCTTAAAATTACACTTCCATGGAAGCCCTACTTCATATCTGCCATCGGGAAGAATTTTCATTTTTTCTTTAAAATCGTTTAAATCAAAGTTTTCCCGCTTTTCAAAACTCTGAATGGGGTCAGAAATTCCTATGGTTTCAAGTTCCCATAATTCATTCAAAGGAATATTTCTAACGTGCATAGACAATGTTGTCAAAACGTTATGTTTCTTGCCACACATTTGTTTCCCCATTACTGTCCAACCGAGCTTGGTTTCTATGGCAGTCAAATCGCAATTTAATTGAATTAAATTTCCTGTCAATAATTTTCCTATCATATCAGCCCCCACCAAAAGATCAATTTCAGACTCCTTACAAAAATCATCAGATAGATTTATTTTATTTCCTTTTAATTCATTTAATATTCTATAATCTTTAATTTTAGGTACAAATCCGCAAATCTTTTTTTCGGAAAATGCCTCAAAACAAAACGCATTATTTCCATCTAATTCACTGATTTCTACAGAAAACACATCATGTTTTTTAGGTTTCGTTTCATCCCCCCCGAACAGCGCATGAATAATTATTTCTTTTCTTATAGGATGCATTTTTAGTGATTTCGTTATTCTCTCGCTTACGTAACTACTTTGGCTCCCTGAATCTAGCAGTGCGCGTACGACTTTTTGGCGACCTTGCGATCGAATGCGCACGCCAAGCGTTTGCATATACACAACTTTATTTCTACTACAATTAGAAAGAGAATTTTCAGATTTCAAAGTATCATTTTGATTATTATTTATATTTTGTTCTGGACACATTATTTCAAAATGATGTTTATGGCAATAATTACACTTTAATTTATTTTTAATATTACAATTCTTACTCAGATGACCAGCTTTTTGCAAACAAGTGAAACAAATCCCCTTTTTTAACAAAATCTTTTGTTTATCAGTTAAAGACATTTTTTGAGCCCCAAAACATTTATTAGAGGGGTGAAACCTATCACAGAATATGCAATTGTTTTTCTTACCTTTATTTTCTATACTCACCAATGCAGAGGCGGTGGCTGGATCAGGTTTGCTAATAATTTCAGATAAAATGTTCTTTTTTCTAACAATAGAATCAAAACCTTTTCTTGCTAAAAACACCATTTCATCTCCTTGAACTTCTTGGCGTAGAAAGTCCATCAGATTTTTTAAAGTCCTGGAATTTTCACTGGAATATGTATCGTGATTTCGACTTCTTTCCCAGGTCAAAAGAACTTCTTCAGGCAGGCAGCTCTCAACCAAGGGCATGAGAAAGTCTCCATACTTCTCTTGAGTTCTTCCCAAACTTTCTAAGGCACGAAGTTTGCTTTCTAATTCATCGTATAAAGAGGCTAAGTCAACTTTCATTTTAGGCGCAGTGGCATTTTTCATTACGAGGGTTAATAATTCCCTAACGTAAATTTGCACAAGAAGATCATCTCGTCCAAACCTCTGTTTTAATTGATCGATAGCCTTCGGATAATTTTCCGCGGTAGCTGGATAACTTGATATTAAACGCTCCGCTTTTGATTTCGGTTCCATACATTGGAATAGGTACTGCATCTTGTCTTCAGCGGCAATAGAATCGTCTTCGTGTATTTTCTTGAACTGGCTCCAAAACGATAGAAATTCCTTTGGTTCGCCGTTAAACTTTTTCAGCTCGATCTCCGGTAATTTAAATTTGCGTTTTACTTCTTCGCCAGGAGATGAAGAAACCTGTATCTTTTCATCAATACGTGCACATATTTCTATATATTTTTCTCGATATTCTTCTGCACTTTCAAAATCTTCGGTAAACAATTTTTCGTCCTTATCTTGTAACAATATTTCCGAAATTTTACTTTGACAAGTGTCCATCCGTTGAAATTTATCAAACAGTTGAGTTTTCAGAATAGAAAGTTCTTTAATTTCACATATTTCTTTAGTTAATTCAGTTTCAATTTTCTTAAACGTGAGAGTAAAAGCAGCTCTCAGTCCTTTTCTCTGAGTTTTCAAACTACTCAGATTCATTTTTTCATTTAAAATTAATTAAAATTCAAAAACTCCTGTCCCGAACCGAGGGTACCAGTATGTTAGAATTCGAAAATAGGGTTAGTTTAAAAATTACTTACTAACCATGCAAGTCTTCATTTGCGGGTTGCATCTATGCGATGCGCGGAGCTTTGAATTAAAATCGAAAATCATCTGTTGAGATAAACTTATTCTAAGTTCAAATTCATCTAAAAGTCCATATATTATAAAAAATGTAGTTTAATTCCATCTAAAAGGCACATTCCTTCATTACATTCAGAGAACTCAATCGTTCTCACACACTTGTCAAAGTTCTTCGAAAGATAATAAATAAAATCAGACGATATTTTCATTTTCTTAATTTACGCGTTCAATTAGTTTCACTTCATTTCATTTTACAACATCAACCATAAACCACTTTTGAACCATTTACATAAAATTGGATACCAAAAGAAACTCGATACTTGGGTTCCCCATAAACTTACAGTGAAAAATTTAATGGACAGAGTTTTCATTTGTGAATTGCTACTGAAACGGTATGAAATCGAGCCATTTTTGAAACAAATCATTACGGGTGATGCAAAGGGAATCGCGTATAACGACAATGTGCCAAAAAGATCGTGATCGAAGCTTCACAAACGGTGGCAAAGCCCGGATTAATGCCTTCGAAAGTGATTCTGAGTGTTTGGTGGGATTGGAAAGGAATTTTCCATCATGAGCTGCTCGAACCTGCCCAAACCATCAATTCAACTATCTTCTGTATACAACTAATGCGATTGAAGCAGGCAATTAAAAAACCTGGTCAAAATTGATCGAAAGGAAAGGCGCTGTCTTCCATCACGACAATGCTAAACCACACGCATCTTTAGTCACTCGGCAAAAACTGAAAGAGCTTTGTTGGGAGGTTTTGATGAACCCACCATATAGTCCGGACCTGGATCCGACGGATTACCATTTGTTCCGCCCTATGCCTCTCTTGAAGGTGTTAAGCTGGCTTCAAAAACGGCTTGTGAAAATCACCTTGTTCAGTTTTTTGCCCAGAACTCTCACAAATTCTACAGTGACGGAATTATTGTTTTACCAGAAAAATGGCAAAAGGTCATCAAACAAAATAGCACATAAATTTTGATTAGTTTTTTTTTTATTTATATAAATAAATTCACTTTGAAAAACACAAAAAAAAGCGAACTTACTTCTTCCACAACCCAATATATTATGTATATGATGCTTCAATAATGAAGATTTTTTTGAGCTATTTATAACAACCAAGCATTAATAATTTACACTCCATAGACTGCTATGCTAAATACCGAAAGTAAATACCTCTAGCAGACGAATTTTAGCTTCGATCTCAGATCGCATGCATAAGATAAGATAAGGTACATATTTCCTTGTTATACAGTTATTTGCAGGAGAATTGAGAGAGGGCAATAACACTTTTCTCCCATAATTCTTATAAGATATGTATTGACATAAAAGAATTAAATAAGAAAGCGATAGCCTTGATAGCAGTCTACTACAAGCAATCTGTGTTCGACTTTCTGGAACTTTCATATATTACATGATTCGTTTTAGAAAATTGTGCTACAATCTGTAGATTTTATGGAAGTTTATACATGCATGGGCAATATTGCAGAGATACAATTTCTAGCCATTTTCATATTTGATGCTATGTGAATGTGTTAAATCCATGTTAAGCTAAATGCAAAAACATCAGCAAATAAAATTGACGTGAGTTTGATAAATATTTTTCCGCCCTCTGAAAATGCCTTTTCCCTGGCCCAGTCTGACCCTGGTACTTACCCCATTTTTACTCGTTTTTCGGCTTCCAGACTTTTCACAGGGGATGGCTGATATGTCTACTCCTGTCCTTTCATAGCTCCATGATTCTGCTTTTTTCGAAAATCAAATCAAAAATTTTGCAAATATAGGTCAATCTCCTTCCAAAAATTGTGAAAAATGCATTTGGGTATTTCCACGAGCACTTGTCATGTAAGTCACCGTTATTTTCTAAAAATTTGCATATCCCTGATAAAATAAGTCACATTTTTTTCGTTCTAAAATACTGGTATCCAAAATCGTGGTATGTGACTTACACGACATGTGTGCATGGAATTACCCATTTGGACTTCGGTCTAAAAATGTAATGAATGTTCCAGTTTTAAACCGATAATAAATCATCCTTTATTCATGAAGAGAGCAAGCAGTGAGTATGGGCCCAGCTCAGGCCTTTTTCATTTACGGCACTCAAACCTGGTCTTTATTCTTTTTCTGCTGGACCTAACTTATTTTTTCATTCTGATTCAGTACCGCAGTACAGAATGAAACGATGGTTTCATTCTTTTTAGATCTTCAAGGGCCGGAAGTCCCGTCTTGGCCCAGTCTGTGTGAAAAATATTGTCTCGGCATGGACTGGTCCAATATACAAAAAGCATTTAAAATTACTCCTGACTTAAAATTTTTTGCAAAAAATGTATATATTTTTATATTATTATTCTACAATTAAACATTAAATTCTGTTATTTTTAAAGAATCATAGATTTCTAGGCGAACAAGCAGCCTAGGGTGCTTCTCTATAAGTGAAAATTATAGAAAAAAAAACAGCTGAAATAAGTTTTTTTGGTCTGAACTCCTTGTAGACGTACGAGCCAATTAGACTATTTGTAGTCAAATCGACATTAAAGTCGATTTGAAGAAATTCAGTCGATCTCATGGGCATTCCCAAGGGGAAAAGGGACTGATGGGGGTGCAGCCCCCCCCTGAAATTTTCGAAAGTGATATGGAAAAGTCCTGTTTTTTCTTTTTTTTTTTTCAGTTATACAGTGGACTAACATTTCATTAGTCCCATATTAGTCTACACTGACACTAAAGTAAAGAAAAGGGGCTGATGTGGTTACAGCCCCCCTCCACCTTCTCCCAAAATACTCAAAAACTAAATAAAAAAATATTTTTTCCCTTTACTTTTTTAGATAAATCAGTTTTTTTCTTCTGCCATGCAGCCATTCTCGTTAACTCTATATTAGTCCACATTGACATCACCAGCATACTCAAAGATGTGGAGGCAATTGATGGAATTAAAGTCAATTCATCTCTAAATAGTCGGAAAGGAAACGAATAAAATTGTGTGTTTTCTGTTTGAGATAAATTTGCATTTTTTTCTCTATTATTCAACAGACAAGTAGCTGCCTTCGCTTTAGTTCCATACTACAACACAATAACACCTCATTAAATGCAAAAAGGTGGAAAGGAGCTAATGGGGTTGCAAACCCCTCCCATAATAACCGAAAGGGAAATAAATTGTCCTTATTTTTTTTTCTTTTGTTTGAGATAAATTTGAAATTTTGTTTTCAGCAGTTTTTAATTTTTTAGATAATCTGTATTTTTTTTCTTCTATCATACAACGAAAGATCCATTGTTGTTAGCCTCATGTTAGTCCATATTGACATCACAGCATACTGAAAAAAAAACCAATAATAAGGAGGTGGCTGATGGGATTACACCTCCTTTCTCTAAAATAATCGAAAATTAAATTTAAAAATAGTGCTTTTTTTCTTTCTGTTTAAAATTGTATTTATCATTCAACAAACTAGCCGTGATTTTCTCTTTAGTTCCATATTTGTATACTCTGGCACCACATTATACCCAAAGAAGTGGAAGGCGGTAATGGAATTACAGCCCCTCCCCCCCTCAAAAAAGTCAAAAATGAAATGAAAATACTGATACTTTTTGTTTGAGATAAATTTGCAATTTTGTTTTCTGCCATACAACAAACTACCCATTGTGGCTAGTTCTATATCAGCGCACAGTTACATAACAGTATACACAAAGAAGGGAAGGGGGCTGATGGTGATGGAGTTACAAGCTCCCTTTCGAGATAGTCAAAATGAAATGAAAAAGGTAAAAAAAAATTCTTTCTGTTTGATATAACTTTATAATTTAATTTTTTATTTTACCAAGGATTAGCCTTTCTCTTTAGTCCCAAATTAGTCCACATAGACACCTCCGGACACCCGAAGAAGGTGAAGGAGATTTAATTTTCGGTGGAAGAAGAATTTTTTAGATTTTAAAAGAAAATCTATAAAATAAATTTTCAATTTTAAGAATGAACAATTGTATGGATTTTAAGCTATAGTGATTTTCTTTTAAATTACAATATAATAAAAATCCATTAACACTTTTACCTTATCGCGGTGTAGGGAGGCCCCAGGATGTGACCCATGCCTCTTCTTCCAAGTGTGATTCCAAGTGTGATTCCAAAAATCTGAAATTTACAGCAAATATTCTGAATGGTTACAGCAAAGGAGGTAGGAAAGGGAGTCCCTTCCCTTCACTTATTATTTTTGTTGCAGTTTGGAACTCTATTTCCATTTTGATTTATTTCTCTGTTTTCATGTTCATGTTGGTTTCAGGCTAAACGTAAATTCCTGCAAGTTGGGTACGGGTAACCGGACTTCTAAAGATTAGTTCAGTATATTATTTCAGTTTAAAAACTAAACCTACAAAATAAACGACCTAGTTATTTGTATGTGTGCTGTTTTCCAAAGAGAGTGTGGTGTTTCTTCAGTTATTCTTTGGTGAATTTCAGGTTTCTATCAAGACCCTTTGTAAAAAAAATTTGTTATTTCCCTGCAATCCTTTAGCGAAATACGCGTTTTTCGTTGCTCTTTGAAGAAATTCGCGTTTTTTGCGATGCTTTGAAATTTCTTTTTCCTGTGTGGCTCTTTGGCAGAATGCATGTTTCTTTCACAATCTTTTGACAAAATTTGCATTTTTTACCTGGAACACTGGCCCGAAGTTCGCATTTTCAGAATTTTTTTTTTCTCTCGAATTTCACGTTTTTTTCCTGTTTGTTCAACTAAGCTCTAAATTCCGCGATTTTTTGAAGAAATTTTTTCTGCGACTCTTTGACGGAATACATGTATTTTTTGCAATGCTTTGTCAAAATTCATGTTCTTTACCCTGGCTCTTGGAGGAAATTTGAGTTTTTCCATGCTTCTTTGACAAAATTCGTGTCTTTTTGATGCTCTCCTAGACTCTTTGCCGGAATGCGTGTTTTTTTTGTTTTTTTTTTCGCGATCCTTTGTCGAAATTTCCGTTTTTTATGTGACCTTTGGACGTAATACACATTTTTGCATGGCTCTTTGACGGAATAAGCATTTTTTTGCGATGCTTTAAGAAAAGTTGCTTCCCCTCCCCCCCAGCTTTTTAGTTTAATACGTGTTTTCTCACAATTCTTGGTCAAAATTTTCGTTTTATACAATGCTTTGACTAAGTTCGCTTTTTCTCTGAGGTCCTTTGGAAGAATACGTGTTTTTTCTCACGCTTCTTTATCGAAATTTGTATTCTTTACTGCAGACCTTGGACAAAATTTGCGTTTCTTTCACCGTTTTTTGACAAAATTATTTTTTTTTCACGATCTGTCTTCAAAATTCGCATTTTCTAGCATCTTTTTGACGAAATTCGCGTTTTCCCGAATTTTTTCCGCTTTTTTTTTTTTGTCGGAATACGTTTTTTTGTGCAATACTTTGAATTTCGTTTTTATCTGTAACCCTTTGGCGGAATACGTGTTTGTTCGTGATCCTTGCCGAATTTCGTTTTTCTCTGTGACCCTTTGGCGGAATACGTGTTTTTTCGTGATCCTTTATCTAAATTTGTGCTTTTTGACTCGACTCTTTGACGTAATTCCCGTTTTTGCATGGCTTTTTGATGAAATGAGCGTTTTTGCAATGCAAGAAATTTGCTTTTTTCCACAGCTCTTGGGTTTTTCACAATTCTTTGTCAAAATACTTTGAGAAAATTCGCTTTTTTTTCCGCTGTCCTTTGGAGGAAATACATATTTTTTCTCGAGATTCTTTGTCGGAATTTGCATTTTTTTGCCCCGGACCTTAGACAAAATTCGCGTTTTTTTTTTTACTAAATTCGCATTTATCTAGCATTTTTTCAGGAAATTCGCATTTTCCGAGGTTTTTCTCAGAATATATATATTTTTTGCAATGTTTTGTCGAAATTCATGTACTTTCCCGCTTCTCTTGGTCGAAATACACGTTTTTTTCGCACCTTGAATTTTCCAATTGTTCGAAAGTTTATTATTAATTTCTTACTCAACTCAAAATTAAATACGCATCACTCATTTTAAACAGTTTATTCTCATGAGAAAATTCTTCTCAGTTCTTTCGAACATAGATAATTTAACAAAACACAACTCCAATAAAAAACTGTAACATTTTTTCACATATACTCATAAAAAAACATTCTAATCAAACTCAAAAACAAAAAGAATATTGTTTCACACAGCTTAGGTAAAAACTGAAGAAATAAACAGATAATGTATTTATCACAAATTATCGTTTGCACAGAAAACTTTTTACATTTTGAAATATTTAACTATATCTTGGTTGCTAGGTGACACAGCCAGTAGAAATTAAATAGCATTTTATCAAACACACCTCTTTGAAAAAAATTCACGTTTTTTTTTTTTTTATCAATGTTTTGACGAATTTAATTTTTTCTTCATGGCCCTTTGGCGGAATCCGTGTTTTTAGTGACATTTATCTGAATTTATGCTTTTTCACGCGAGTCTTGGACAAAATTGGTGTTTTTACGCGGCTTTATGTACTTTATGACAAAATTCGAGTGTTCTTTCTGCAGCCCTTAGCTGAAATTCGCCTTTCTGCCTGGCATTTTGACGAAATAAGTGTTTTTTGCGAAGCTTTAATAAATTAGCCTTTTTTCATGCGGCTGTTTAGCGAAATATGTGTCTTTTTTGCGATTCTTTTCCAAAATTCAAGCAGAAAATTGTGGATGCACGGAAGAATCTCATGCCTGGATGAACCATTAATTTCTTTTTGTACGGGCCGCATCAAGCTTTAACTTTTATGCCGTGCTGAACGTTCATCTTGAATGGGCCGGGCTCGGAAATACCTAGACCATCCTGTATATGATTTGAACTAGATTAAAGAGCCAGTTAGCTGAACGAACGCATTGGCCTTTCTTTTTCTCAATCCTTTGTTGAAATATGCGTCTTTTCGCTTCTTTTGACAAACTTCACCCTTTTCCGCGCCACTTTGACGAAATTTACTTTTTTGCGGTCTTTTAACGAAATTCGCTTTTTTGCAACCCATTGACGAAATTTGCATTTTTTTTTTTTTTTTTTTTTGTAACCTTTTGGCGGAATACGGTATTTACTCTCAATCATTTATTGAAATTCGTTTTTTCTTAGGCCCATCGATGAAATTCTCACTTTTTCTTCAGCACTTTGATGAAATTTGCGCTCATTCAATAGTTATTTGAAGATATTCATTTTTTGTCCGTAATCTTTCGCCAAAATTTGCGTTTCCTTCTATATCATTTGACGAAATTTGACTTTTTTTCGCAATCCTACAACAAATTTCATGTTTTCTTTTTCATGCGGCTTTGCAAAATTTGCGTTTTATCTGCGACCCATTGACGAAATTTGCATCTTATCCATGGCCCATTGACAAAATTTGTATTTTATCCTCAGTCCCTTGACAAAGTTCGATTTTTTTCCCCTTGATCATCAATTTGAGAAATTTTCAAAATGTATTTTTATGTCCAAATTTTTGGACTGATGAGCAATTTTTGAAATTTTCGGAACCTCACGCCTTAAATTTTCAGAAAATTTGTAACACAATTATGTAATTGTGTTAGGAGGGGGAGTACTCCCCCTCCCTTCTACCTCTGGCAAAGCTTTAGTGTCGAAAATTATTTCTGTTTACAACACAATTCAACATTTTTTGAAAGATGTAGATATAGAATTCTAATTTGACTCAGCCCCCCCTCCCCTCTGAAATGAAATCCTGGGTACGCCACTATCAAGCCTAAATTATAACTCTTTCTGGGCCAGGGATGAGTCAATATTTTTTTTAATATACGAATGCAGGGCCAATTCTTCTATGGTATGGGATGGACCTAGGCATGAGATTGCAAAAAGTTAAAAAGTATCTGGAAAATGAGAAATTATTTTAAATAGCATGCATTAAAGGCAATTAAGAAAATTATATTAGTAGCAATGAAATTGTTAATATTTTTGTTTATGTCCTGTTTTATTTTGTGTATTTAGTTATACTTGTGTGTTTAGTTATTTTAGTTTAGTTATAGTGTTTATTATTATTTTTTTTATTTGGACAAAAGGGGGGGGGGGTCAGAGTGAATGAATTTATGGAAATACAGTGAAACCTCCAAATAAGGGACACCTATGGGACTGAAATTTTTGTCCCTTAAATAGAGGTGTCCCTTATTCGGAGTTTCTTACTGAATGAAACCTCCACATAAGGGACATCAATGGGACCGCAACTTTTGTCCCTTAAATAGAGGTGTCCCTTATTCGGAGTGTCCCTTATTTGGAGGTTTCACTGTACTACTATAAGTAATTCGGAAACGAAAGTTTATTTTCACTGAAAAGATCATTTAACAAACATGTCATTTAACAACAAGAAAAAGTGTTGAAAACATTAATATTATAGCAAATTTCCGCGATTTTTCCATAAAAGTTATGTTTTACTGCTAACTTATGACAAAACCCAGATAGCATGCAAGCTTACGTAAACAGTCGTTTTTTCTTTACTTGCCATTATCCTGCAAAGCTACATTATCTTACCTTATACCACGGGCACAGTGAATATTTTGAGTACTAGGTTTGCATGACAATTGTGTAGAAACCACTTTTCGTAAATTATCGATATAAGTATTCGAAAGGAAATCGACTTGAGTGCATGCGCAGAGTCTGCTTCTGCTGGTAATGCCGGAAAGATGGCGGTTCGGTTGTTGTTAATGTGAAATCGTTTTATTAAGTATTTACAAAACATTCCGTAAGTTCATTATTAGTATATTATTATTATTTAAATATTTCTTCTGTATTGCCTTTTCTATTATTGATTCAGATCTTTTTTTATAAATGTATCATATATTTTGGTTGCTTTTGTTCATTATCAAAGCTGTTTCACTTTGTTGTGCATGCTAAATTTTTAAATTACAATTATTTCTATAAATACATAAAATTTTTTACGAAGCATTGTTTCTGAACAATTTAGAGTTTTTAGGATTACAGTGTTAAACATGTTTTATCAACAATATAATCGAGATTCTTTTGTAATTAAAAGCACTTGTTTGCTTTTACGTTTAATATTTTTAAGTCTGAAATTTTTTTCTTTACTACATTTTAGATCACACTTAGAATTTTATTTTTACATTTTAACTGTGTGTTTTAATGGCATTTGTGAGCCGAACGATAAAAATGATTCGTATTTTGCTTGAAATAAGGTTTACAATAATTAATAATAATAATTTATATAACATAGTAATAAAATATTAATCTGAAAGAGCAATTAAAAACTGGAGTATTATGGAATTTAACATATTTAGCTTTAAATCTTATCTTTATGAGTACAAAATATTTCAATTTTAAAATAATTTCATACGTCATAATTTAATCTACTGGATTTTAATGCTTTTATTTTAACCAAAATGTGTGATGTCACATTTCAGCAACACATACAGAGCAATATTTAAAATGTTATGTTCTAGTAGTTAAAATTTTTTGTAATTTTGTTTTAAACAAATGAGGTACTGTAAAACAGTGGTTCATACAGCTTGGTTGCAAGCGTTTGTCGAATTTGATGCTTTTCCCTTATTACAAATCATTTTTTAAATATTTGTTTGTGCTTTTCTTATTCATATTTTGAGCAGAGATGTCATATATGCACCACTTTGGCACAATTTTATGTCTTGCATGGTAATGGTAACACGTCTACTGTCGTTTATTAATAAACTGTTGATTTAAATTTATTTTCTTTTTTTAAATGATATTAAATTGTTTTCTTCTATAATTATTAATTAAACTTTATTTATTTATTATTAATTTCCATTTTAAAATAATAGAAAACAACTAATATAAATGAAGGGCTCACCAAATTGGCATTAGAGAAAAAAAAAATTGCATTAATGTGGTGTGTATAGGACATCTGTGCTAGGGTCACCCGGGGTAAAATGAGTATAAAAATCAACTTTTTTAATTTTAATGTTTCATGGCAGAAATATTATTAAATAAATTCATGTTTTTGTTCAATATTTTTGACATTGTGTATCTTAGGTCTAAATTAAACATAATTTGTGTTTCCTTTTTTTGAAAATTTTTGTGTAAAACACTATACCTATTTAACCCCGGTGTATACCCATTTTATCCCGTGATTCGGGGTAAAATGGGTATATGCTGGTTAAAGTTGAATAATAAATTAAATATACTTAAATACACTGTATTATCCAATTTACCATTTAAAAGTTTTATACTTTCATCCTCTGAATCATGTGTAAACTTGGAAGGTGAGCGGAAGGGACTTTAAAAACTCCCCACTTCAATTTGCTTACATTTTTTTCTTGACATATAAAAACACTGTTGTAAACTAATGTAACTATAAGCAATTTATGCAGATAGGTATAACATAATAAAAATTTACATGCAAAGTGTATACTGGCAAGGACTATTGCAGCTTGGTTGAGGTAGCTTTCTGGCAATTAGGATGCGTTCACATCAGCAACATCGTCTTTCTCAGGAAAGACATAAAATAATCCAGCAGATGACTTTGTTGCAAACTTCACAGCATTTTCAACAGACTTCTTTACATTAAATTTTACAGGGACTCAATCGCCAATCACTGGATTCATTGCAGTGAAAACCTTTGTTTTAACTTCTATTTTATGGGTTGCTTCGATTCTTTTAACTGTTTGTACTTTTTTGTGTTCCTAGTGCAAAGACTTACAGCCACCTGCTCTGTAGTTAAAACTTCAACTACTTTTGCTTGTACTCTCTTGCGTTTTCTCTGAGTTTTTTTATAGCCTCGCCATTACTAGAAAATGTGTTTTACTTTAATTTTGCGATATTTTTCTTACCTTGTGTTCCTGTACATTTAATCAATTTGCATGTATTTTGATGTCACCCGAAATAGCCTAATTTATAATATAAATGATAAATTGATGATATAAGTAATAGCCTAATTTCATAAAACAAAGCATAATTTCAGTTTAAAACATAGGATCAATAAAAATTTGCCCTCAAAAGGTCTTTCAACTTTGATCAATCTTCATACATTCATATTTTGACCTATACCCATTTTACCCCATATGACAAAAAAAGCTATAAAATTTTTGTGAGTAAATAAATTTACTTAATTGTACAGTTTTCAGTTAGAAGAATCTTTCTTTTGTAAATATCAAGCAGTTTATTCCTAAAATTCTTCCTGTATATTTTTCTAGAAAGAAGTTTTTCAACCACTAAAAACACTTTGTTCTATCTTCTGAAAAACAAAATGGTTGCCAAGCCCATTATATGTGTCGCCAGTTTGTTTTTATAAGGTTTAAGTATTGCCAGATATGTAAACACCTTGTTCATAATTTTAATTTTTAAAAAAAATTTGTCTGGTAAAATAATAAAATAAATAAATAAAATATACCCACTTTACCCCGGGTGACCCTATATTTTGGACAATTTCTGATTTATAAGTCTTAAAAATGAAAAATTACGCACCAGAATACATGAATTAAATAAGAATTAGTTAATTTTGTGCATGTGTGTAATTTTTTAAATATGTCATAGTTATTTGTATTAAAGGACATAGTTTTTGTATTGTAGCTTATATTCTTCTATAATTAACTGCTAAAACATAAATTTTGTCTTCTATAATAATAATAAATTTCGTTTTTAGAAATTTAATTGTATTCTTTATCAAACATTGTCAAATTGTTATTGTTTATCAACATTACATGTCAATTAAATATGAATTTCTAGGTATTTGTAATTATTTTCAGGCGATATTATTTAAACAGCAAATCTAACTAACATAAAAGTCCTTATACTAAGAGTAATTGAACTTGGAAAATTCTGGGTCTTTTTTTTTTTTTTTTTTTTTTTTTTTTTTACAAAAGCGGGTTTCCATTAATAAATCATATTTATAGACGCAAAAATTGAACTTGTTTATTTGGAAAAAAAAATTAAATGCAATAATTATTGTTTTAATAATAATTAGTAGGTAATTAAAACCAATATTAATATATAACACTATGGAAATAGTGATTCATGAGAACTTGTCATGAAAGGTTTAAATTTTTTTTCTGATTGTCATTATTTTATTTTGTATTTTTCAGTTACATCCTAATGACATCTGGTAGAAATGCCAAAGCCATGGTCTCCAGCTTGTTGATAAAAATGATTCAATGTTTAAAAGAGGGAAGCAATTAAAGATCCAGGTCACCTGAAAAATAATTGGTAGAGATTTATTTATTATTATATACTATTTTAATAATATTAGTATAATTTTGTAAGTTTATATACAATTTTTGGAGGGGGGGGGGATTGATTATTTTATACAAATTAAATATGTTTTTGTTGTAAAATGCATCACTTTTATTATTTTTTTTGGGAGGGGGGGGGGCATTATACACAATTAAATATTGTATATACTTTTATATATTAACTTTAGTACTGGCATTTTTTTTTTTTCTGTTCTCGGGATGGTAACACTGTTTTCAAATTGTAACATTTACACTATTTAATTGTAAATTATATAAAGTGAATGTTATTGTTCAGAAATAAGTGCAGAGTTATTTTATACAAATTAAATGACATGTTTTTGTTGTAAAATGCATCTCTTTTTTTTTTTTGGGGGGGGGGGGAAGGCATTGTACTTGATTAAATATTGTATATACTTTTATATATTAACTTTAGTACTGGCATTTTTTTTGGGGGGGGGGGGGAATGATAATGCTGTTTTCAAATTGTAACATTTACATTATTTAATTGTAAATTATATAAAGTAAATATTATTGTTCATAAATAGGTAACATTGTGAAATAAGTGCGGGATTATTTTATACAAATTAAATGACATGTTCTTGTTGTAAAATGCATCCCTTTTTTTTGGGGGGGGGGGTGAGGAGGGGCATTATACACAATTAAATTTTGTATATACTTTTATATATTAACTTTAGTACTGGCATTTTTTTTTTTTGGGGGGGGGAGGGTGATAACGCTGTTTTCAAATTGTAACATTTACATTATTTAGTTGTAAATTATATAAAGTAAATATTATTGTTCAGAAATAGATAACATTGTGAAATAAGTGCAGGATTATTTTATACAAATTAAATGACATGTTTTTGTTGTAAAATGCATCCCTTTTTTATTTATTTATTTATTTATTTATTTTTTTTTTGGGGGGGGGGGCATTATACACAATTAAATTTTGTATATACTTTTATATATTAACTTTAGTACTGGCATTTTTTTTGGGGGGGGGGGTGATAACGCTGTTTTCAAATTGTAACATTTATATTATTTAATTGTAAATTATATAAAGTAAATATTATTGTTCAGAAATAGGTAACATTGTGAAATAAGTGCAGGATTATTTTATACAAATTAAATGACATGCTCTTGTTGTAAAATGCATCCCTTTTTTTGGGGGGGGGGGTGAGGAGGGGCATTATACACAATTAAATTTTGTGTACACTTTTCTATATTATCTTTAGTACTGGCATTTTTTTTTTTTCTGTTCTTGGGATAGTAACGTTGTTTTCAAATTGTAACATTTACATTATTTAATTGTAAATTATATAAAATGAATGTTATTGTTCAGAAATAGGTAGCATTGTGAAATAAGTATGGAGAAAAGCTATATTAACTAGTTTACTTAGTTATAAATTCTTTTGTTGGACTTTTCTTGACTCCTAAATTTTTCATTTTTACACCTTCGATTGGCAAGTTTGTTTCTATTAAAAGCTAAATAAAAAATTTTAATTTTTTTTTTATCTTATCTTATTGAATGATAAAAGATAAATATACATGAAATAACGATTTGAATATTAGTAAAATTTATTTCAAAATAATTTTCATTTATAAATTATTTATTTTATAACTCTTGTTCTTACATATGAATATTTTATTACCAGGGATGTAGAAATACATCATTTTGCTCGCCAATTTCAAAGGATTTTCTGGCAAGGCGAGTTCATTTTTAGTTTCTGAAAAACTGTAGGTAATAGAGACATTATTAGACACTCTTTCTTAATCTAGATATTTTAACTTTCCAAATTATTACAGTGTAAATAACTAAGTTTCAATTACAATTTTAGTGCTACTCAGTTCTGTCATTTATTAAGCTTATTTCTGTTGTATATATTTCTTAATATAGAAAAAAAGAATTATGAAAATGCATTGTAGTAACAGTAAGTTTGTCTGGAATTGCATGCGATTTTGTCATAACTATTTTCAATTGCGTGTGTTTTGCATCTTGCTGGCTGATGAAATAAATACTTGGCTGGTAAGATTTTTGAAAATTTCCCAGCCTTGTATAATACTATTGTTCATTAATTATGCTTCTTGTTGTAAACCTTAATCTTGTTTCGTACAAAATAAGTACATGAATCATTTGTACTGTTATGCTTACAAGTGGCATTAAAACACATAGTTAAAGTTTAAAAATAAAATTTGAAATATGATCTATAACATAATGCTTTGTATTTGAACTGAAAGTATGTTTAAGTAATATAGCGTGATATATGACAATTTTTAGAGAGGGGGGGGGGTATGGCAAGTGTGACACTTTATGACAAATGGGGGGAAGACAAGGTAAAAAAAATTCAACATCATTTATGGATAGCCCCTAAGTAAAAATAAGGTTTAGTTTTTATATTTTTAAATATGTCATGTAATTATTTGTATTAAAGCATAAGGTTTTTTGTATTATCTTATCAGTATTCTGTAATTAGCATTAAAGCATAATGATTTTTGTATTATCTTACAGTATTCTGTAACTAGGCGCTAAGCTATTATTAAATAGCAATATTTGCCTTATTTAATTTGCAATTAGATACCTCAATTAAATTCACCTTACAACTCTGCTGTATCATTGAATTCCCCATATTTAATCCAAATTAAATAGGATGAATGTTATTGTCCAGAAAGAGGTAGTATTGTAAAATGGGAGGGGGGGGTGCTACATTAACTGATTTACTGTATTATAATTTTTCTTTGAGGATCTTATTTGAATGATTTTGATATATCTTTGAATAACAAAAATAGACTGGGAGGCAGCAGAACAAACTATCACCTCATCGAGTTTACGGTTAAAATTCCAGGATTAGTTAAATCTTGATTTGTATTATAAAATGCAATCAGTCTTTTAAGTCATATCTTGGTGGAAAACACTTAAAAACCAGGTTTTAACAGTTGAATTGTTGGTTTACCACTATTCTTTCCCGCACCCAAAAAAATGAAATAATGGAGGATTGCGAATGGGAAAACATAATGGTTAACCCATGAGTCAACCACTAAAATTGGGTTATTAGGTGTTTTCCACCAGGATATGATATAGCAGACTGATTGCATTGTAATATGCAAATCGAGCAACTAATTCGATTCAACAATAATTCAACTAATCCTGGATTTTCATCCATGAACTTCATAAGGTGATTGTCTGTGCTGACACCTCCTGGTCTTTAAAAAGAAATGCACATTAAGATTAAATAACAGTAAATATTATATTTAATATTAGTAATTTCCTTAACTTAATATACCTATATATATTTTTTAAAAAACTGCATAAATCAGTCATGAGATTCTTTTTTATGTCTGCTATTTCACTTTTATTATTTTGTCAATTTCTTATCATTATCCTTTTGTATAATTTTTATGACAGAACTCAGAAAGTCAAGAAAAACTCCTAATTTCTGATGAAAATTCAGAGCATCTTCAGTGAAGAGCACTGATCTTCAGCAGCCTCAGAATTGATTTTAAAAAAATAAGTCACTGGTCTGCGGCATAAAATTTTAATAAATCCTTTTAACTCTTTGAGCGACCCCTCCTCCTAAATATAAACTAAACTTACTTTGCAATTATCCAAAATTTTCTAGATAATAAAATGTAAAATTATAAATTATTAAAAATTGAATAAAATCATGATTTAAAATTTGTTCTAGTATCTCATGGCCAAGAAAACTTACATTTGTCTGTCGGAGAGGGCAAAAAATGTTACCAGTCCTGCTGATCACTAAGTTTTTCCAATTAGTTGTTCGATTAAATTTTTGGCTGATTCGTACCAGTAGACCACTAAGGATTTCAAACACTGTCTAGGTTAAGATATGATAATATTTGTTTGAGAATTAAACTAACCAATATAAGATTTTTTGGTACTTCTAGGTTATCCCGTCGACCAATTTTGCCAAATTATACAAATCGCCAAACTAATAGCCAAATTATACATGTTGACATAATTTTTATTTTAAATAATGAAAAAACAAATAATCAGTAGAATATTAATAAAAAGTTGAAATAAAAATCACTTAATTTCATTTTAAACACGTGAATCGCATTTAATGTCATTGAATGTGACATTCACGATCATCCATTATTGGCATTTAATCTTATTGTTTGGCGATATAATTTTTTGGTCGACGGGATAACCTAGAAGTACCAATTTTTTTTATTGTAACTAATTTTGTAGATTTATTATAAATTTTTGAAACAGTGTTAGTTGCTCAACCTCGTCCTCTGAGCTGCAGCCAGCTATCAAGGATTCAATTTAGCATAGAGTCTGCAATCTCACTGTCTGCTAATCCATCGCTTTAAATCTTGAAATTTTTAACGCTATCTGAATGTACAATTTTTTAAGTCAACAGTACTTTATTTTTGCTATGCATATTTGATTTGTGTGTTTATATTTATCTTTTTGTTTTCTAGAAAAAAAAAGAATGAATCAAGAAGAGGGAGAGACTTACCTGAAGTTCCTGACAAAATTATATTGATGTAATATTGATAAATTATGTCAATTCTTTGTATGTAAATAAATAGAATTTTATAAACTGAATATTTCATTTGTTTTCAAGAATATTTCCTTGGTACAGAGAAATACTTTTCATTGCTTCAGTCAGACTTCAGTTATTAAAAATTATAAAGGGAAAAGAATAATAATTTAAATCAGTTAAATTATAACTTTAAAAAATTAAGATAAGTTTAGTATTTACTGTATTACTCATAGAAAAATATTTCTCTGGCTTAAAAAAAAAAATAAATAATAAAAAATAGAAGGAAGTGTTTGAATTATTGTAATTTGTAAAATTTATGTTGTTAAATAAATAAGAAATATAAAATTGTAAAAAAGCTGGAATTGAATTTATAAAAAAGTTTCTTTTTGGAACTTTCTTTCTTAAACAATTTTCTTATAAAAAATCAAATAGCTGCTGTAGGCATCAAACTAAATTCTATGGAGGATTTTTAAAAATCTGCCAATATTCTCTGAATAATAATCAAAATTCAAAGGAATAATTAAGTTTAATAAATGAAATAATTAAGTTTAATAAATGAAATAATTAAGAATTTAATGAAGTACTAATATGAAAAATCTGCAATCTTCTACTGTCATAAAATGTATGCTGTAATGGAATTTCACATATTCGATTCAATATTTATTGTAAGTAAACAGATTTGTATATACAATAAATAATTAACTGATCCTGAATTTTGAACTGGATTCGAAAGGTAAGTAATTAGTGTAATCAAATTTACTATGTATGAGCATAGATATAGAGTTGTGTATTCTTAAGTCCCATCAGCAATTTTTAAATGCTTTTTTATCCTACGTATTTAAAAAAAGTTTTTTCCCCCCCCACAGAGATATGACATCAGAAAAAAATCCCTCTGCTTATTTTTATTTCAAATGCTCAATCAATAATTTACAAGCCTATATGTATAAGGTTGTTGTTGTATGTATGTCGGCCAATTATCTACACTGTGGGATATAGGCCCTAAGCCTATATGTATAAGGATGAATTTCAAATGTTAAATACATGAAAATTTTCACATTTCTAACTGAGCGATTCTGTGTGTTATCAGCAGAGTGAGAAATGCTCCATTGAACTCTTAATCACGCTTAGTTATGAATGTGAAAAATTTCAGTAATTTTAGGTGTAATTTCACAGTTGATAATTAAAATTTTTCCCTCTAGAAAGTTTTAAGTAAGATATTACTTTGTTCATGCATAAACACTTGTATGCTATTGTTAATCCTATGAGAGAAAATTCTTGACTATCTCATTTGCATTTCTATATTTTAGATTTTAACTGTGGATAGTCTGTACAAAGACTAAGTTTTCTAATTTGTTTACAAGCTTCTTTTTTCCCAAATGAATAAACCTTTCCTTTCAAACTTTTGAAAATAAAAATATCTTAATAGAAAAAAATAATAATAATAACCTTGTAAACTGCATTGAAAAAGTAAAAAGAGGCCTTGGTAGAGATCAACCTCAGGTATCCAATGGAAAAAGAAAAAAAAATACAAATAAGTTTTTAAAAAAATATCCCCAGAGGATTAACATTAGCAATCAGGTGTTTTTGCATAAGTAATATAACCTTAAAATATAATTTAGGATTATGTATTTATTTATTTTTTTAAGTATTAAAGTTAAATCTAGTAATGCTGTGAATTGATACAAATTCAATAGATATTTTATACATACATAGTAAAAGATTATAGGAATGTTATCTAATTAAAAAATAAATAAATAAAAGGCCTAAAAACAGGCTATTTTTATAATTTAAAAAATAATTGAAATTCAAATATTATCTGTTATATAATAAATATGTATTAAAATAAATTATTTGATAAATATGTGACTAACAAAAAACTATAATAATTTTAATTAACAAATAGTGTTTGACTAAAACTTGGTTTTCTGTAAAAACACACAAAACGAGCAAAAAAAAAAAAAAGTCAAATCAAAAAATTGTAAGTTCAGTTATTTTGCTTAAAATCCCATTTTTCTATCAAATATTTACATATGATTTATAAAACACCTCATTTTAATTTAAAAAGTAAAGTATATTGAAATTTAACCATTTATTTAATAAATATATTAATTATAATAATCGAATTTATAAATACGTGACTAAAAAATAAACTATTCTTCAATATATAGATAATATTAGACAAAAATTTAGTTTTCCGTAAAAACAGATACAAATGAGTAAAAAAAAAGCATACATAAAGTTCAGTAATTTTGCTGAAAATCTACATTTTCTATCAAATAAGGTATTGAGATTAATAAAAAACCTCATTTTCATTTTTTTCTGCATGCTTGTTATAAAAACCTTTTATCTATCTGTGATTGTAACTCCTGTAACTATCCTTTTCATTCTTTCCTTTCGCATGCTTATTCTGAAACACTTACGGACAAGCTCTGATTGCGTCAACTAGCAACCTGTTCTAACCCTTTTCAAAATCTTTACAAACTTTGCATGAAAAGCCTTTAAAAAGCATTCAGACATTTACATAGTATGGTTGAAAAAAGCTGTTAAAAAGCAAAAAATGCTATCTGGGAAAACGCGTTTTTTTCTAGCGATCTTTTGACGAAAAACGCATTTTTTTTCGCGATCTTTTGACGGGAACCGCGTTTTTTCACGATCTTTTGACAAAAAGCGCATTTTTCTCACCTCGCGATCCTTGGATAAAATTCGCGTTTTCTGGCAATCTTTAGACGAAAATCGTGTTTTTTCATGATTTTTAGACGAATAACGCGTTTTTAGCGATATTTTGACGAATAACACGTTTTTAGCGACCTTTTGATAAAAATCGCGTTTTTCTCGCGATCTTCTGGTGAAAATCACGTTTTTTCTTGCGATCTTTTGACGAAAATCACTTTTTTCCCTCGATCTTTTGATGAAAACAGTATTTATTCGCGATCTTTAGACGAAAACAGCATTTTTCAAGACTTTTAAACGAAAATTGTATTTTTTCACGCGATCTTTTAACGAAATTCGCGGTTATCCTCGATTTTTTGACGATATAAATAAATTGGAAAAGCGGAAATTGACAAAAAAAAAAAAAGCGAAAAATTGCGGATGCATTGAAAAATTTCATGCCTGGATGGACCATTATTATTATTTTTTTTATATGGGCCGTGCATGCCAAGCTTTAACTTTTATGCCGTGCTGAACGTTCATCTATGAACAGGTCGGGCCCCGAAATACCTTGACCATCCATTATATGATTTGAACTAGATTAAAGAGCCAGTTAGCTGAACGAACGCATTGGCTTTCCCAGTGAAAATATGAATATGCGATCTTTTGATGAAATGGCCTCTTGCGAAGCCATTTGCAGTTCAAATAACAGGATGTACCATTAATTAACAAGCGAAACAAAGTATGCTCAACGACAAGCAAGTACTGCAGAAATGATGGCATACGAAGCAAAGAAATCAGGTTTATTGTCGCTAAGCGGCAAATAGGCGGTCGTCCGCCCCGATACCAGGTATCTAACCCGCTAAGCTGAGATAACTCGGCAGGTAGGGGCCTAGTCATCGGTTAGAAAGAAAGAAAGAATATGCCGATTTTTAACGAGAAACAAGTACTGCAGAAATAATGGCATGTGAAGCAAAGAAGTCATGTTTATTGCCGCTACACGGCAATTAGGCGGTTATCCGCCCCGATACCAGTTGTCTAACCCGTTAAGCTGAGATAACTCGGTAGGTAGGAGCCTGGTCATCTGTTAGAAAGAAAGAAAGAATATGCCCATTTTTCAATAATAATCTCCTGTGGTGAATATTTTCTGATGAATAATATTTTGAATATTTTCTGTGTGGATTTATTTTTCCCAGCAACAGTATTTCTTTCTGCAGTCTGCAACACAAGTAAAAAAACAGTCTGCAGACCAATCCCTTGCATTACATTATATGCACTCAAGCCTCCCAAGCATTTGTGAGTGGCGCAGCAAGGGGGGGGAGTTGGAGGTTAACCCCCCCCCCCCTGAGCCATGACAAAAATTCAGAAATTTCCATTTTTATGAACCGAATCATTTAAAACAAATCTAAAGTTAGAATTTTATTTGTTTTGTTCGAAATCCGCTGCTTTATTGAATCAAATTATATTTAAAAGTTTCACTCGTTTAAGCGGCAGTAGTATATTTTCTTTTAAAAATGGGGAAAGAACAGTATCAGTATCGAAAACTGGTCACTCATTTCGGAAAAGGCCGGCATTCATTTGCAATATTGAAATTAGCCGAAGGCTAAAAAGAATGGTCATTTCCTGTTACTGTCAATGCCGTGTCGGGTTTTTCAACACTGCAGCATTGGGGGGGGGGGGGGGGGGGGTGTTTTAATTAGTTACATCTGTTTATTGCTCTTTTTCTGGAAACGGGACTGGACTCTCGAATTCCAGGAAAAATACAAAAACACATGCTCGCATGCTTTGAAGAGTGGACTTAATTCCACAAGCATTCTGTGGTTAGTTGCTGTAGTGCTAAGGTCTTTTATTGTGCATTCCGCTATGACTGATATTAAATCCTCTTTAGAGAAGAATCTGGAAAATATTAACAGCGCCATGCGAAGGAGGGGGCGAAGAGGGCGGTCGCCCCGGGCGCAAAGATTTAGGGGGCGCTAAATTTCTAACTACTTTCTACTTACTACTACTTTAAAGGAACTACTTTCAGGCAATTTTTTTAATTAATATTAATTCTTATTTAAAAAACGCCAAAATCTTATTTAAAATAGGCAAGTGGGTAAACGGAAAAAAAGTGGCCGGGAAAACAGTTATAGGAAAAAAGTGACATAAACTCCAAAAGCGGAAAAAAGTTACCGGAAAAAAAGGGACAAGGAATTGATTTTGGGGATTTATTATTGATTTAGGGAATTCGTTGGTTAAGTATTTAGGGGGGATCGGGGGCTCTTAATCTAGGTAAAGGCATTTTTTATTGCTGAATGAACTGTTTTGGTTCAATTTTCTGGACATGTGATTCCCCCCCCCCACACACACACACACTCACCATCCGCTCTAAATTAGATAAATGGGTTTTTATGCAGTATTATCCAACGTGTGTCATTTTTTAGATTATGTTCTTTTTAATAAGGATTATATATAGTATATAATGCCTGTAGAGTTTTGGGAGTTTAATGGTTAAGAAAAAAGGGGGAAGGGATAACATCTCAAATTTAACTAACAGTTTTTTACGCAGAATTATCTGATTTGCTTGGAATTTTGGACAAAGGTGCATTAGGATAAGACGTATCTCTGATTAGTCATGGGGCTCTTTTGCCTACTATAAAGGGAGGATGGGCAATTATCACCCTCCTCAAATTAGATAAATTGGTTTTTATGCAGAATTATCCGATGCATTTCAAATTTTAAATATAGATTCTTTCTGATAAGTTGAATCCCTGAATAGTTTAATGGTTTAATGGCTAAGTATAGAGGCAAAAACAGATGATAATAAATAGATTTTTATGCACAATTATCCAATTTGCTTCAAATTTTAGATGTAGTTTCTTTATGATAAAGTATATCTCTGATTAGTTATGAGGTTCTTTTGCTAGGTATAAATAGGGAAACGGACGATTATCCCCCCCCCCCCCCTAAATTAGATAAATTGTTTTTTCTTTTGCATATTTAACTGATGTATTTCAAATTTTTGATATAGGTTCTTCTTCATAAAGTAGATCCCTAAATAGTTTTAAGGGCTTATTGGCTAAGTATAGAGGGGGGAACTGGGGATAACTCCCCTTAAATTACATAAATGGCTTTGTACGCATTTGCTTCAAATTTTGGATGTAGGTTCATTATGATAAGGCGTATAAGCTAATGAATATAGTTAAAATAGGGAGGGATGCAGCAGTCCAGAGCCCTTTCGGGGAAAGAAGCTTGCTTTCACCATTCAACGGAACGGGATGTCTGGTAGATATCACGGGCAGCTAGTCTCTTAGGAAATTTGTCGATCCGGGGATTTCCCGGTAAAGGTTTGCCACAAAATACCCAAGTAACATAAAAAGCGAATACAAAAGACAAAAGCTGAACACAAATAATAAAAAAAACAATTTTTCTTTATTTTTTAATTTAATGATTGAAAACAATTATGTCAGAAAACATAACACATTTCACCTTTTTTCTTATAATGATTAATTTCCATTCATATTACAGTTAAAACTGGTTTATTTATTTATTTTTTTATTTGTGAAAAAAGTAATATGCTAAATCATTTGTTGTAATTGTCATTTTAATTTACACCAAATATTTATCATTTAAAACTGGATTTTTACTAATTAATGTCCCATATTACCCATCACAAAATTTAATATAAAACATTTAAAAAATATATGTAAGAAAATTTTAATGTTCAAACTATGTTGTATGTCACGAGTGAATGAACTATTGAATTCAGGGTCGTACTGGCATAACAGAGAGGGCGGTGGCAAAATGGATAACAAGGGCGCCGATTGCCTTACAAAAGGGCGCAAATCCTTATATATATAAGGATTTGCGCCCTTTTTTACATATATATATACACACACACATATATATATATATATATATATATACATACATACATACATACGCACACATGCTACATAATATACGAGTACATTGTTATAAAAACTTTATTCCTAAAATATATATGTCACCCAAAAGAATTTTATATAATTCCAGAAATGTAATAGACACGAAAATAGTTCTCCGCAAAACATTGCACTTTTAAAAAATCTTGATATTAGGCAAGCCAATTTAGGGGGTTTGTTTCCACCACACTTTTTAAAAAATATATGCCTCTATTTTCGACATGGATGCCGCGGACGCGCTATAGCGCATAAAATACGCAAAAAATCGGTGACGGGGCGCAGAAAAATAGCTCTTACACGTCCCATAGGATGCGTAATTTCGTCAAAAAATCGCAAAAAAAAAGAGTTTCGTTAAAAAAACGCGAAATAACGAGTATTTTCCGGCAAATTTAGTCTACAGATTCGCGAAAAAATCAGTAATTTCGTCACAAAATCTTAAAAAAGACAGATTTTCTCAAAAGATCGCGAAAAACGACAAATTTCGTCTAAAATCGCGAAAAAAGGGCAAATTTTGTCTAAGAATTCACGTAAAGCGCCAATTTTTGTCAAAAAATCATGATAAAATGTCAAATTTTGTCAAAATATACGCGAAAAAACGGCAAATTGTCAAAAAAATAGTGAAAAACGGCAAATGTTGTCATAATTAGAGAAAAAAGCAAATTTCGTCACAAAATCTCGAAAAACCGACAGATTTTTTCAAAAGTGCGAAAAAACGACAAATTTCGTCTAAGAATAGCGTTAAAATGGAAATTTTGTCAAAAAATTTACAAAAAAGCGCAAATTTCGTCAAAAAATCCCGAAAAAACAGTAACTTTCGTCAAAAGATCGTGAAAAAACACAAATTTCGTCATAGGAGCATGGAAAAAAAAAAGAAGTTAATGCCGGGAGTGAATTTTCCTGTTCCAAAAACTAATTTTCTTGCTTCAAAATTGTTTTTTTGCTGCTCTAAAAACGGATTTTCCTGCTTCACAATCCGTTTTTAACTGCTCCAAGTGTTTCTGAGTAAATTTAACTCCTGAAAGCACCCATTTATTAAATTAAAAATACCCCTTTACTCAACAAGTTTTTTTATTTCACTAGAAAAAATGTTTTTTTTCTATAAATTTGTCTTGCCCCTTTTAAAAAAATGCTAACAATAGTGACTCTTGTTATCTTCTACGCACAAATAAGCATTATTTTATAATTAAATATATATTTTGCACATTTATTTTAAAAAAAGTAAAGATAATTTCTCTTAATAATTTAAAAAACTTAATATTGGTTTTAATTAATTATTTATTAGTATTAAAATAATTATTGCATTTCATTTTTCTTTTGCAAGTGAACAAATTTTGCATCGAAAAACATGGCTTATTAGTAGTGGGGACCCGCTTTTCTAAAAAAGGGGAAAAAAGGGACCCAAAATTTTAGAAGTTCTGGGTCCCAGGGACCCAGGATTTTTCAAATCCAGCGGCATCACTGTAATTTCACTCACGTTATCTAATGATAGATTAAATAAGCCGAATATTACTATTGAGAAATAGTGGGGATTTAAGTAAAAATATTTGCGAAATTTAAGCATTGTGTTAATTATCTTTAACCGCATTACATCAGTTAACATATATGAAGAAGAATTGCATATTAAATAAATGTATCTGTGATGCCCTAAAAAGTACAATACAAATCTCAAGAAATATGGAATACTATTAATATGGAATGGATTAATATTTATTGAAAATTATTTAACTAATAAGAAGTAAAATTTGCTTTTAACTATATATTACATTTACTTATATAACTCAAACTTTATCTGGAATATCTGAATAACAGCATCCATAAAATTATTTCGAAATTAAAAATAAAAATAAAACGAATTAAAACAATTTCATTGGCTCAAAACATTTTATTATACAATTCAATATTTTATATAATACAATCTCTAGGATACAAATACTAATTATGATCTAAAATTTTTTTCCAAATCACAATAGGAATTAAGTATTTTTATGTGATTTTATTATTACTATTTTTAGGGGGGGTTCATAGACCACCAATTCGCAATATCTCTGATTTGCGTGACCGTTGTTTAAACATCTGGTACAATATCTCTCCGGCCATCTACCAAGGACATGTGGCATCCATGCCAAAGCGGGTTGAAGCTGTGTTGCGCGCCAAAGGCGGGACAATTCGTTATTGACAGGTGGTCATAATGTTTTGGCTCTTGAGTGTATGTGACGAACCCGATCTTGGCATACGTTCGTGGGATTATCGTCATCATCCGAGGAGAGGGAGTTCATGTAGTCGTGGAGAGAGATTTGAGACTTCGGGCGATGAAGCTCATAGATCCGTCGCGTCAAGCGTGGAGGTGCCGGAGGAGACCTTTTGCGCTCGCACCGAGTCAATTGTCCGAGTGGCCGGGGATAGATGTTGGCGTTCTACAGTCGATGCGGCGTTATTTTGTTGAATCCTGAGGTGTGATTGAGAGACAAATAACGACACAGTATTTTCACTTGGGGCCTGGTTTATTAATCCTTTTTGGCAGATCTTTTGGGTGAAAACCAGGTCCCTGTAACTTGACGCTTTCTTTTTAAAAGTTCGTTTCTTTGGGCCGCATTTTATCATGCAAGGGTTAGGTCAAAAAGCCACTTGTTTTAGGCGCTTCCGCTATTTAAAGGACGTTAATTCGCATTATTTCTACCAGGTCGTGCTACTAAAATAATGGGTGTTAATCTAATTTTAATTGGTTAAGAAATATCTGGGCAGTATGACGTTGTTAGGCGCGGTTTTCCAGGGTTGCATGCTGATCCTACAAATTAAGAATTGCGTTTACGTCAGCTTTTTTAATCTTAAAGAACATCCAAAACTGCTCTCTGAAAGTAATAAATGTTAGGTTGGGAAAGAACGTTAACAGGGGCAAAATAGCTTTAAGTATTAGAATTAAGGTTAAAAGAAGGGGCATTTAAATTTTAGCTTAAAGTTAAAAATATTAATTGGGACCTTTTTAAGTTTTTGAATTTTAATTTTAAGTTTAAATTTTAAAAAGGCTTTAGGTTTTATCCTTTCATATATATATATATATATATATATATATAATTTCCCCTATTATGAAATAGATTAATAAAATAACAATGTGACTTTTTTTGTAAAAAATTAAAATTAAAAAAAAGGAAATACTTTGTATCAAAAGCGTCTTATAGAATTTTTTTCCATAGTGAAAATCACAAGAAATATGGAATATTATGAATATGGAATGGATTAATATTTATTGAAAATTGTTTAATTAATAAGAATTAAAATTTGATTTTAACTATATATTACATTTACTTATTTAATTCAAACTTTATCCTGAATATCAGTCTCTACACAATTATTTCCAAGTAAAAAATAAAAATTTAAATTAAACGAATTAAAATTAAAATAATAAATTAATTCATTGACTCAAAATTCAAAGTTCGAAACATTATTTTTTACAATTCAATAATATTTTATTTAATACAACCTCTACGATACAAATGCTAATTTTGGTGTAAAAATATTCCAAATCATGGAAAGAATGGCATATATTTTACAAGAATTATTTTTAAAAAGGTTTTTTCTTTTTTTCTTTTCTTTTTTCTTTTTTTTTTTTTTTTTTCATATAACATATAAATCAATTTCAAATTAGAAAAATTCTTTATCTTACAAGAAATTGACAAAATGATAATGTGACTTGTAAACAATTAAACTTTTAAAAAGTAAAATTACTTTGTTTTAGAAGCGCTCTGAATAGATTTTTTTTTTTTTTTCGCAGTACAGATCTCAAGAAATAAAATCGTTCATTAAAAATTTTCTGGTCAATAACATCCTCTTTCACTCATCTCCCTCAGCTGACTTTAAAATATTATGAATATTAATGGATTAATAGTTATTAAAAATTATTTAACTAATAAAAAGTAAAATTTGATTTTAACTATATATTACTTTACTTAGTAAATTCAAACATTATCCCGAATATCCGAATAACAATCACTATACGATTGTTTCCAAATCGAAAAAAAAAATATTAAAATAAAACAATTTCAAAATTTATTTGTATCAAACTCGAAATTGCAAAATATTATATAATGCAGCTCAATAATATTTTATGTAATATACTCTCAAGAATACAAATACTAAGTATGGCGTAAAAATTTTGAGAAAAGTTATTTTAGTTCGGGGCAAGATTAATGTCGATTTAAGTAAATTATTTAAAAAAAAAAGTTTTATTTATTTATTTATTTTTTAGCAATAAAATCGTATCATATAGAAGTTTTGATTTGAATTGTGCTTTTTAAACAGTTTATATATATATATATATATATATATATATATATATATATATTAATACTCTTGCGAAAGGGATACAATTATTAATAATAAAAAAGTAATAATGAGTAATCTTACCTTAAATTGTTTTTCAATGGGTAAATCATAGACCTTGCTATGCAAAGTGCTTGCAACGTCAATGGTGATGAAATTTTTAGAGTGCTGTACACTTACACTATTTTAAAAAAGTACGAAGCACGAGCTTATATAGAAAAATATTTAAGATTACAACTAAATATCTAAATAACTCAAGAGACAGGCAAATAATGTAAAGTAAAGGCGGAATTGTTCTTTGGAACTGGATCGGTTGAAAATTAGAAACACATGTATTTCCGGTTTCTGTGGAGTTTTTTTTAATCTTTAAGATTACGACTAAACAGGTAAATAACTCAGAACACAGGCATATAATGTAAAGAGGGAGTTGTTCTTTGACACCGGATGAAAATGAAATGAGAAAAACGAAGCAGGTTGCACTACAAGAGCACTTTATGTATACCGTACCGGCTATCGGCTGAAAATTAGAAACACGTGCTTTTCCACTTTCTGTGGAATGGACAATAGATGACTGATTTCGCTACTCTTTTCCCTTGGACATAATGTGTTTTGGTAGTATTTCAAATGAATAAACTTATATTTACAAAGGCTATGCCAAGCAATAGATTTGCTTTGTATTTTCTCCAGAAAAATACAGAGATCCAGAATTCGGTATAAACAATAAAAAATGTCGCACCTGATATTAATTAGTACAATCACACTGGGTATATGCAGAGCTCATATTCAGTTAACTTGACCCCCCCCCCCCACTGAAATGACAATTTGTCTTTTGGAAACTTCCATGTTATTGACTAACAGCTTTGAAAACTGAACACAAACATCTGCGCTTCTCTTAACAACGTTGATTTTCAGGGGTTTATATATTTATATTGATTACATGTGTATTTTTCATTTTGTAACTTGCGGTGGTGTTTGAAGTTTAAAGAGGTTAAGCAGATCAGGTCCAGTATAAAAACAGTTTTTAGATATTGGCATTTTTGGATGCTAAAAATTATTGACTTTTCAAAGAGATATAAAAAATTAGCCTATTCTTCTTTCAAAAGGAAAATTTACATAAGTTTCCGTTGCAAACTCTCCTGAAAAATTATTCTTCATAATCTGGTCTATATTATCATTTAATAAATTAATGATAATATAGGTCATTAAGACCTATATTATCATTAAGAAATTATAGAGTGCTTCAGTTTATTAGTACTAGGAGCACTAATTTATGTATGTGTAAGGGGCAGTATTATTACAAAAACAATATAAGTGTTTTTTAAAGTTCTTTTCACCAAAGAGGTGAACGAAAGAAAGAAAAGAAAATCTGATTAGCGGCGCCAGCATTACAAAAATATGGTAATAATTTTTTGAAAGTTATTTTTCTGTGGCGTTGAAAAAAAAAATCTGATCAAGGGCTCCATGTTTACAAAAAGACAATATTAGTTTTTTGAAAGTTTTTTTACCTAAACACGGAAAAAAATCCGACCAAGAGCGTTGTGATTATAAAAACATGATATTTGTTTTTTGAAAGTTATTTGTAAAGAAACACTGAAAAAAAAAATCTGACCATCGGCGCCATGATAACAAAAACACACGATATTAATATTTTGAAAGTTATTTTTACAAGAGGCGCTGAAAAAAGCTGACGAAGGGCGCCATAATTACAAAAACCGATATTAGTTTTTTAAAAGTTATTTTTGTAGAGGCGCTGAAAATATCTGTCCAGGGGCGCCACAATTCCAATATACTTAAAGAGGCGCCTAAAAAGATCTAAACAAGGGCGCCATGATCACATTCAACTGATATTAGTTTTTTTTTTAGGTTATTTTAAAGTAGTGTAAACAGGTTTTTTTTACAGAGGTTTTTTACAGAGGAAAACATCTGACTAAGGGCGCCATGTTTCCCAAAAACATAATATTAGTTTTTAAAAGTTATTTTTAAAGAGGCGCTGAAAAAGATCTAAACAAATGCGCCATGATTACAAAAATATGATATTTCTATTTTAGGTTATTTTTACTGAGGTGTTGATAAAGTCAGACCAAGGGCAGCATGTTTTCCAAAACACAATAGTAATTTTTTGAAAGATATTTTTACAAGAGGCGCTGAAAAAAGCTAATCGAGGGCGCAGTAATTAGAAAAACCGATATTACATTTTTTAAAATTATTTTTGTAGAGGCGCCGAAAAAAATCTATCCCAGGGCGCCACGATTCCAAAAACATGATATTAGTTTTTTGAAAGTTATATTTAAAGAGGCGCCGAAAAAGATCTAAACAAAAGGGCGCCATGATTACAAAAACATGATATAAGTTTATTTTAGGTCTTTTTTTTTCTTACAGAAGTGTTCATAAAATCAGACCAAGGGCACCATGTTTCAAAAAACAGGGTATTAGTTTTTTTAAAGTCATTTTTACAAGAGGCGCCGAAAAAAGCTTGCGAGGAGGCGCGAAAAAAAATCTGCCCAAGGGCGCCACGATTCCAAAGAACGTATTATTTTTTTTTTAAAGTTATATTTAAAAAGGCGCTGAAAAAGATCTAAACAAGGGCGCCATGATTACAAAAACATGATATAAGTCTATTTTAGGTTATTTTTACTGAGGTGTTGATAAAGTCAGAACAAGGGCGCCATGTTTTCCAAAACACGATAGTAGTTTTTTGAAAGATATTGTTACAAGAGGTGCTGAGAAAAGCTGACCAAAGGCGCCATAATTACAGAAACCGATATTAGTTTTTTAAAAGTTACTTTCGTAGAGGTGCCGAAAATCTGTCCAGGGGCGCCACGATTCCAGAAAACACGGTATTAGTTTTTTGAAAGCTATATTTAAAG
This sequence comes from Maratus speculifer, assembly GCA_964019185.1. Taxonomy (NCBI): domain Eukaryota; kingdom Metazoa; phylum Arthropoda; class Arachnida; order Araneae; family Salticidae; genus Maratus; species Maratus speculifer. The sequence goes on from OZ025293.1 coordinate 73,792,453, forward strand.
AGGCGCCGAAAAAGATCTAAACAAGGGCGCCATGATTACATTAAAATGATATTAGTTATTTTTAGTTTTTTTACAGAGGTGTTGAAAAAATCTGACTAAGGGCGCCATGTTTCCCAAAATACGATATTAGTTTTTAAAAGTTATTTTTTACAAGAGGTGTTGAAGAAAGTTGACCAAAGGCGCCATAATTATAAAAATCGATATTAGTTTTTTAAAAGTTATTTTTGTAGAAGTGCCGAAAAAAGTCTGACCTAGGGTGCCACGATTCCAAAAACATAATATTAGTTTTTGGAAAGTTGTTTTTAAAGAGCGCTGAAAATGATCTAAGCAAGGGCGCCATGATTACAAAACACGATATTAGTTTTATTTAGGGTTTTTTACAGAGGAGTTGAAAAAAATATGACTAAGGGCGCCATGTTTCCCAAAACAAGATATTCGTTTTTTAAAAGTTATTTTTACAAGAGGTGCTAAAAAAAAGCTGAAGAAAGGCGCCATAATTACAAAGTTATTCTTACAGAGGCGCTGAAAAAAAATCTGATAAGGAGCCCATTATTGCAAAAAGACGATATTAGTTTTTTTTTTTTAATTGTTTTTACATAAAGACGGAAAAAAAGTTCACCAAGAGTGCTATGATTATAAAAACTCGATATTAGTTTTTTGAAAGTTATTTTTACAGAAACACTGGAAAAAACCTGACCATGGGCGCCATGATTACAAAAACCGATATTAGTTTTTTAAAAGTTATTTTTTAGAGGCGCCGAAGAAAAAATCTGATAAAGGGCGCCATGCTTCCAAAAACATGATTACAAAAACACGATATTAGATATTTTTATAAAGGCGCTGAAAAAAATCTGAACAAGGTCACCTCTCACAATGTGACCAATTAAAATGAAAATCTTTTCTTTTAAATTGGCATTCCACCTCTTTTTCTCATCGTTTGTATTTTCACAGAAAAAGCAGAATAAATATAAAACTACAGCGCAGCCACCTATGGCGCTAAATGTTTGATAAAAATGCTAAATATGTCATTACCTTTAATTTGCCAAATGAAAATTTTTGAAATTTTATGCCTTTCAGAATGCATAACTTAAAATACTCCCATTTAAAAAAAACGTGACGAGGGGCGCACCGGGCATTTGCCTCGCTGCCCGGTGGGCCAGTACGACCCTGATTGAATTCATTAATTTGTAGTAATAAAAGTAGTTTTTTTATTACTAGCTTATGTGAGTAATTAGAATGTTAATTGTTTAAAAATCTGCAGTTCTTGATAGATATTCAGGTTTGAACGCTTAAAAAAAATTAAAAAACAGATTTAAATTTAAAAAAAAAGATTTTAAGAAACACAGGATATTTTTTTCTTTGTTAGGATATTTATAGAATACTGAAAAATACTATGCAGAAACATAAACCACAGTTTTGAATGCAAACAGCTATTGAGGATATGTAAACAAACTCTTAAAACTATTCAGGGAACCACTTTATGAGAAAGAACCTATAGCCAAAATTTGAAATGCATCGGATAATTGTGCATAAAAAACTATTTATGTAATTAAAGGGGGAATAATTCCCCCATCTTTTTAATTAGCAAAAGAATCCCATAACTATCAGGGATACCCCTTATCTTAATGAGCCTACATTCAAAAATTGAAGCAAATCGGATAATTTTGCGTAAAAACCCATTTATTTAATTTAAGAGAGGTTATCCCAAATTCCCCCTCTATACTTAACCATTAAACTCCCAAAATTCTTCTGGCATTATATACTGTGATGACGTACGGACAACTTTAATTGTGACATAAGACAGACAGCGAAGTCTTATTGTGAAAAGGTGTGCAGGGGTGAAAGTATCTTCATCAAAAAGCTGAGAAGAATAGGTGCAATTGATTTCAAGATACATGCCTAGAAAATGATTGCACTGGTCTAGTGGCAATGAGCTGAGGGGGACACTGGCAGCAGGAAAAACCCATTTACCTAAATTAAGAACCTCCCCCCGACTCTCCCTTTCGTACTTAACCAATAAATCCCAAAATCAATAATAAATCCCCAAAATCAATTCCTTGTCACTTTTTTTCCGCTAACATTTTTTCATTGTCCCTTTTTTTCCAGTAATTTTTTTTCAGTGCCACTTTTTTCCGCTTTTGTAGTTTGTCACTTTTTTCCGGTCACTTTTTAGGTAGATTTCGTAAGAAACACTACCTATTTTCCTAGTTTCAGGCAAGTAGATATCATGATTAAAAAGCTATGTAACTGAGAAATGCTCTTCATTCTTTGATAAGATCTTTCAGAAGACAATTCTCATAGTGGATAATTTGAAATGAATTTACGACATAAAAGGAGAAAAAAAGTGATGCCGCTGGACTTGAAAAAAAACCTGAGTGCTCAGGATCCAGGACTTCTAAAATTCTAAATCCCTTTTAAAAAATTGGGCAGTGGCGTAGGAACTTTGTACAAATAGGGGGAGCCGGGGCTTATGGATGCTATTCTCCCTTTTGGTTCGAGGCTATAAAAACCTCCATTTTACGCAGTGGCGAATCTAGACTTATCATTTCGGGGGGGGGGGGGGGACACTGAGATTTAGTAAATGTTTCTAAGAGAGAATCACAAGAAACCGTAAAAATTCCGCTTTGAATAAAATTTTATGAAAGGAAATAACACATATCATAACAGGTAACGCATTATACAGTGAAACCTGCTAAGATGGAAAAGAATGAGACTGAGAAAATTTTCAGTTTAGGCACATTGCCGTTTAACAAGTTTAATTTCACGGTTATACTATATTTTTTAAAATGGAATACTGAAAATTATTAAAAGGTAGCTCAATAAATAGTAAAAAAAAGTAAACAGCAAATTTAAAATCATTTAAGAACGTTCTCACTCTATCCCCCCCCCCTCCCACACACACACATACACCTCCTTCAACACATTCCAAGACTCATTTTGGAGCATACATGTGCGACATTTTGTAATACAGCTGACTCTTGTTAATTTGAAATCAGATAATTTGAATCTTCTCTTAATTTGAACTAAATATGAAGTCCTGAAATTTTCAATGGCAGAATAACGTTAAAAATTTTCATTAATTCGAACTCATTTTCTCTTAACTTCATTTAATTCGAACTAACGAGAATTCCGATTCTTCATTTTTCTCTTCTTTCTCACGGATTTCAGATCATTTGAATAACTTTCTTTGATTTTTGTGAAAATTGTTCCGAACACGTATACATATAATCCAATGCATTTCATATCCACTTTCTTAGTGCCCTGTCTGTCCATCAATGACACTTTAATTTTTTCTTCCATTGTGCTTGTTTCTAATCTTTTAATTAGTTTATGTATTTATACATTCTAATTTAATACTAAGTCATATTCTAATGATAACAGATTAAATAAATAAAAAAAAAATACTATATAAGATCAATTATTTTGTAATAGTATCATATTAAGCATGTTTTCATTTCATATTTTCCATAATTCGAACTTCGGATAATTTGAACATTTCTTGTGGTCCCGACGAGTTCGAATTAACAAGAGCCGACTGTATTTGACTTTGAAAAGCATTTTTTATTTTCTCATAAATGGGATACATTTGGAATCCCCTATGCTGAACTGACAAATTTAATAGTATTTCTGAATTCTTTAGTATGATAAATTGTGGTTGACTGAAAGCTTTTTTTTTTTTTTTATTCGAAATTCAGAATCACTCAATTAGATTTATGATTCATTTTTAGTGTAAATGAAGTTTAATTCTAATCAAAACGTTATACAGCCATAGAACCACATTTTTTGTCAATACTTTGTAATACTGTGCAAATAATACAACCATCACAGTGCTACAGCAAGCTAAATAACAAGTATACAACGTATTAAGATTTCAATAAATTAAAAATAAAGTTTCAAGGCTGCCTGTTTTATACTGAGAAGATGTCTCAATCTAAGTATTACTTAAAATCACAGTGTTGGTGTTGTTTATTACAGCCGATTATCTACACTAGGGATATAGGCCTGAAGAGGGGGAATTTTCCTCCATGGTAGTATTTCTAAGGGATCCTAAATCCGTATCAATACAAAGAAATCAGAATCCAAGATTCAAAGGATACCACCCTAAAATCACAGATTTTCAACTGATAAATAGCAAGTGTAAGCTTTTTACTATTTTAAAACTAATAAAAATTAATGATGCATTTTTAATCAGCACATATCATGTTTTACACTGTAAAAGGGGTGTGAAGAGAGCCTGTGTATAACGGATATTTAAAATTGTTTTTAATGTTATCTGCAAAATAATACACTTTCTAATAAAAACCTGTTTAAAACATAATATTTTTCTGGTTTATTTTAAATTTCATCTTTGCAGGTTTGTTGCGTTATGCTAAATATCCGTGATTAAATTTTGAACAATTTTTGAAGGAGCTGTAACCCCATCAGATCAGCTGAACAACCCACTGATTTTTCCAATTGTGACATCATAGGAATACTATTTATTGCACTTACCATATGCAAACGATTACAGAAAATTTTATTTACACTTAAAAGCAGGGTTGGCACGGTTTAAACCAATTGGTTTTAACCATGGTTTAAACCACAGTTTAAACCAATTGGCTTTTTTCAAAAAAATCTAATGATGTCTTCTCATTTTTCTTTACAATTTAAGACTTACAAATTATTGGATATAAATATTTTCTACTTTTAACGCTTTATTTCAGCAAAAAGTATTAAATATAGCGATTCTAGGTTGTTTCTTTTTATGTATAGGATGAAATTTAGTATGCATTGGTGAACATATTCCATTGCTCTAAAGAAAAATCTTATAATATGTGAATTGATCAAAGATAAAATTGATTAAAAATGTTCAGTATTTAGTATAAAATATTTTCATTAAAAAAATGCAGATTATTTAAAGCAATCTATCATAACATGCACAATGCATTTGAATATGGAGCTACATAACTGGATGATCTTTAAGATTTTGGTGAAACTATAAAAGAATTTTTTTTTTTATTGGGGAGATTATCTTTAAGAATTAAAATCAAAATATGAAGCTGAATGAGTATTCAAAAATTGGGTGCTAATTATAGTATTTTGATAATAATAAATTATTTGATAAATATAATGACCATAAATGTTGATTTCAAATTGTCTCTCAAACACAAACCCCCAAGAACAATTTCAAATTTATTTATTTATTTTTAAATTGTAGAAAAGAATATTCATAAAACTACATCAATTGTTTATTATAAGTAATAAAAAGATTATTTATAAAGATTTTCAAAACATCAATGTTTCACTGTGTAGAGTAGCTTATTGTTTGAACATAAGAGTTTACTAATAACTATTTAAATTAAAATAGGATTTTTTCAATTTTCTACATAATGAACTATAATTATTTAATTTAAATTATTTTCAAATTAATTTATACTACTTATAGTTCAATAATGTCTATTTTTATCAATAAATATGCATGTATACGTAATAAAAAAGGATGTTTTAAAAAAACCCGGTTTAAACAAAAAAAACTGGTTTTTTTGGTTTTTTACAAAAAAACCTGGTTTTTTTCCAACCCTTCTTAAAAGTATATAAATAGTTTAGCATTTGCTTCCAGTTAATAATCTATAAACAAATAGACCCTATTGTCCCTTTCTATTCGAAGCTATAAAAATCGCCATTTTACTTATTATGACATCACAGGAATACAGTCGATTGTGGAAATGGGTGTCATATCATTCATAATTTTATTCATTTCGGAGAGTTATTTCATATTGCTGCACTTTTCACAAACAGCAGTATAAAATAAAATCATATAAAAAGATCACCAACTCTTTAATCCAACTAATATAATTTTTATTAGATATACTTGATGCACAAAAACTTAATTTATGGATGATCCCAAATAAAGTATTCTAATTTAAGACTTACCCTTTCCCATTTAACAAATTTAAAGCTCTTTGATTGTTTTGCTTACAAATTCTTTACAATTATCTTCTAAATAAATTTTAAAGGCCTCCTCTTTATAAATATGCAGTAGCATCAAATGGAATCTCTGTTGACCCATTGTTGTATGTGTTTGAAGCCGATGACGAGCGCTGAAAGATCTCTCAGCTGTTGTTACCAATGTTGGTATCGCCAAAATAAATACTGCTTAAAGGTAAACCTCAGAAAATAATTTCTTCACTAATTCATCCGATGACATAATTTTAATTCTAATCACAATGCAATTCTGTCAGTTCCGTCCGAGATTAGTGTTAGAAAAATAGACATGTTTAAGCTATTGCATAGCTTTTATCGCGGGCTTTGAGCGCAGCAACTAAATCTAGAAATTCCGTAACGAGAAAAAAAGCCTAACACTCCGGCTAATGATGTTTCAGTTCGGCAGACTTCTCATTTATTCAATAAAAGAAAAAAATTTGTTTCCTTATCGGTCATCACGCTCAAAAAGTGTAACTTGAATTAATATCAAAGAAAAAGAAAAAACTTGAATTAATATCAAAGACAAAAAAAAAACCTGCATAGATGAAAAATAAATAAATAATTATAATTGCATAAGTTGATAAAAAAATTCTATGCATAGCTTTACCGCGGCAGTCCCCGAGTGTTACACATATATTTTTTAATTCAACAATATATTGTAAACAGATGTGTGAAAATTTCTCCCGGGGGAGCTGAGCCCATCTGAAATATTCCAGGGGGAGCCAGAGCTCCCCCAGCTCCCCCGGTTCCTACGCCTATGAAAATGGGTCCCCACTAATAAGTCATATTTTTAGATGCAAACATTGAACTTGTTCATTTGCAAAAGAAAAATGAATAATTATTCCGATAATTATTGTTTTAATAATAATAAATAATTAATTAAAACCAATTTTAATTTTTAAAAACTACTAAGAAAAATTTTAAAGTGCTAAAAAAATGTGCGAGATAGAAATTTAATTGTAAAATATTGAATATTTGAATGTAGAAGACAACATGTATCACTATCGTTCACTTTTCTTTTAAAAAACGAGACAAGACTCATTTATTGAAAAAGACAGTTTAGCTGAAAAAAAATAATACAGTAGACTCCCTCAAATCCGCACAGCTTGGGACCAGAGGTTTTGCGGATTTTAGAATTTTGCGGATTTCTGGTCATTGCTTTGTTTACATTTTTTAAACAGTAATTTAAATGTAATTAATAATGAAATCAAAAGTATAATGAATGCTTACATTATGCTAAAATATTAAAGTAAGGAATAAACTAAATTAATAAAAATTTAGATAGTTTCTAAAAATATAAAAATATTAAAAGCAAAGGTCAAATTAATAATCAATAATGTACAATTAAATATTCATTATAAATGTGTGTGTCCTAAATTATTCAATGAAACTTGCCTCATAAAGGTACATTACTAATTCACATCAAGATCATAAAATAAAGAAGCTTTATTTCAGGTTTAGCCAGACTTAATAACTAAAAAAGCTTGATCAATACATAAACATGTTTGATAAGATTCTGATTACCAATGATATCAGCAATATCTTGATTTTTTCAGAAATAAATTATTCTTTCTTCATGTAAAAACATGAATTCAATAACCTTAACAAAAATTACAAATTCAAAAAATATATGGAATTAATATAAAACTAAAAAAGTCAAATTTTGCACCTACATCTGAACTGAATGTTTCACTGTTTACATCTGTAAAGTATGTGCGGATTTTAGAGAGTTGCGGATTTTAGGAGTGCGGATTTGAGGGAGTCTACTGTACTTTTGTTGAGTAAAGGGGTATGTTTTGTTTAATGAATGGGCGCTTTCAGGAGTCACATTTACTCAGAAAGACTTGGAGCATTAATGCACTTATTGTGAAGCAGGAAAATCCGTTTTTGGAGAAGTAAAAAAAAAAAAAAAAAAAAAAAAAAAAAAATTGAAACAAGGAAATTAGTTTTTGGAACAGGAAAACTCACTCCCGACATTAACATTTTTTCCTCATGCCCCTTTGACAAAATTTGTTTTTTCGGGATCTTTTGACGAAATCTGCTGTTTTTGCGGGATTTTTTGACTAAATTCGCCGGTTTTTCACGAATCTTTTGACGAAATTTGCCGTTTTTTGCGATCTTTTGACGGTATTTGTTGCTTTATCGCGATTTTTTGACAAAATTTGCCGTTTTATCGCGATTTTTTAACAAAATTTGCCGCTATTCGCTAATTTTTTGACAGAATTTGCCGTTTAGTCGCGATTTTTAGACGAAATTTATTGTTTTTTGCGTATGTTTTGACGAAATTTACCGGAAAACAGTCGTTATTTCGCGATTTTTTAACGAAATTAGCCATTTTTCGCAAATCTTTTGATAACATTTGTCTTTTTTAAGATCTTTTGACGAAATCTGTCGTTTTATCGCGATTTTTTGGACAAAATTTGCTGATATTCGTGAATTCTTTGATAAAATATGCCGTTTTATCGCGATTTTGTGACGAAATTAGCCATTTTTTTCGCGCATCTTTTGACGAAATTTACCGGAAAATAATGGTTATTTCGCGATTTTTTAACGAAAGTCGCCTTTGCGATCTTTTGCGCGCTATAGCGTTCGCGGCATCCCTGGGTTGCCATGCGATCAAAATCGCTTGTAACTCTTAACTAATTTATTTATTTAAAAAAAATGGCGACTTTGTTATCTATAAGCAACTGTATCCCCCCAGAGCCGAATTCTGGCTGCGCCACTGCATTTGTGATAGACATAAAAGAAAGTATACTTTTAAAAAGAAAAGTTGCTTTTGCTCTCAGAATTTTTAATACCTCATACATTGTCCAAAAGAGGGGGGGCTCCCCTTTGACAAAATTTGTGGGTTTTTAACGATCTTTTGACGATATGTCATTTTTCGCGATCTATTGACGAAATTTGCATTTTTTCTCGCTTTTTTGACAAAATTTGACATTATTCCGATCCTTTGACATAAATTGCAGTTTTTTTAGCGATCTTTTGAATAAGTTTGTCATTTTTTCGCGATCTATTGAAGAAATTTGCCGATTTATCGTGATCTTTTGACGAAAGCTTCCGTTTTTTCGCGATCTTTTGACGAAATTTGACGTTTTTTCGCGATCTTTTGAAGACATTTGTCGTTTTTGCGCGATATTTTGAAGAAATTTGCCGTTTTTTTGAAGAAATTTGTAGTTTTTTACATGATTTTTTAATGAAAACTGCTGTTTTTTGCGATCTTTTCATGAATTTTGCCCTTTTTTTCGCAATTTTTTGAAGAAATTCGCCGTTGTTCTGCGATATTTTTACGTTAACTGCCGTTTTTTCGCGATCTTTTGAAGAAATTTGCCTTTTTTCACTATCTTTTGAGGAAATTTGCCGTTTTTTCGTGATTTTTCTTTTAACGAAAACTGCCTTTTTCGTGATCTTTTGAAGAAATTTGACGTTTTTTCCGATGTTTTGAAGAAATTTGCCGCTTTTTTCGCGATCTTTTGACGAAATTTGCCTTTTTTTCGCGATTTTTTAATTTTTGCTAAATTTTTAACAGTTGAAAAATAGTCTGCCGACCTTTGCTTGAGTCTGCGACGTGCGTCGCAGCGTTGCGCCGATTCTGCACCCGGGCTATTTTTGACTCATAACAAATCAGAATTTCTTTAGCATTATTTGGCAACAACATTTCTTTTGAACTGTGTAATTTGCTTTCACTATTCTGGAAATTCGGCGTGTAAATATTATTTTTTCGGTAATTGTGAGGTACCACAGTTTGTTTACGGACCTAAAATGTCCATGGACAACATAAATAAATCTCGCTTTCCGCATTACAAAAATAAAGGAAAAGATCAAGAGGTAAATTTAGAAATAGTTCTATAAATTTCACTTTAGTATGCCAATTTAATTTAAGCCTAACGTTATTTTGGCAGCTAACATGGCCGTGTAAAAAGCATGTAAACAATGTCCGGCTTTTCGCTGTTTTGAAGTGTATACGACGTACGTTAATTACGTCAGTGATGTAAATGACAACCACTTATTGGAAACGTGGTTAACAAATATCATTCATTAGATTAATAAAATAAGTTAATTTAAAGAATTACATATAATTAGATTGATACTCTTTCAAATTCTGGTTTACCCACGGATATTTTCTTTTGTTTGTGATTGACGTTTTTCTTAAGGGTATTAAAAGCCCATTAAGTCTAACATTCTCTTTTATATTCTTTAAAAAAATCTTATATTTTAATAAGTTTTGCTTGGACAGAATATTAAACTTTTGCATGATATATTTTACTCTTCAGAAAATATTTTTGATCATTCCAAATATGTTTTGTGTAAGTTCTTTCTGAACACATAGATTAGCTTAATCCTGAGACATGCTGTAAAAATCATAAAATTAAAGAATTATTCGAGAAATTTTGATTAAACTCCCATTACTTGTATCAAATTCCCCTATTCTAACACTTCTAACATAAAGTTTGCAATTTAAAAGCTTGTAATGTATGAATAAAATTAATTTATGAAAAATATCCAAAAAGCGATCATGAAAACAGTTTATTAATTAATGATATTTCAGTTACATCATGCAATATTTGTAAGTATGATACTTCTGCAGCTATAATCTAATATCAGAAATATGTTCAGGAAAAATTGGTACCTTAAAGGACCCTTTGCAAAAATTTTCACTCCAAACAGGACTTTTCTAAATTTTTCATTCTGACACAAGACCCTTCACAAAGTTTTTCATCCCAAAGCAGGTCCTGAAACAGATGTCCACAAAATGTTTCATCCTCAAACAGGCTTCTCCACAAAATTTTTCATTCTGAAGTAGGACTTTTCACAAAACTTTTCATCCCGAAATAGGATTCTTCACAAAATTTTTTGTACCAAAACAGGACCTTTCACTTAAAAATAAACTAAAAAATAGACTTTCACTGATCTTTCTCACCTCTAAATAAAACCTTTCATGATTTAGAGATAAAACCTGACCTGTCAGAAAACAACTGAATTCACATTTTTTTTTAAATTAATACATACGCTATTTGCTATTTAATGGCAAAAGAGCTCATAAGAAGACATTTGTTTTTCATGTACAGTCATTTGAAAGTTAAAAAGATAATTCTTGTTTGCCAAACTCTGAAATTCCAATCGGTTATGACTATAGGGGTTTTAGCTCATGTAAAAATTTTGTGAAAAATTTATCTAGTTGTAAAAAATTGCATTCTTTGCACTTTTCTTTTTTGCCGCCAGGTCATATAATAACAAAATACTCATCTGCAAGCTCAGAATTTTTAATCATCTATAAATAACAATATTCATGGCCTCTTTAAAATGGCATGAAAAAATATGCATAGTTAACTGGGTTTATGATTATTAAAAAAATAAAAATCTTTATTAAAATCTGAACTTCTTATTTAAATTTTATTTTTTAAAAATTGATTTAAATGAGATCTAAAAAAAAAATGAAAAATTCATAATATTATAACTGCCAATATCTTACTCTTTTTGTATCACAAAAATTTTACTATAAATTTTCGTTTTTTAAATTGCCGTATTCTGCAGATTAAATGAGTAAAAAAATTCTGATAAATTTTTGTGGTACAAAAAAAGCAGAATTCGAACAGATGCTGTATCTTCCTGTGAGCCGCCATTTTGTTTCCCTGTTATTTCTCATACATAATTATTTAACCTTAAACTACAAAATGTAACTGAAATGATTATTAAATGATTGAATCGTACATTTAAAAAATATTAATTTAAACAAAACAATCTACCATGGAAACTCAGATTAAAAGATCAAATTTTTAATAGTAAAAACAGTTTGATTTACTTATTCATTTATTTTGTAAAATATTCAAGTAAAGTGAAAACAATTTTTTTTTGTGTGCATAAGCCTTAAAAATCTTTATTTTATGTTTCTTAAACTAATTGCAAAGTAATAATGGTAATAATTTGTGAGAAATGATAGGGAAACAAGATGGCAGCTCATGGGAAGATTAGACCTCGGATTAGACATCTGTTCCAAAGAGTTGGTAGTTGCAGTGTATTTACAGAAGACGTACTTGGGAAAAAAATAATTAATACTGCTCTTATTACTTATTTTTTTTAAAAAAAAGGATATCTAAATTATACAAAAAAAAAAAATCTTTAAATAAATGCAAGTCTAGTAATAATTAGCACATTCTTTGAATGGCTGCCAAACATTAAAAGTATCCTCTCCCATCTCCCCAGGGTTCATTGATTTAAATCAGCTTGATTTTAATCATGATTTAAATCACGATTTAAATCAATTGATTTAAATCAGTTTTTCTTTTAAGTTATTTTTAAATAAATTTAAGATGTAAACAAACATAATAATATGCTTTAACATAATTTAGTTTTATATAATAAATATAATTAAACAACTTTCAGAAAGATAAAGCTTAAGCTTTGTAAAAAAGTAAAATAAATGTAAAGTTTAGAAGAAAAAAAAAAATGCTTTCAAATTTCATTTGAATCAAATTATAAAATAATCTTGCAACAGTAAAGAAATCTAAGCAGAAATATATTAAATATTTGAATATTTACTCATTGGTATTTAGAAAAACTTCTGCAAGTCAAGGTAAAATAAAATTGTATGACTTTATGTGCTATACTTTGGTGAGGCATGTTACATTAAGATTTGAGCAAAATCTGAATCAGTCATATATTTATTTTAATTTAATATAATTGATTTTAGCCCTTTAGGATAGTGGAAGTTATTTTTGTTACAGTTATCGAAAAGGCTGATACTAAAAACGTAAAGAATTAATGATCAACTAGCTTTTTACTGCAATAGATTTATCTGCTTCAGTACAAAAAATGTTTTCTGCCTTTGGTTTGGTACTTTGAGAAATTAGAAATCAACAGATAAAACTGTTAAACCACTGCCATTGAAATGCTCAAGGCCAGAGGATTCAAATTGTGATGTATTCGCTATGTTGACTGACTTCTCACTAGTGTTGGAATTCACACTGGAAATTTTTGAATAGCAATTTACTTTTATTTTATTTGTGTAATATTTATCATTTTATAAAACACTGAACTTACTGATTAACTTATGATTAATTACTTCTTAAATTTACTGATTTGTGATCCCCCAATAAAATAACCCAGCCAGATGCAGTAACACTGCAGCATTCCTTCTCTGGCTGAATTTTTATTTAGGGATTCCAAGTTCTCATTAGTAAATTTAAATAGTTATTGTTTTATAAGATGATAGATATTCCACAAATAAAATAAAACTGCTATTCAAAATTTTCCTGTGTAAATTCCAACACTACCGAGAAGTCAGTCAATTACTGATGACATCTCAATTTGTATCCTCTGGCCTTAAGTATTTTGATGGCAGCAATTAAACTCATTTTTCTCAGCCAGCACTTAAAAAAAAACAAAAGTTAAAAACTTAGTTTGCTTCCAATTTTGTTTAAATTTTTTATGTGTTTCAGATATTTTTATTATAATTAAAGTACTGAAGCTTGAATTAATTCTTGACATCTGATTTGTAGTTTTTCATGCATTTTGTGTAATCAAGATTTTTTTTTCATAGCCTAAAATTTTACCTTGAAATAATTTATGTAAATTGTGTAATATTAATAATAGATAATACTTATAACATGCATGTCTATGTGTGTAAAATTTGTTATTTAAATTAAACAAAAAGTCATAAAATAATAATATTGTGTGGCATTTTTAAAAAAAAATAAAAAAAATCTGATTTAAATAAAAAAAAAAATCCGATTGTTTTGATTTTTATTAAAAAAAATCAAAAAAATCACGAACCCTGCATCTCCCCTTCCTCATCTTTGATATGAAGTCATTATGAGAAAAATATTTCTCCCTTTCTTCATTCATTTGATATATTTATGACTGGTTTTTTGATTAACTAAACATATGATGTATTTTCAGACAACCCAGTGCTTGTCTTCATCATAAAAATAAGAATTCTGATCCTTGAAAACTGACTAGTTCAAAGTTCAAAATAGCTCTCTTTCTTAGGAAAAATCACTTTATTTAAGAGGGCAATAAGAAATTCTACAATTAATGGGATATGTGCATGCTATCTAATCTATATTTAGTAGTACAGTATCACTTTACATTGATTTGGTGATGTTTTTATAGTGCATGCAAGTCAAAGAAAGATAATTTTGTGCTCGATGATATGGACTGGGTGACATCAGCTAACGCCGATGCTGTCACAGAACTCTGGCACACTGAGAGTGATGTCACTAACCTTTGTCAAGTCCTGACGATTTCTGTACTTTTTGCATTAGTCCTTAAACATTTCCAGTTTGTACTAAAACTTAATTTAGCCATGAGCTGATACACAGCCTATATAAAATAAACATTCAAAATACTTACCTCCCTATTTACATGTTTTTTTTATTTATAAATACTTTTATAAATAAATACAAAGTAATTCAGATTTTACCAAAACAAAAATTCAGTGAAACTAGTATTATAGTATCTGTAGTAAAATGTATGGCATGTTCCTAAAACACCCGAGACACTTGATTTTGGCGATTTTTTAACACGCGCCAAGCACCCACGAGCGCCAACCGAGTTTTCAGCAACCTACAGATTCTACCCAATCACAACGCGCGTTTTTCAACAGACGATTCGACAGCACAATTCTAAGGTCTATTCCGTTTCTTTGAGAATTTGTTTGTATACGAAACTATTTACTTTCTTACATCCCATTTAATTTTTTGTAACTTTATACATTTTTCGATGTCTTTTTTTGCTAATTCTAGGAATTTAACTCTCCACTACTGCATATCTAAAAATGTTTCTATCTTTCCATAAATTTCGCTATGAATTTTTGTATTTTTATAAAGTAACAATTTCGAATTTTAAATATTTTCCACTTCAGAATTTACGAATTTTACAAAAATTCCTGCCCCGATTTTTTTTAAATTTATCCAATTTTACTCGGAAATTATGTTTTTACAAAATATATCGCTCAGAATATTTAATTAACGCAAATTTTTCACTCATTTTTTTTCTTTTCGGATTTGTTTTTATTTCTAAAAAGTTTATAATAATTAATTTTACAAATTTTTCGATTTTTAAAAATTGTCACTTCAAATTTTTCAAATTCTACAAAAATTCCTGTCCAGATTTTTCGAATTTTAAATATTTTCCACTTCAGAATTTACGAATTTTACAAAAATGCCTGCGCCGATTTTTTAAGATTTATCCAATTTTACTCAGAAATTTTATATTTTTATAAAATATATCGCTCAGAATATTTAATTAACGCAAATTTTTCACTCAATTTTTTTCTTTTCGGTTTTTTTTTTTTTTATTTCTACAAAGTTTATAATAACTAATTTTACAAATTTTTCGATTTTTAAAAATTGAACAAAAACTGTTCAAACAAGAGGACGAAATTCGAACTTACCCACAAAACAAAATTCCTTCGAAAAATCAACTTAAACTAAAATATACAAACAAAATTAACATGAAAAAAATCTGAAGTAAAATCAAAAATACAGTACTAAAAATTAAAAAGCTCATGCAATCCGCAACGCAAACCCTTTCTGAAGAAATCTAACCTTCAAAGTAAAAATAGACCAAAAAAAAAAAAAAGATTTTTTTTCCCTTGCCAGATGCCGGAATATCCAGCAGACGATTTCAAAATTGCAAAATTTCACAACTTGCTAACTAATATCAATCCATCATTTCTATCTTTTAAAGTGCCTTTCTACACGGAAAAAAAAATATTTTTGTTGCTCAAAAATCGGCGCTAAACAACTATTTCGAGTTTCTTAAAATTACAAGAAATCAATTACAGAAACACATAGCATTAATTTCTGCAAATTTAATTAAGAAACTTTTTTATTCATATATTTTATGGAAATTCATTTAAATTAATAGTGCATGTAATTCATTAAATTAATGGTACAATAATTTCATAAAATATTTCTGCACCACGGCAAACAAATGCATAGAGTTTTAACGATTTTCTATTATTAAACATTCAACTCATTCAAAGTATGTATTAGCAATAACTTTGAAAATTTTCATCTAATGCTATAAAAATATTAAAATTTCAAACCTACAAAAGAAATATATATCCTCCGAACTGACTAATAAGAGGAAGGAGAGGGTGGAGGGGCAAAACGAACGTTTCCTCCCCTCCGTCAGATTTCAGATTCTCTGTTCGCAATGTCCAAAAAGTGAAATTTATTCCTTGAAACTGCATGCTGCCCAGAGATGTAATATAGGATATACGGCATATACTTTTTGGAACTTTCAATAAAACACCGTGTGTTTCTCAAGAAAGCTATAGTACATATACTCTAGGATATACACTCTGCCTTGAGCGCATACCCTCGGCTTAGAGTGTGAGGCCTCTGCTTTTTTACGACTATACCACTGATGTTGCATCCCCCACAGGGGGAGACACAAAAACTGTCAATTAGAAAAGAACCTCAATTCAACACTGTTTTCTTACTTAAAAATTAAACTAAAACACCAACTAACGCATTAATACAAATACGCTTCATTTCTAAAATTTATTACGAAAATTAATCAGATATTTCATTTACAAAAATTAAAAATAAGAAATAATTTAGTCATAACATCGTTAAAAAGAGCTCAATTAGTTGTAAGGATAAAGTAAAAAACGCAAATTTCCTCTAAAGTTTACATAAAAAATGTGAATTTCGGCAAAAATTCCAGCAAAAGCTACAATTTAGTCAAAAAAGAAAAAAATACGAATTTAGTGCATGAAACTCGCTGTACAGGAATCACTAAAATGCACGAAACTCGTCAACGCTGCAGTCACTAACGTGTGTATGAGCGCTTCGCGCCCATTAAAACTAAAAAAACATCAGTGGATCCACGAAACTCGCTGTGCAGGAATCACTAAAATGCACGAAACTCGTCAACACCGCAGTCACTAACGTGTGTATGAGCGCTTCGCGCCCATTAAAACTAAAAAAAACATCAGTGGATCCACGAAACTCGCTGTGCAGGAATCACTAAAATACACGAAACTCGTCAACGCCGCAGTCACTAAAGTGTGTATGAGCGCTTCGCGCCCATTAAAACTAAAAAAAACATCAGTGGATCCACGAAACTTGCTGTGCAGGAATCATTAAAATGCACGAAACTCGTCAACGCCGCAGTCACTAACGTGTGTATGAGCGCTTCGCGCCCATTAAAACTAAAAAAAAACATCAGTGGATCCACGAAACTCGCTGTGCAGGAATCACTAAAATGCACGAAACTCGTCAACGCCGCAGGCACTAACGTGTGTATGCGCGCTTCGCGCCCATTAAAACAAAAAAAACATCAGTGGATCCACGAAACTCGCTGTACAGGAATCACTAAAATGCACGAAACTCGTCAACGCCGCAGTCACTAAAGTGTGTATAAGCGCTTCGCGCCCATTAAAACTAAAAAAAACATAAGTGGATCCACGAAACTCGCTGTGCAGGAATCACTAAAATGCACGAAACTCGTCAACACCGCAGTCACTAACGTGTGTATGAGCGCTTCGCGCCCATTAAAACTAAAAAAAACATCAGTGGATCCACGAAACTCGCTGTGCAGGAATCACTAAAATACACGAAACTCGTCAACGCCGCAGTCACTAAAGTGTGTATGAGCGCTTCGCGCCCATTAAAACTAAAAAAAACATCAGTGGATCCACGAAACTCGCTGTGCAGGAATCACTAAATTGCACGAAACTCGTCAACGCCGCAGTCACTAACGTGTGTATGAGCGCTTCGCGCCCATTAAAACTAAAAAAAAAACATCAGTGGATCCACGAAACTCGCTGTGCAGGAATCACTAAAATGCACGAAACTCGTCAACGCCGCAGGCACTATTGTGTGTATGCGCGCTTCGCGCCCATTAAAACTAAAAAAAACATCAGTGGATCCACGAAACTCGCTGTGCAGGAATCACTAAAATGCACGAAACTCGTCAACGCCGCAGTCACTAACGTGTGTATGAGCACTTCGCGCCCATTAAAACTAAAAAAAAAACATCAGTGGATCCACGAAACTCGCTGTGCAGGAATCACTAAAATGCACGAAACTCGTCAACGCCGCAGGCACTAACGTGTGTATGCGCGCTTCGCGCCCATTAAAACTAAAAAAAACATCAGTTGATCCACGAATCTCGCTGTGCAGGAATCACTAAAATGCACGAAACTCGTCAACGCCGCAGTCACTAAAGTGTGTATGAGCGCTTCGCGCCCATTAAAACTAAAAAAAACATCAGTGGATCCACGAAACTCGCTGTGCAGGAATCACTAAAATGCACGAAACTCGTCAACGCCGCAGGCACTAACGTGTGTATGCGCGCTTCACGCCCATTAAAACTAAAAAAAACATCAGTGGATCCACGAAACTCGCTGTACAGGAATCACTAAAATGCACGAAACTCGTCAACGCCGCAGTCACTAAAGTGTGTATAAGCGCTTCGCGCCCATTAAAACTAAAAAAAACATAAGTGGATCCACGAAACTCGCTGTGCAGGAATCACTAAAATGCACGAAACTCGTCAACGCCGCAGTCACTAAAGTGTGTATGAGCGCTTCGCGCCCATTAAAACTAAAAAAAACATCAGTGGATCCACGAAACTCGCTGTGCAGGAATCACTAAAATGCACGAAACTCGTCAACGCCGCAGTCACTAACGTGTGTATGAGCGCTTCGCGCCCATTAAAACTAAAAAAAAACATCAGTGGATCCACGAAACTCGCTGTGCAGTAATCACTAAAATGCACGAAACTCGTCAACGCCGCAGTCACTAAAGTGTGTATGAGCGCTTCGCGCCCATTAAAACTAAAAAAACATAAGTGGATCCACGAAACTCGCTGTGCAGGAATCACTAAAATGCACGAAACTCGTCAACGCCGCCGTCACTAACGTGTGTATGATCACTTCGCGCCCATTAAATCTAAAAAAAACCATCAGTGGATCCACGAAACTCGCTGTGCAGGAATCACTAAAATGCACGAAACTCGTCAACCCTGCAGTCACTAACGTGTGTATGCGCGCTTCGCGCCCATTGAAACTAAAAGAAACATCAGTGGATCCACGAAACTCGCTGTGCAGGAATCACTAAAATGCACGAAACTCGTCAACGCCGCAGTCACTAACGTGTGTATGCGCGCTTCGCGCCCATTAAAACAAAGCAAAAAAAAATCGCTGGATTCACGAAACTCGCTGTGTTAGAATCCCTAAAATGCACAAAACTCGTCAAACCTGCATTAACTAACGACACTAAAACCGTAAAATTCTCTGGAAGCTCAAAAATCGCATTGAAGAAATTTCTAAAATGAGCAAAATTGCGGTTATTAATGCAGATATCCAACTATTAAAATCTTTCTAAATTTGTACGAAAATACGAGATAAAATTTCGAAATATTTTTTATGTATTTATGGTACATAAATATTGCGCGAATTTTTAAGTAAAAAACAAAGTTTTTCTGTTATAGGAATTCGCTTTCAGTAACATTAACACGTCATCTCAATTTTTTAAATGAAATCGACAAATCATAACTTAAATCATATTTATTTCGAGAAAAGCGTATCCTCAATATATTCGTCCGCCGTATTGCATATTCGTTTCCAAATGTATATTATTTATTAAAGTAAGCAATATCCACGGAGCTCCGTGACAAATCATAAATCATTGAATATTTATTTCGAGAAAAGCGTATCCTCAATATATTCGTCTACCGTACCGCATATTTTTTTTCCAAATGTATGGTATTATTTATTAAAATAAGCAATATCTTAATAAGCAATATCTTAATAAGCAATATCTAATAAAATAACACGAAAAAAGGCCGGGAAAATATAGTCATGCATATATAATGCAATCTCCTCTTTTAATTTAAACAATAACAGACTGATGTAACAATGGCATTTCATAAAAGCCAATGAAACGAAAGATAAGAAACCATGCAATCCGGTTAAACCGATCAGAATTCCTGAACTAACAACTGTGGGCGTGGAAAGAATTCAGAAAACGATCCGGTAACAAGAAAAAGCCAGTTATCGCCTCGCCAAATTCAACGACGCCAAGTGTCTCGGGTGTATTAGGATTATGCCAAATGTATATATATTCTTGTTAAGTATCTTAACTTTAATATTATTATTGGTAATCAAGGTCAGATATTTAAGAATTACATTGTTATTTTTTTAATTAACAATTGAAAAATATCTATATAATTGTTTTTTCTTTCCTATTAAGGAATATTTTATTTGCCTTTTAAGTGCTATAAATGCATATTCATTTTGCATTTTAATCTTTTTAAAGGGTTTCATTAATGCCTTTTTTTTTTTAATAATGTGAAAGTTACATTTCTTTCTAGCATATTTTATAAATAAAACCAAGTGTGTTCAATTTATGATTATTTATAAATCGGTACAGTTGCTGCTTAAATAACATGGTTTGCATTGAGAATTTTACTTGCATTAAATGCAGTTATTAAGAATTTTGTATTTTTTTTAAACGAGAAAAAGAAATTTCTATTAAATCCACTTTTTTATCTAGTGGTGTACCAAGTAGTACTTTGGCTGAGTACCGAATACTGAATGCCGAGTACCGAGTAGTTGTACAACAAGAAAATAAAACACTGATGTTTGCATAATGTGAGCTTAGGTGTACATATATATAAATATACCTGTATATACATATTTATACCTGTGTGTACATATATCTAGACACACGGCAGTGTGTCAGCCAAGTTCACAAAGTAAAGGCCACACACCGGCCATGGGTTATATTACCCGAACCATGTCGAGTCACTTTTGACCCCTCAATAACTTAAATTCTATTTGACCTACACACTTGCAATTTTTTGTGTCGTGTAAGGACCATCTTCTAATTTCCGAATCCAAAATTTTTTTTTTTTAATCTTGCACCGTTCACGAGAAATTGACGTCTGAAAACCACTGTTTTTACCACTGACTCACTCATAGAAATGTTTGACTACTTCCAGGTGACTTAGGAAGTTGAAATTTGGTGTGGAGGTAGGTTATTGGATCTATAGATAGGAAAAAAATCAGAAATCACTATTAATTAAACATTAATGGTTGTTTAGAGGATAAATTATTGGATTACAATGGAAGTTTATGCGAATTTCACAAAATACCAGACATAGTGCCAAGTTGGCGTCACTTTTGGCGAGTATCAGGGCTAATCTCTGAAACTACAGAACCGATTTCAAAAGTAATGGTACCAAAATGATGGTATTCGCCCCGGTTTAAACATAAACTGTATCTTATGTCTGTGCCACTAACCAAAAGAGGGTTCAGATGTGAAAAACATTCTAAAAATGTGATTTTTGTTTTGCTGAAGGGCCTAGAAGCACAAATTTTGGCATGTTAATTATTTATAAGATATAAATGATCACTAATGACATTTGCTAAAAAATATCGAATTTAAATGGGTGAAAATCCACGAAGATCGTTCTAAAAAAAGTTCGAAATACCAATTTTAAAACAATCTCAGCAAACAACAAACCGATCTTAAAAGTAATGATATCAAAATGATGATGACAGTCTTTGCTCCAACACAGGATATATCTTATGTTGATTACACGAACCCAAAGGAGGTAAAAGAGCAAAAAACATTCTAAAAATGCGATGTCTGTATATTAAGGAACTGGACTGGAAAAATAAAGTTTGGCATTTTAGAGTTAATGGGAATTTCGCAAAATATCAGATATAGTGCCAAGTTGGCGACACTTTTGGCGAGTATCGGGGCTAATCTCTGAAACCACCGAACCGATTTCAAAATTAATGATACCAATATGATGGTATTCGCCCCGGTTCAAACATAGGCTATATTTTATGCGTATACCATTAACCAAAAGAGGGTGAAAAAGCAAAAAAACATTCTAAAAATGCAACTTTTGTGTTACTGAAGGAACTAGAACTATAAGATTTGGCATGTTAATTATTTATAAGATGTAAATGATCTCTAAGGGCATTTGATAAAAAATACGGAATTCAAAAAGGGTGAAAATGTGCGAAAAGCGTTCTAAAAATTTTCTAAATTGAGATTTTTAAGCAATTTCAGCAAACAACAAACCGATCTTAAAAGTAATGATATCAAAATGATGGTGATAGTCCTTGCTCCAATATAGGCTATATCTTATGTCAATTCCACTAATCCAAAGGGGGTAAAAGAGCAAAAAGCGTTCTAAAAATGCGATGTCTGTATGTTAAGGGCCTTAAAACATAAAATTTCGCATGTTCATTAATTATAAGATATAAATGATCACTAAGAACATTTGTTAACAAATACAAAATTTAAAAGAGGTAAAAATACGCAAAAAGCGTTCTAAAAATTTTCTAAATAGCAATATTTAAGCAATCTTGGGTAGTTAGCAAACCGATTTAAAGAAAAAAAAATGCCAAAATGATGACGACAGTCCTTGCTCTAACAAAATTATTGGATAAATTACCAGATTACAATGGGAATCTATGGGAATTTGACAAAATACCGGAATAAGCGCCATGTTAGCATGAAGTTTGTTGCGTAATTTTTGTCGTCAATATAGCGATATTTCGCCAAGTTGGCTACAAACATTTTTGGTGGACCAAATAATGAAGTAGTACCCGATCACGTAAAAGAAACATCCTTATTAGTGGAATTTAAAGGAACATAAGCAGTCCTAATGTTAAATTTTTTAATTTGACTGAAAAAAACAGTGAATAAATGCAGGAAAAAGCTGAAAGATTTATTAATATTAAACAAAACTAATTCAACTAATTTAACCTATTTATTTCAAAAAGGAAACAAATACCTACTTATTTGACAAAAAATAATGATATCCTATCAAAAACATGAATGTGAAAGAATGCCAAATTCGTTAAAGCTTTCGCTCATAAAAGAAGTGATTTGACAAAAAATAATGATATCCTGTCAAAAACATGAATCTGGAAAGAATGCCAAGTTCGTTAAAGGTTTCGCTAATAAAATAAGTGAGATCTAACTGCAAACCAAGTTCTTTCGGAGCTACTTAAATCATAACTCCTGTCATGCATAATATTATTCAATTGCTTAAAATGATTTGTTATGTTACTTGTTATTTAATAGAGCGACTTGGCAAGTTTTCAGCTACCAACTTTAATCTTTGAGTCTGAGTATAATTTAATCTAGAATCTGATTGGCAAAGATCTAGTCAATCGAGCGTTCGAATAAGTATATTGAAGTTAAGGTACTGATAAGTTAAGGAAGGGATCAACTTTAATTTCTGATCAACTAAATAGAAAAAATTGAATAAGAGAAAACTTGCTAAGTCGCTCAATTGAATAACAAATAACATAACAAATCATTTTAAGCAATTGAATAACATTATGCATGACAGGAGCTATGATTTAAGTAGCTCCAAAAGAACTTGGTTTGCAGTTAGATCTCACTTATTTTATTAGCGAAACCTTTAACGAACTTGGCATTCTTTCACATTCATGTTTTTGACAGGATATAATATACATATATAGTATAAACAAATTAACTCATTAAATTTGAAATTTATCTGTGCACCTTTTAAAGACAATTTTTGACAGTTCAAAACTAATAAAAAAGGAGAATTGATACATGACAACTACAGTTATTAACTAATATAAAATTTAAACATTCTTTACCCTCCAATTTATTCCAACCATTGAAATCTGTCTATCAAAAATAAAAATGTTTATTGGTTACTGTAACAATTCATAGAATAATGCAAACATTTCATATTTATTTTGTAACTGTCTGTACCTTATTTTCTTCTGATTAAAAAAATGTATTGGCTTTGCAGTTTCTTTTCATTTTTTATGTGTACAGATTATATTATGTTATTTTAAATTTATTATTTTTTAAATATCTCAGTAAAAAACTAACCTTTTTCAATGGAAATTATAAATGTGTAAATTAAAATTCCCTTAAAAAGCAAGCTCTAAAATTGATGAGTTTAGATGATCTAGAACTTGAAAATGCACCAAAGAAACAAACAAGTTGGGAATTGCACAATGAAGCATAGCAAATGAAGTGCGTTCGTATGATAACGAAGTTTTAAAAATATTGCTCTCATACATCAATCTCATAAAATTGTAAATACAGTACCGGACCTCAAATCCGGAATCCCGAAATCCGGACGACCCAAAATCCGGAACGAATAACGAAATCTGAAATTCCGCGACGATCTCTGATTAAAAAATTCTAAAAACTGTCCATAGATGGCGCAACGTGCGTGCATAATACAGTTCCAAGTCATTCTAAACTAAGCAATTGGACTCAATTCATTAATTTTATTGCAATGTTTTGTTTTTACATTACTTTTAATCCAAATTTACTAATTACTCTTCATTAAAACAGAAATTGCACCCCCTTCCACCCCCCAAAAATAAATAACCACAAGGGAGAATTATTTTTAAAAGGGGATTACAATACACTTATAATATTTATATGTAAACATATTTTACTACACCTTCTCCTCCACTTTAAATTTTTTTAACATTTTTTCTCTTTCGGAAAAATTTTGTATGTAAATACCGTACCAAAAATATTTGTTCCTTATTTCAAAAGGGGGGGGGGGGAATCTATACAAGGTTTATTTCTGCATAACAAAACAAACTAATCCATTGAAAGTTAATGATCTCATTCTGATAACATTGATTTTCTACTTCGTACAGTTAAATAAACAAGTGAATAAGCAAAACATATGGCAGATGGATATCTTGTTTTTCTTCGCTTCCTTTTTTTCACTATAGTGGCCGTTTTTAAGGGGTATCCTAATTTTCGAATAACTAATTATATTTTAATAAAAATTTGTACCACTGTCTAATTTGCTATTATTGTAACATGCTGAAAATTTGAAAGAAATTCGTCAATTAGCAACGGAGATAAGTATTTTTTTTTTTTTTTTTTTAATAAAGGAAAGAACGTGGGAAAGAAACCCTATCACTGGAAACTCGTTGCTACAGTTTCAGAACAAACTTGGGGGCAAATGGTAGTTAAAAATGGTAGTTTTTTATCTGGCAACACTACAGAGTTCATATAATACTGTACTGTGCATATTCTCAATTCTGAAAATATCTGATATATTTATGAAAGCAGATCATTGAAATACGTTTTATTATTTTTTCATAAATGTTTATTTTTATTTTATTTATATTAATGCTACCTCAACCTTAGATTTCTTATAAATTATTTTTTTTTTAATTTATGTTTCTCTGTTCATTTTCATTGAGTCTAATTCGTTATAAAACTCCTAGGCCTAATGCGGCTCTAGTGATTTTCATTTTCTAAAAAATGTTTTTTATGTTGCTAATAAATGTGATGTGCCGTATTAAAAAAATTGTTAATCCTTATTTTAGATTGTTTTTGTAATCTGTTTTTCTCTGTTTACTTATACCTAACACGGCGATTCGAGATATCGATTCCTAGGCCTAACTCGGCTCTCGCGAGCAATAACGCATTTTCGTTTTCCAAAAGACGTTTTAATATTTTTAAGAATATGCAGTAGTATTTAAAAATATTTCTTATCCTTATTTTTATTTATTATTCTTATTTTGTAATTCGTCTATTTGGCTTTATTTACGCTAAGCCTAACTAGGCGATACGCGAAATAGTTTGCTTAACGGCATGCAAAATTTTGTCAGGGGCATGTACCATATCTGTTTAACTATTGTTTTGGTTGAGGACCTAAAATCCGGAAAATTCCGAAATCCGGAACGATCGCTGTCCCGACCAGTCCGGATTTGAGGTCCGGTACTGTAATTACAATTAAAATGTGCACCTAACAATGTTCTCCCTATACCATTATGTAATGGAATACTTTTGTGTGTCCTTGTAAATCAATAACATATTCTTTGCACCACAGATTATGCAAAATGTACATTATAATATGTACTTTATAGATGCATATCAATTTTATTACGTTCGAATGAGTGTAACACCATTAAAATGCATTTGAAACATTTTCTCCCATTAACCGTAATGTAACGGAACACTTTTGATTGTCCCTGTAGTTGAACTATGCATCCAGTTTTGATAAAATTTGAAATAACTTGACAAAATTATGTAATAATTATGTATTTAAAATTTCAAACGATTAAAATGCATTTGAAACTTTTTTCCCCATTGACCGTAATGTAATGGAATCCTTTTGATTGTCCCTATAGGGCAAAATTGGGAAATTTCATTAGCGGCCACTGGCCAGTAAGACTAGTTTTTTAAGTGGCCACTTTGTTTACTCTAGTAGCCATTTTTTTATTTAAAAATACTAAGGAGTTAAATTTCTGTATGTATTAATCTAAAACTGAAAAGTCCAAATAAATATGTTAATATAAATATATTGAAACCTAAAAAAGTAAAATATTTGATGAAATGTAAGTTAATTGTATTCTTGCCTTGTAAAAAAAGTGGCCAGAAGGTGGCCACTGATAGACAATTTTTCACTGGCCACTTTTTCTTGTTTACTGGCCCTGTAGCCGGTGGCTAGTGCTAATTTTGCCCTTTAATTGTCCCTGTAATTGATCTATGCATCCGATTTTCATAAAATTTGAAATGACTCGACAAAATTATGTAATAATTATGTATTTATTTTAAATTTCAAACGATTCAGTTGGATAGTTTTTGTGTTGTTATATGCGGATGGACTGAAGGACAACAATAGGTGCTACATATTTACATAATTACGAACGCACCTAAAAATAAATATGAGAATGCTAATGTCAACGAACCAAAAGAGAAAATGCCAGCAAAAAGTTCATCTATTTTCTGGCAATGTTTTGAGAAAACTGTGAATGAACAAAAAGATTGTGGCACTAGCATTAGTTTAAAATCACTGCATGAAGAATTGGTACATAAAGAGTTACAGGCTTTCTTAACAGAAGACTTGTAAAACTGACACTCCATTTGCATGGTGAGGGGAAAAAAAAAAAAAAACTTTTTCGATTATGTACAACTTTGCAAAAAACTCTTATATGCATCTTCAACAACTGTTTATTCTGAACATAATAGAGACCGGCCAAATTTGTAGCAGTAAAAGAAATGCCCTGTCTACTGATAATGTAGAATGTTTGGTGTTTTTGCACCATAATTTGAAATATAATAAATTTAATTATTAATTTTTTATTGTATTTTCAGTTTCTTTATCCGAAAAAAGTCGTTTCTGTTTTCCTATACATAAAAAAGTATTTTTATTCGTATAAATGTGAAATTTTTTTAGGGATTTTGTTCTTAACTTTTTTTTATATTTTGCAGACATATTGTTAAATACAGAGTAAATAGTTTTATGAATTACTACATATATTATACATTGATATTCGAATAATTTTTACAGATCAGTTATCAATTCATATGCTTAAAAAATTAAATTCTTAGATACTCGGTATTGGCCGAGTACTCGGCCAAAATTTGGCCGAATACCGAGTACTCGGCCAAAATTTGGCCGAGTAGGCCGAATACCGAGTATTTACTGAGTACTCGGTACGGCTCTATTTTTATCATGTTTTCTAATAAAAGTAAAATGCATAATAATAATTCTTAAATACCTAAGCTTTATATATATGTATGTTGTTGATTAGCAACTAAATAGTAAGAAAAGTAGGAATCTAATTAATTATTTTCTATTTCACAAAATATTTCAGTTGCATCATATGTTATAAATAAATATTCATTTTTTGAACTGTAGCTTTTTATATATATATATATATATATACAGGGATCATTCTAGAAATTAAAAAGGGCAGGGCGCATATTACAGAAAAAGGGCACTTTTGTCAAAAAGGGCACATTATTTCATAAAAAGGGCATATTTACAATAAATGCATTTTGTATTGGAAAACCCATTAATATTACTTTTATATCATCTTTAAAATAGTATGCTTTCAACTTATTAGTAATATATTTAGAAAATCTATACATTTTACAATAATTAATAAATGAATTTTGATGAAATTCCGTGCTTTAGTCCTTGAGATATAGCTATCATAGATATCTGGGAAAATGCTTCATAGTGGCGCCATCTGTTCGCCAATTTACACCAAAACTTAATCAGTATCTATTTATCTAATGCTGTAACAGAACATGAAATTTGATGAAATTCTGTGCATTTTTTCTGGAGATATAGCTATCGCGGATTTCGGAAAAAATGCATCATAGTGGCACCCTCTGTTCGTCAATTTACACCAAAACTTAATCAGTTTCTAATTATTTAAAGCTCTAACAGAATATGAAGTTTGATGAAATTCTGTGCATTAGTTCTGGAGATATAACTATCGCGGACATCGGAAAAAATGCGGCAAGGTGGTGCCATCTGTTCGGCAATTTACACCAAAACTTAATCTGAGTCTATTTATTTCAAGGTTTAGCATAATTTTAAGTTTAATGAAATGCCATGCATTAGTTCTTGAGAGATATAACTATCGGAGATATTGTGGCATAGCAGCGCCACCTATTCAGCTATTTACAACAAAACGTAATTGGCATCTATGCATGTCAAGGTTTAGCAGAATACGAAGTTTGGTGAAATTCCGATAGTATCAATAAATTACCAATCAATTATAAATTCCGTTCTTCAGGTACGATTATCGCGGAAATCGGGGGAAAATGCGGCACAATAGCGCCATTTGTTCGGCAATGTACACCAAAACTTAAACATTATTTATGTTTATTTCAAGATCTAACATAGTATTAAGTTAGATGAAATTCCATGCGTTAGTCCTTCAGATATAACTAAAGGAGATAATGCACCATATCAACGCTACCTGTTCGGCGATTTACACCAAAACATAATCGGCATTTATCTATGTTAAGGTTTAGCAGAATATGAAGTTTGATGAAATTCCGTATATTTGTTCTTACGGTTATCGCGGAAATTGGGGGAAATGCGGCTTAGCAGCGCTACCTGTTAAGCGATTTACACCAAAAAATAATCAACATCAATGTATATCAAAGTATAACTAAATCTGAAGTTTTATTGAATTCCATATATCTATTCAAGAAAATGTGTCACATACAGATATTTTCTAAAAATACTCAAATATTTTCCAAGACTCTCTAAAACATATACATCCATCGAAAACTAAAATTCAAATTTTTTCACGAATTGAATACTTTCTTCTAAAAATAATAGAAACTTAAACGAAGAAAAGGGAGGAATATGACGTTCGCTCTCTTCATTAAGGTGTCATTTTATCCCAATATTTCTCTTGAAAAATAATTATGAGACTGATATGGCCCGAGAAATTCAGACCCGCACTGTATCTGCAAAAAATGGATAAATGTCGACCAATGCCCGACCCTAATAATAAATCAACCGGCGCGGCGGGTCGTATGGGCAGCGTCGTGCGAAAAGAAAGCTGCGCCCGGGGCAAAGTTTCAATTTGGCGTCCCGCACTTGTTCTTTTTGTGACAGGTGTCACAAAATTGAAAAGTGTGGAAACACAAATTCTATTGAATACACATAATGCATTTATCTTACAACTTTAAAATGCTTAATTTTAACAACAAAACAATATGAGATAAAATTTTCTAGCAAAGGGTATCTAGAAAACAGATGCGAAATAAATGCATCTACTACAGTATAACAACCAGCGCCGTGCAAAATGGGGGGCGAACGCCCCAGGCGCTGAAATTTAGAGGGCGCCAAATTTACATTACCAACGTCATTTTTGGCCTGTCACAAGAAAAAGTTGGTGGAAGGGGACGTCAAATTATAATTTTGCCCCGGGCGCAATTTTCTCTTCGCAAGCCCCTGATAACAGCTTGTGTGTGTGTAATTCCTTATGAATGAGAATATGCAATTATGAGAATGTATGTTTTTGTCACAAAAAAAAAAAAAAAAACTCCGCAATATGTACATTTTCCCCCTTTTTGCAAGAAAAGAAGAAACAAATTCAGGTTGGTAGAATAAATTTGACGTCCCCCACATTGCGTACAGGCCCGAACTTGGTCTGACAAAATTAGGATCAATTTTCAAATGGATCAGGCCGGCAGAGTTGGAATAATATTTTTAACAGGCGGATTACCCCAAAAATAAGAGTTGCCAGCTGGCAGACGAAAAAATTATTTGGGCCGGGCGGTTCGATTTAAAAATTTAAATTAAACGGAAAATAAAATATGAACTATTTTAAATGGATTTGACGTTCGCGAGAATAAGCACAAATTTCTGTACAAGCTGGTGCTAGTTTGATAACATCATTATAAAAAAAAAAATATAAGATGTCTAACCTACAGATCGGACGGCACATCGTGTCTGATCTCGCGTTTAATTTATTCAACAGACACGGGTCGAGCCGAAATCAGGCTGTCAGTTATTCACACGATAGTGTAGCTGGTCAATATATTTTGTAAAAATAATAATTGCAATAATAAATATCTGTCAACGGAATATTATTTGCAGGGAAAATGCCATTCGATTTTCGTAGTTTCCAAATGAGAACACGTGATAAATTTTGCATTTCTGAACAAAATTTAATTCAGAAGTACGCCAAAAAAGTAACTCTTTTGCTCATTTCCTTTTTCTTTTATTGCAAACTATTTATTTTTATTTATGAATTTGTCTCTGAATGTTGAAAAATTCTGAGTTTAATTAATCATTAAAGATATTAAATTGTGTTTTTTTAAAAAAACGGGTTTTACTATAGAAATTGAGTTGGGCCTGACAGAACCCATTTACTTGACTTTGCAGGAGACAAGTCAGGCTTGTTCTCATTGATTTTATCCGAGCTGGCTGGGCCCAGGGTGGTACGGGCCAATGTAACTTTCATTGCCGCATGTTATGCATAGTCATTTAAGGGCAAGGTCGAATTGAAAACTGAGAAAATATAAGTGGGTCGGGCCGGTCAGAAGTTTTTTCTTTTACATAGTGTCGAACCTACAAGAATTTGATCCGTGCAGATATCTTACTTCCAAAGATTAGTTAACTTTGTTTTCTTTCCACACATTCTGTTTGTAAATTGCGAGTTAAACTATTATATTTTTCTTACTCTGCAGATTCTTTTTACGTGAGATGCGCCACGTTGAAGAGAAGTGTTTGTTTATTGATGTGTAATATGAGTAATCATTGAATACTTGAGAATGAGAATGCAGTTTACGTATTATTTTATTCTGCGATGATTTAATTTAAAAACATTTGAGCTGCGTTATACTTTCGGAGGATTTTTTGTTATTGTTTGCTCAGCTCTGCATATAATCGTTGTATTTATTTAACATAAATAATGTTTTAAATAAGCTATATCATGTAAGTCATTAGAACGATAGGGTGGTAAAAATTGAAATAAATCAATGCAAGGTGAAAACAGGGGCCTCACTAAGGGGGGGGACAGGGGGGAGCCTCCCCCCCCAAATATTTCCAAATGTTGCAAAACTTGGCAAATTTAATTAAAATTTTAATAAAAACTGT
Source organism: Maratus speculifer (assembly GCA_964019185.1). Classification (NCBI taxonomy): domain Eukaryota; kingdom Metazoa; phylum Arthropoda; class Arachnida; order Araneae; family Salticidae; genus Maratus; species Maratus speculifer. Next base: position 73,823,779 of record OZ025293.1, read on the forward strand.
AATACATTTCCTATTTTTGATAAAATTTGCAAAAGTTACAACTATAATTTGGGAATATTATAAAACTTTTTACAAATAAGAACTGTATTACATTTTCTAAGTGTGGTAACTTGGCAAAATTATAAAACGAGTTGGCAAATATTAAAATTTGACTTGGCAATTTAAGGTCTTCTCCCCCACCAATAAAATGTCTTAGCGAAGGCCCTGGGTGAAAATACTTGTATTATCTAAAAATCTTTAATCTCGTACTTTAATAAATATACAGAAGATCGATTTTAAGTAAATTGTTTTTGCTTTCGTGTACTAACGCGCAATCACTAAAATTAAGCTTACGGATATGTGTATTCTTAAAATTAAATATTTAGTTTACATTTCAATAGATTTTATTTTGCATATTTTTCTATTTTTTGCGGGGGGGGGGGGGGGGGAGGGTGCATTAAATAGTTAAGGTTGATCTCTACAAACGCCGCTTTTTATTTCTTCGATTATGTTTGGATATTTATACATATATTAAATCTCTTTTATCGGATCAACGTTATATTAGCGAGCGGTTGTTTCCGCATAGGTGCAGTAGCCAAGGATATACAAAACTTCAAAATAAATACATGAAAATAAAAAAGTAATAAACTTTCGCTTGTTTTTACATATTTTCTAAAATAATGAAATGAATTAAAAACTTAAGAGGGAAGGAAGAATTCCCTTGCTCTCCTTCATAAGAAATAATAGACAGAAAGAGGAAGAAAACAGGTAGTGAACACGCAGCGCCGTGCGAAAGGAGGGGGGGGGGGGGTGATAAGGGCGGTCGCCACGGGCTCGGAAGTTTACGGGGTGCCAATTTATACTACCGACGTCACTTTTGGCTTGCCACAAGAAAATGTTAGAGGAAGGGCGCCAAAATGAAACTTTGTCCCGGGTGCAGTTTTCTCTTCGCACACCCCTGTGAACACGCATTTGCCGAACATTCGGCATTGCGTTGTCTTGTAATTGTCTCGATGTATTCTCGGGTGGGTTGGGGGTGGGAGAGCTAAAAATTAAGGAAAGGAAAACATCAAATTTTAATCAAAATATAAATTTCTTTAGACTATATCAATCATAAAATTGTAGGGCTCTGAGAAAAAAAAATTGTAGTTACTAAAGCCGAGTAATGTTTGTATCAATATAATAACATTTATAATTTAATAAACTTTACTATGTGAAAAGTATTAAAACTTATGATATGAAATTTACATTATCGATTTTTCCCCATAAAAAATTCTGTTATTTTAGCACATTTCTTTCCTTATTTAATATATATTCACGTTCATTTTCTTTTTCCCACGATCTCTGATCTTTGTGTTTTCTTTTTAAAACTCATTCCCTAAGCAACTTATTTCTTTTTTAGAAAAACAGATTAATTTGAGTACAAAATAAAACTGCAAATGATATTTCCCGTTTTTTTAAAGACTTGGTGTAAAAGGTATCACTGAGTCAAGTGTCAGACCAAATGGTCATAATACTATTTCACAATAGCAGGTGAAAAGTGAACAGGTGAAATGTTCAAGAGAACAAAGAGAGTGGGAGAAAAAGAGGGGAGAATTACTTCCGACATAGCGTACTAGCGTTCAAAAAAGGAAAGATAGATAAGAATTTTTTGAATTGCAATACAAACAAGGCAGGACTGAATCCCAAAATAAAAAGAAGGGTGGACTTCTTCCATGAAAAAGGGCAAGGAGGGCGGCATTTTATCTGAAAGGGGCACAAGGGCGGGCCGCCCTTCGGAACCTTTCTAGAGTGATCCCTGAATATATATATATATATATATATATATGTAGCCTGTTATTACTATTTTTTTGTAATGTGCAAGTATATTTATTAACACATTCACATTCTCTCATCTTTAAATTAAGGTAAGCACTTATTTGCAATATGTATTTGCCATTTTCAAGAATATTAACAATGTTAATCGTTATCTATTAAAATATGTTTGTCTATTAATAAGCATTTGCATAACAAATAATTTAAAAAAAATGTATAAAGATAAGTGTAGTACATTTCAAGCAAAGACCCATTTATATATTATTTCCTATAATTTTAATTGCACAATATTAAAATTATATATTTAATGTTTTATAATAATATTTAAATACCTCTCGCTTCTTTTACTACCGATCAAAGAAAAGATAACTGCATATATTACAAAACTTTTTGTTAAATTGTGACTTTTTTCACTAAATTATGCTACTATTATAATTAGTGACAAGAGAAGCATTTAAATAAGTTAACATTTAATTTAAAGAATTATAATTTAATCCCTGTTTGAGAAAATATGTAAATATTTTAGGAATGAGAAATACTATTAAACATGACAATATATATATATATATGTAAGTATTAAAACATTTTTATAAATAAAATTTACATAAAGGAAAACATGTCTTAAAAGAAATTAGATTTAGAACAATTTACTTCAGTAATTTTAGTAATATAACTCTAAAAAATATTCAAATGTAAAATTAACATGTTTTGTCAATAAAACCCATCTAAGGGTCGATTTGAATGAAAATTATCTAAAAAATAATGAAAATTACACTTTATATTGTAACTTACATTCCTTTTTCAGTAATGGCAGTTACCATAGTAAATAAAATTACCAAAATTAAGAAATAATATTAAAACTAGGTAATTTTCATCTAAATTGGGCTTTGTATAAGTTTAATTAGCAAATTATGTCAAATTTACATTTTGAATAATTTATTTGCATGTGATATATTACTAAAATTACTGAAAATATTTCAAAATGTAACGTAAGTTACCATGGAATGACCCAATAACTTTTCAAACTTACTGAGAAGAATTTAAAATTTCTTAATGATATAATTTTTATAAATAACATATAAAGTGCATCAGTACTCTATATAGTGTTAATTATTTTGTTCAGATATTTATTTTTATATCAATATGTTTAAAATTCGGTTTTGTGTGAGGAGTTCTGGTTAAAAAAAAAAATTAGTCTATTTTATGTTTGGGTCAATCCATGTGAAATCATCCAGACCATGTTGCTCAATATTTTTGATTTTTTTAATTCTTTATCAGTTAATTTATTGTACTTTTAGATGTCTAAAACAGGGATGATTTAAAAATTTTTAAACTTTTTGAATTTTTTTTTGGCATGTCACAAGCGGTTTTTCATGAAAATAGTACTTTACAGAATCCTTTATAACTTTTTTATTTCTAGACGTATCAAAATGATTTAAAAACCATTATATTTAGTAATGAATGAACTAAATTTTCATAATAGGTATTTTTATGATAATGATTAAAAAAATTGTATAAAATAAGATTAAATGTATCATTTTTCCAGTGAAAAATTGTCTTTTTTGACATAAAAATTTTAATAGAAGAAAGTAAAACTCACCTTTACATTTATTTTTCTGAATATGTACCCTAATGAACTATTCTCAGAAGAAATATGAAACATTTAGAGACACTCCTTCTTTTTCTAGAATTAGTCAAAGTTGGCATTTCAGCATCAAAACGCTGAATTTGAAGTTCAATATCTAAAAAAGGACTGGCTAAAAAATTATGAAAATTTAGCAGGATAATCTTCTTATGGATATAAACATGTACCAAAAATATTATGAGTGATATATACGTGGTTTTAAAAATATGGAACTTTGAAATTGGCTTAAAATCACATTTCTTTACATATATTTCCACACCAAGAACAACTCATAATGCATAATACATTCTGCTCATTTCTTCAGATGACTCTTTTTAAAGTATAAATAACTTTTTTACATAAATATAATTACAGTAGACTCCCTCAAATCTGCAAAGCTTGAGAATTTAGAATTTTGTGGATTTCTGGTCACTTCTTTGTTTATATTTTTAAAACAGTAATTTGAATGTAATAAGTATTACAATAAAAATTATAATTAATGCTTTAAATATATTAAACATTTCAGTAAGTAATAAACTAAAATAATGAAAATTTTTGATAATTTTTAAAATATTAAAGCAAAGATCAAATGAATAATGTATGATTAACTATTCATTATAAAGATGAAATGTATTTTTCATAAATTATTCAATGAAACTTCCCTCATAAATAACGTAGAACCTGATAACACTTTCACTTAATGGTATAAATTGGCGATATGCTTGTGTACCAGGAATTTGTTGGCAGAACAACCTTTAAGACAGAACACAACTGAGTTCTCCTAATGAGAAGCTAAATAAATTCTAGTAATGAACGAATTAAAACATGATACAGTTATTCACTATTCACTGAGTGATCATAACTAAATAGGATAGAACAAGAAAAATTGTTTTCAATCACAAAATCAAGCATGCAACAGTTTAAGTTACAGTTTAAGGCATGATATATTTATACACTGAATAAATAAAAAGCAAAAATGCAAATTATAAAATGAAGTATGCAGTATTTACAGTTTAAACCATAATATATAATATATTTATGCATTGGCACATTAAAAATAAACAGGACAGGATAAGAAAACTTGTTCTCAGTCATAGAATTTAACGAAAGAGAATTTGTTCTAATCATAAAATTAATACTCACATTCACTTAATCTTGGTTTAAAAATACATGAAATATTAAGTTTGTGAGCATAAATAAACTAGGTTTTAATATACAGTAGACTCCTTCAAATCCACAACCCTAAAATCAAAAACTCTCTAAAATCTGCACATAATTTACAAATGTAAACAATGAGACATTCCTTTCAGATATACGGATAAAATTAGACTTTTTTAGTTTTGTATCAATTCCATACATTAATTTGTAATTTTTGTTATTACGGAATTCATGTTTTTTCTTGAAGGAAGAATAAATTTATTTCTGAAAAAAATCAAGATACTGCTGATATCACTGATAATCCATAATCTTCTTATCAAATATATTTATGTATTAATCAAACTTTTTTGGTTATTAAGTCTGGCTGAACCTGGAATAAAACTTCCTTATTTTATGATTTTGATGTGATTTAATATTCTACATTATTTATGGGGGAAGTTTCATTGAATAATTTAGGAAAAATACATTTCATCTTTATAATGAATAGTTAATCATACATTATTCATTTGATCTTTGCTTTTAATATTTTAAAAAATATCAAAATTTTATTATTTTAGTTTATTATTTACTGTAATGTTTAAATATATTGAAAGCATTCATTATAATTTTTAGTGCATTATTTATTACATTCAAATTACTGTTTTAAAAATGTAAACAAAAAAAATGACCAGAAATCCACAAAATTCTAAAATCTGCACAACCTTCAGTCACAAGCTTTGTGGATTTGAGGGAGTCAACTGTAATTATATTTATGTAAAAAAGTTATTTATACTTTAAAAAGAGGCATCTGAAGAAATGAGCAGAATATATTATGCATTATGAGTTCTTCATGGTGTGGAAATATATGTAAACAAATGTGATTTTCAAGCCAATTTCAAAGTTCCATATTTTTAAAACCACATACATATCACTCATAATATTTTTGGTACATATTTACATCCATAAGAAGGTTATCCTGCTAAATTTTCATAATTTTTTAGCCAGTCCTTTTTTAGATATTGAACTTCAAATTTAGTGTTTTGATGCTGAGATGCCAAATTTGACTAATTATAGAAAAAGGAGTGTCTCTAAATGTTTCATATTTCTTCTGAGAATAGTTCATTTGGGTATATATTCAGAAAAATAAATGTAAAGGTGAGTTTTACTTTCTTCTATTAAAATTTTTATGTCAAAAAAGACAATTTTTCACTGGAAAAATGATACATTTAATCTTATTTTATACAATTTTTTTAATCATTATTATAAAAATACCTATTATGAAAATTTAGTTCTTTCATTACTAAATATAATGGTTTTTAAATCATTTTGATACGTTTAGAAATAAAGTTATAAAGGATTCTGTAAAGTACTATTTTCATGAAAAACTGCTTGAGACATGACAAAAAAATGGATGCCAAAAAGAATTCAAAAGGTTTAAAATTTTTTAAATCCTTGTTTTAGACTCCAAAAAGTACAATAAATTAACTGGTAAAGAATTAAAAAAATCAAAATTATTGAGCAACATTTTTTTCTTTTTCTGGATGATTTCACATGGATTGACCCGTTTACATTGTTCCTTTTATATAAAAGTGTCACAGACTGCATAGTATTGGGACCTCCATTTCAAAATATACTGTCTTCATACAAACAGGGTCATCACCGGGCTAGAAATGTTTAGTCAGTTCAGACTTTTAGGAAAAATGAAGCACAGGCTCTGAAATAAATCTCATTTGGCCTCGGCCCAGCTTGAACCTTCAGAGAAAACAAGACCCAGACACAACTGAGAAAAACTGATGATCAGACTCAAACCATCTTGAATTCGTTTAGGCCTCTAGATAATATTTGAATGGAAAAAACATGTTCTTAATGGCCGGAAGAATTTTTAATAAATTATGTAGAAAAAACAAAATCCAGGTTATAAATTTCTTTCAAACTTTGATTTTTAGCTTTTGTTCAGCTCACATTTGTTTATCAAAAAGTGAGTCAAGTTCAATTCAATGGTCACAGAAAGGGAACTAAACTTCTGAATTTTCACGCTTTAAACATGCTTATGCCCCAACACTGATTGCATGCACCAAAGTGAACTTTATATATATATATAAGCCACAGTTTATTCAGTTAATTAATGGTGCCTTTTTTCTGAAACTACTGAATCAATTTAAATAAATAAATAAAAAAAAAAAGTACTGGGCATGGGCAATAGTTAAACTATAAACTGATTTGATAAATCATATTTAGCCTTATTTTCAGGGACATTATAAATGAAGAACATGGGTCTTTTTACTCAGTGTTAAAATTTAGAAAAATTAGGCCATAAGAAATATTTTTTGCTTAACATATATTTTAAATACCTTTTTAATTCTAATGTTTTCCAAACTTGAAGTTTACAAAATCTTATCCTTTTAATTTTTTATTTATAATAATTTTACTTTTTAGGAAATGCGGAGAAGAAGAAATGAAGTTTCAATTGAACTAAGAAAAAATAAAAGGGATGAATCCCTATTAAAACGACGCAATGTTCCACATGCTGATATCATTGATGATGATGATATTGATAGAGCTATGGGACATACAAGTTTAGATATCATTGTTTCTAATGCAAATAGCTCTGAACCTGATATACAACTAATAGGTATTCAAGGGGCTAGGTAAGTTTAATTACTAAATACTAAGTAATTGTGTTTTATTTATTCCAATGCTATCTTGAATGAGGGGAAAAAATCAAGACTAATACAATTTAGCAAAATCATTAATATGAATATATACTAGACGGCTCTGCCACCTGCGAGCTATGCCCGCCAACCTCCATTCAGGCTTCATAGTCTCTAAAAACATAGTAATGTGCCCTATTTATAAAGTACTAGTAAGTTCATAGCTGCCAACCTGTATAGTTTGGCCATACAATGTACAGATTTTACTCTAACTGTATGGATGAACAGTACGATTATACGGTTTTGCATGTGGAAAAAACTGTCATGAAGAAATGCGAAATTCGTCAAAGGATCATTTAAAAGAAAAAAAAATGCACATTTTGTCAAAATTTTGTAGAATAAACATTAATTTTGCCAAAAAAAATCACAGATAAAATGCTGATTTCGTCTGAAGACTGCGAGAAAACTTAGATTTCATCTAAAGATTGCAGATAGAATGCCAATTTTGTCAAAACATCGGAGGTAAAAATGTACTGATCGTGGAAAGATTGTTTAAAAATGCAATCTAAATTTTGTCAAAAGATTGTTAAAAAAATGCAGATTTCATTAAAAGATTGTTAAAAAAAAAAAAAAAAAAAAAAAAAAAAAAAACCTGTAGATTTAATCAAAAGATTGCAAAAGAAACATGCCGATTTCATCAAAAGATATTGGAAAAAATGCTGATTTTGTCAAAATATCACAATAAAACACCTATTTCACCAAATTATTGCAGATAAATCGATGCTTTCATCTGAAGATTGTGGATTAAATGCAGATTTCATGAAAAAGTTTCAAAAAACAGTGAATTTTGTCAAAGAATTGAGGGAAGAATTTAGTTTTTGTAATTGATCGTTGAAAAAATGCTGATTTCATCAAAACATTGCGTAAAAACGCAGACTTCTTCAAAAGATCATGAATTTTGTGAAAGGATCGTGGAAAAAATGTGAATTTCTTCAAAGATACCCATTAAAAATGCATTTTTAATGCCGGTATGGGTACTCCCCACTCCCTCAACTACTGTAAATTTTCAAAAAATTTGCTGTGAATTTAATCTTTCCCTGTCTATTGCAGATCACACAGAACAGCTTTTAGGAAACATGTTATCAAAGTATGAAATTGTAAAAACATTTTCTTGCGCAATCCCATGTTTTTATTTTTCAAAATATAAATAGACAAATATAAATGTAGCATAGAAAATATTGATATGAAATATTACTTTTTTCATTGCATATGCATATGTTATGCATTTTTAAGCATGTAAGAATACATCATAAAAATTGTAAGGATTTCAAAATTGACATGTTAGCAGGTATGCAAGTTACAAGAGCATGAATGATACCTATCACTATAAAGGCAGTATTTTTCTGTAATCACTTTATCATGCTTTTCTGTTGGATTGGAGCATTTTTCGATTACCATGGCTTCATCCATATTTGTTGTTACAAATAACGGTTGTTTTCAGGATTGATAAGTCAGATCAAATACACATTTGAAAATCAGCTTATATAAAATGATTAGATTAAAAAAGTCTCTGTCTTTCTAACTTTTATAACGACACTATGGACAGTATTCTTCCTTTATAGACCTAGAAGTGACTGCACACAGCATCACCACATGAAATTGACGGATTAATTATTTTTAGAATTAATTAAAACTCAATTCTTATATTAAACTGCAATTGATCTGCTAAGTCTATTTTGATGGAAAATATCTATAAACCTGATTTCAGTGGCTTATACTCAAAATTTTTCCATTGGATTCTCCTCCTCCCAGTCATTTTGCTTTCATATCTTTGGGTGCAGGAAAGCACAATGATAAACCAAATAATGAACCACTGAAATCATATTTGTAGAAGGTTTTCAACTCGAATACTTAGCACACCAGTTGTATTTTACTATGCTAATCATTTTCTGTCTAATCCTGAAATTTTAATCACCAACGTTGTGTAGTTGCTTCCTGGTTTATTATGCAGGGCTCCCAAATGGTCCGCCAACTGAACATCAATATTTTCTTAGAAAGATTTTTGTTTTATATTTTTCTTGCAAATTGTGCAGAAAACACCTTCGAAGGTTGGTTTTAGCACAAATTCTGTAGAAACCTACTATGAAAATTTCTGTTAAAAAATATTGATGTTCAGTTCGCAGACCATTTGGGAGCCCTGATTATGTTCAAAATAAAGAACTCCATGGACTTGGTGCCTGTTCTGAAATATTGTAATGAAAGGCATTGTGTTTTGTAAATTTACGCTTACATTTTATGTTTTTGATTGAGTTTTAGTTATTTTCAGGAAGAAGTATAGCTTATTTATGATTTTTTTTCTATATTTTAATACGCCTTCTTGAATATCTTCACGTTACTTTTACAATGTATATTTGTATGGTACTACTTGATTAACTCGTCGACCAAAAAACTGTCACCATACTATAAGATTAAATGGCAAAAATGGATGATTGTAAATATAATATTTCTTTGGCAATTAACACAACACACATATTTGTTATCACAGATCACATGATTTTTAATTCACCTTTTTTTTGTATTTTTATTAATGTTTTACTAATTTATTCCTTCTTCTGTTACTTAAAATAAAATTATGTAAATTTTTATAATTTTGTAAATAGTTAAGTGATTTGTATAATTTGGCAAATATGGTTCACAGGATAATCAAGTATCCATTTTGTTTTAAGTAATTAGAATATCGGAATTTTCTAATATGTATTTATCGAATAGTAATTCATAAAAAATAAATCAGAAGCATTTTGAGCTTGCGTACATCTGCATTTTTGCTGCATCAAATGATGCAATCTATAAACAAACTTTCTTACGGAACTATATATATACCATGTGACGTCAGATTAAAAGTCTCTGGAATTAAAATCATTTTTAAAGTATTGTTTTAATATTTGACACAATTTTCCATATTAAAAGCGTGTCTCATGTAATAAATAATTCATTTAAATTTTTATTTTCTTTTAAATTTTATGGTTATATACATTATTTAACTTAGAGCTTTTTAAATGTGACCTAATATTCACCATTAAAAGTTTTTCACATGTAATGATTCAGTTCTTTTAGGTACTTTAAATACTATAACATTTAATTTTTGGGGCTTTTATAAAGACATAAATATCACCTTTAATTGCGTTTCACATGTGATAAAGTTATTATTTTAAAGTTTTTGTACTTTTTAAGTATTTATGTATAAAGATTATCAAGTAACTTTCTTTATTTTCTGCTTAAACAGGAGATGATTAAACTCGTATTTTATAATTGTCTTTCCGTTTTTAAGATTATTGATGTCATTTTCTGTTTAAAATTGAAAAGAAAATCATTTTTCACATCTATTGAATTTGAAAATGGCAGATGATTTTTGGTTTCTAAAATAAATTATTCCAGATTTTCGAAATATGAAAAATATTTTTGTTTTTATATTAATATTGCTGAAAAACAAATTTAATCATAATATTGTTTAACAATCGATTGAAATAAAAGATAATTTCAATTATCAATTTAAAAATCACGAAAAATGAAAAATATAATAATCCCTATTTTTTTTATGTTCTCTGCTGTTTTTTTTTTAAGGAAAAAAAAAAAATTGCAGTAATTCTGTTGCCATTACAGATTGCCACTACAGAAATGTAAATAAAAGGAGAAAAAAATTGAAAATTAATTTAAATTTTAAAATTCTATTACTTATTTTGATATCAGTAGATCAGTACAAATTTTTGTATTAATTTCACCTCATAATATTTCATATTTTAGGAAAAAATGCTGTAAAACATAATCTGTCATTTCATAAAATTGTTTCATAAATTCCTTTCACTATGATTTTATATATACAGGGCATATATGTGTGTACAAAGTATGCCATAATTAAAGTACAACTGTTTGAAGAGCTATACAAGTTATTTGGGATATTTTAAAAAGATTTAGTAATATATAACAAAAGAAATACGATAAAAATAACGGGAAAAAACTATGAATTTACTTTATGTTAATTGATATGCTATGGTCAAAAAAAAAAATTTTTTTTTCCTGCTAGCCTAATTTTTAAAACATACCAAAAGTATGTGTAAAGTAGAGATCTTTGCAGAATAACTCGGTTATTAAAATCCTTTATTACTTACGAGTGAGTTCTTTCTGATTTATTCTAAGGCTACTTTCTAGAGTTCATTCTAGGCGTTTCACAAGGTGAGCTGCCCTGCCTGCCCGCCTTTCCAAAATTTGCCACCACAGTGCTCTGCTCTCACTGTTTAAAAGACCTGTCCCGCAAGCTTTCTTTCTGAAAATTGACTGAGGGGTAAAAAACTACCTTTAAGTTAATTTCATCGCTTATTTCAAGCAAACACTAAACTGTAAGCATTATATAATCTTCTATCCCCATTTTTCTCCTTATCTTTTCTTTTTCACTTTCCCATACCTCCTCGTTCAGACACCAATTATTTTCAGTAAAATTCTAGCTTTGAAGCAGTCATAAATTTCTCCCTCCCTCTCTCTATCTATATCCCGTATCTGGGCTACTGTAAAAATCAGCCAAAATAAGAAGGGGGAAACATCTCCAATATCTTGCTATCCCAGTGGCAGAAAGTTTTGTAGCTGTCTGCAACTTTTAAAATCTTGCTGTCTTTTAAAATTTCAATCTCAAAAATTTATTAAATTTAAAAAAATCTGTCTGCGAATTTTACATGTAACTTTAATGAACAAATAATATATTAAACTAAGAATTTATCTTTTTTCAAAATATGATAAGCATGATGCATTCTCACTAATTTTGCTTATCTTTATTAATCATCTATTTGTAGGATTTCTAAAAAGAGCTGATTTGTTCTTTATTGGAGTTGCGGATGTTCTGCTTTTTTAAATATGCTTTCAGAATTTTTAGCCCAGGAAATCTTCCAATTAATATTTTGGCCAGGGTGGCAACATTAAAAATTCGTGCTCAAGTTTTGTTTGTTTGTTTGTTTTCACTATTTCATAATCATAGGGGTCCCATACACCCAGAAAGATTTTGAGCAGTGAAATCCATTTTTAAAATAGCAAAAAAAAAAAAAAAAAAAAAAAAACTAATTTTTTAGCATGAAAATCAGGTTTTAGAAGAGAAAAATCCACTTCAAGCAATAAGTTTTTTAAAAAAAATTATTATTCTTGCATTTCTTAAACAAAATTCGCAATTTTTTGCTATCTTTTGACGAAATTTACTGTTTTTCCATGATTTTTTGATGAATATAGCCTTTTTCTTTTCAATCTTTTGATCAAAATTGCTGTTATTCACAATCTTTTTATGAAAATTGCCTTTTTTTGTGATCTTTTGACAAAACTTCTGCTTTTTTGTGACAAAATTTGCATTTTTTTTCTGTGATTCTTAGATTAAATTTGTGTTTTTTCACTAACTTTTGACAAAATTCTTTTTTTTCTGCAATTTTTTGATGGCATGTATGTTTTATCACAATCTATTGAGAAAATTTTTTACAATCTTATGAGGAAATTTGTATTTATTCCACGATCTTTTGACATAATATGCATTTTCTCACAATCTTTTTATGAAAATTGTTTTTTTTTTACACAATCCTTTGAAAAAATGTACTTTTTTTTTTTTTTTTTTTTTTTTTTTTTTTTTTTTTTTTTTCTTAGGGGAAAAAAAACTAAAAAATGTCAGACAATTTTTCAAATTAATTTCATTGGTGCATGCAGACAAAAATTGTTTGCAAGAGATCTTTTTGTCTTTGACTATGTCGCCATGTTGCGATGTTTCTGCCACTGGGTTCGCTATTTATCTTGGAGGGTGGATTAGAGGTCTGCATGAGCCGGAATTTCCAGGCCCGACCCATTTAAATTTTTATATTTTAAGCCTGGCGCAGCCCAGCCCATTTTGGCCCATTACAATTTCTAAGATTTCTAAAATATTCAGATTTTTATCATATGATTAAGATTCCTTTAAAGAATATTGTATACATATCTATGGAATGATTTTACAGTATATTTTACAGGAAATACACATTAACAACATTAATGATTATTTAGATTCTTAGGCTTTCAACATTCGAATAAAGATTCATTAAAAAATTAATGTGGCTTAGAATAAAAGAAAAAAAAGCTAAAAACATCGTTATTTTTGAAGCTGTTTATAAAAGAAGATTTATAAAAATATTTGTATATGATTTTATTAAAGATTTTAAATCCAAATTCATTCTTAAATTCAAAAAACTCCTTTCTGATACATTTCGAAATAAATTTTTTTCTCAGAAACGTATAAGATTAGAGGTATCTTTATTCAGAAATTATATAATCGAATTTGATTATCCATTTTTTGATACAAGCAATTTAAGAATACTGCAAGCAAGTAAAATACTGTCATAATTAGCATTTTAAACAGAATATCCGGAAGCAATAGCATGGGAAGGGAGAAAAACCTGCAATCATTTGAGAGACTATTATATCTCAACAAGGTTATACAAGTATTTTATTTACCAAAAATGAAAAATTCTATTAAATTCCAAAAACTTATCACTTTTATACTTTTACAATTTGAAATTAATCATAAAATGTGTCAGACTTTCGCATTATTGAGAAATTAATTTAAAAACCACCAAGAAGTATATATCCAAAGATTAAGCTAACATAAGTACTTTATCGCTGTTAATGTTAATAATTTTACAAATCATGTTTTCTGTCCTACAGATCTTGAGAAAAATTAAGTCTAGTTCCGGTCTGGCCAGTCTATATGTAGAAAAACAATGCAAGCTTGATATCGGCCTGGCATGAGTCAGTATAGGTGTAAATTAACGGTCGCCACTCGCCACGTGGCGATTAAAGTTGTAAAAGTGGCGATTAAAAATCGGCCATCGATCGCCACCCTAGTCGCCACTTGGCGATTGAAAAATCTTATTAATTTGCTTTGTGAAATACAGATTTGTTCATGGATATATTCATCTCTACTTTGTTTGCATCTAATTAGTGAATTGGCTAATTCTTTAAATTCAAAATCGGCCATCGATCGCCACCCTAGTCGCCACTTGGCGATTGAAAAATCTTATTTGCTTTGTGAAATACAGATTTTTTCATGGATATATTCATCTCTACTTTGTTAGCATCTAATTAGTGAATTGGCTAATTCTTTAAATTCAAAATTGACCTTCGATCGCCACCCTAATCGCCACTCGGCGATTGAAAAATTTTATTAATTTGCTTTGTGAAATACAGATTTTTTCCTGGATATATGCATGTCTACTTTGTTTGCATCTAATTAGTGAATTGGTTAATTTTTTAAATTCAAAATCGGCCATCGATCGCCACCCTAGTCGCCACTCGGCGATTGAAAAATATTATTTATTTGCTTTGTGAAATACAGATTTTTTTCATGGATATATTCATCTCTATCTCTACTTTGTTTGCACCTAATTAGTGAATTGGTTAATTCTTTAAATTCAAAATTGGCCATCGATCGCCATCCTAGTCGCCACTTGGCGATTAAAAAATCTTATTAATTTGCTTTGTGAAATGCAGCTTTTTTCATGAAAATGGCATCTCTACTTTGTTTGCATCTAATTAGTGAATTGGTTAATTCTTTCTTTCTGTCTGATGCAAGCATATTTAGCAACTTTGTTGTATTTTCTATATTTTGGCTTTTTACCATGAACTCTTTATTTGGATTATGTTTCAAGAAATAGATTTTTTTTCCTACAAAATATAGTCACCAATTTTAATTCCACATGCATTTCAAATAAATTTTACCAATTTTACCTCTGAATGCAAGGAGATTTTAAGGACATTGCTGTATCTTAAATCTTTCACTTTTGCCATATGCTCACTAATTGTACCAGTAATAGTTGGCTGGTACATTTTTTTTTTAAATTTATGATTAAAGTTTATGTAGGTGCCTAGAAAGATTGAAACATTATAACCAATTACTTTAAAAATATAGGACAAAATTAGCACTCGCCACTTTGGCGAGTAATACTGCAAATTTAGCATCTGACTTTACTACTACCAAGTAGACTTCCTCCACTTTACCAACACATTGGCATTCTCTGATTTTGCCTTAATAAGACATCCGGAGTGTTTCCCTTTTCCACCTTCAGCAGCTCGAAATTTTCCGATACAATTTCAGACACATTTTAAAAAGTAGAATCATGAAACTTGCTGAGGGGATTCTTGAAGGGACGTATGAGGTGTCGAGTAAAGTCTTTTTACGTTCAATTCATTAGAATTTGATTTATAAGCAATTAACTTCTCTGGAAGACCCTTTTTTTCATTCCCTTATCTCCCACTTCGGAAAAATCGGTTCAAATTGCCGTTTTTGATTGCTTTTTTTGCAATATTTTGTACACTTATCAAAGAATTGACCTTTACGGCACCTTGTGCACTTTCTAAATAAGAGAATCTGCGAGTTTCATGTGTTTGAGAGCAAAAGTGAATTCAAAAATAAATCTGAAAACAAGCAGTTTGAATCGAAATACACCCTTAACCAAATATGTGTAACTTTGTAACTCACTAGCCGTTAAATAAATTTAAAAAAAAGCCATTTTGACCTATTTTTAAAAAATGGCTACTAACTTTTAAAAAGTGGCCACTAATGAAACTGGGTCTACCGGCCACTGGCTACTAATCGAATTTCCCAGTTTTCACCTATATGAGTCAGCTAAAAAAATATTAAAACGGGTTGCATGCAATGTAATTCTCCGATGCCTATCTCTACACTGTACATTTTTATATTGATGCTGTCAAACTAGTATGGCTCGTGGCGCACATTTATACTTATTCTCGTTAAAACCATTTTCGTTGAAAATAGCTCATATTTTATGGTTTCTGCTTAAATCTCAAGAACGGGAAAAAAAAAATTTCTTGGCCCGGCCTGCCAGGATCATTCAATTTTTTTGCCGGCCCTGCTGGTTTATGTTGTTTGTGGGCCCAGCCCGTTGAAAAAACTATTCTTAATCTGCCGGCCCATTAGAAAATTCAAAACAATTCCTCCGGGCCGGGTACGGGCCAAGCCTGGGCCCATGCAGACCTCTGGGGTGGATAAGGATACCCAGGTTTGAGAGTTGAGACATGAGTTAATTATGCTTCTTGTTGTAAAACACCAACAAGAATGTTTTGTTAGCCTTCTGTCTTAAATGAAACAAATGATTTAGGACCTCATAATTTTTTTTTTACAGTTAAAAAAAGGGGGGGGGGGAGCTGCCTATATGCCCAGAAGCTAGGTACAAATGCTTTTTTAAAATTCTATTTTTCTTTTTCTTCTATTGGAAAAAAGTTTTGTCTCATTTGAAGACCCTCTGTTATAAAGTTGGGTTTAGCACTGTATCCATTCAGAGCTGAAACTACACCTGAGGCAAACCTGAATTTTGTCCCCCTCCTCCCCCCACACACATATTCCTCCTCAAAGTAAATTTACAAAGATAATTTTACTAATTTTCTTATGCTTATTTTAAAATTTAAAACATATAATCATAACATGTAAAACTAAACTACATAATCTACTTTGTCATATAGTAATTCATTAAAACTTTGAAAACAGAATTTAAAAAATGCCGCTTTATACAAGATCCTTATTCCATATCATTCTTAGGTTCTTCTATATTTTGGCATACTCCAGAAAGGATGATTTTAACAATGCTAAACAAAACATACATATAAGAAAAATCAACATTCAAAATCTTCATTTGGAGCTAACTTTGACAGCATTTTTTTTTTCTTTTAAGGTCTTTATTTAGAAAAAAAAAAAAAAAAAAAAAACTATTTGATTTCAGTTATCTATTAAGAGCATATATCAATCACGAAATTTATAAATAAAAGTAATTAAAAAATGTATCAGAAAGTACAGTTAGAATTTGAGAACAGTCTTAAGACTCAGATGAAGTGCTCGTGAGCTAATGCTAATCCTACGGAAGGTTATTTTCCAATATCTCATTTGCAATTCAACATTTTTAAATCTTTTTTTTTTTTTTTTTTTTTTTTGCATTGGATAGCTGAGGTGCATTTGACATCACTCCTTTTTTACTTTTTTGATTTTAATTGCATTTTTTTTTTTCGAAATGACATTTTAACTAAAAACCATTTTTGAAAGTGAAAGTAACTTTATAAAAATTATTTGCAACTAAAATTGAAAAAGTAAGAAAGGAGTGATGTTAAGATGCACCTCAACTGTCCCATGCAAAAAAAAAAAAAAAAAAAAAAAAAAAAAAAAAAAAAAAAATGTCGAATTGCAAATGAGATATTAGAAAATAATTTCCCCATAGTATTAGCATTAGGTCGTGAGCACTTCACCTGACGGGGACAGGAGCCTTAAAGAAAAGGCCATCACAGAAAACTGAAAGCTGATTTTCAAACAGTCTAAACTGTTAAAATAAACTAAATCAATAAAAAAATTTTAGATTAAAAAAAAAAGCCTTCTATTTGCCAGATTCAGTGTTGAATTCAGCCACTTTCTCCCAGGAAGGATTTCTGAGGTTCTGAGGGGGACATTCTAGAATTTTGAGGGAGGGGAGGAATGTCCCTGGCAGGGTTGGGTTTCTTCCGGAAGAAACCTATTTCTTCCAGGACAGTGGAAGAAACTGGAAAAAACCGGAAGAAATGGAAAAAAACTGGAAGAAATGGAAGAAACCACCGAAACCAAAACAAATGTTGAAAATTTAAGTAGATTAACTATGTAATAGAATTAAAGTATAATTACATCAAATCTAAATTGGAAAATTTAATTATTATTAAAAATATTATTTATGAAAAGATCAGTTATTTTTTTAATTACAAACTTCAGGTTCAGCAGACATTTTCAGGTGATGGATTTTTACAACTGTAGAGGTTGGGATTTTATATTATGGAATGGGTTTTTTTATTAATTGTTCCATTTATAAAAAAAGAAAAAGAAACTACCTACAAATTGTTTATTTTTCATATAAAAATATATTACTTTCATATAAATGTGTATTTTAAACTGTGCAACACAGTAAATAAATAAATTTGTAACTTTTCATATTTTTCATCTAGCATGAATATTTGAATGCTGATTTTAAAAGATTAGTGTTCTAAAAACATCTATGGGTATGTCAAAATGCTTTAAAACTATCCTGAAGTGTAATACTTGAAAAAAAAATCTTCATTTTTTGCTTTTCTCCAATTTAAGTTGAGAAATTAATTGCAGCATCCTACTGCTAAAAAACTTTTTTGCTATACTATGTTGCATTATACATTATACTGAGAAAAATAAAGATTTTAATGACTTTTTTTAACACCGACCGATTGATAGATCAACATAGGATTTTAAGGCCAAAACCGAATTTAGGTGACCTTCCTACTTTTTTGCCGAAAATGATAACATTAAAATTTTTTTAAGTAATTAAATTGTATGTTTTAAAGTAATTAATATATACATAAATATACATAATTGAAATTAATTATAGGTATAGTATTTAATAATTATGTAAAACTGTTAATAATCCAAAAACTTTATTTTCATATAGAATAATACATAATTCATCCATGACACAGAAAGATTTTCTAATGTACGAATTTCATTTCATAAAAAAATATTTTAGTTTTAGATATATACATCTTTATTTTTCTTCTATAATGATTTTTGTAAATGACCATTTGTTATTCTAGAACTTTCTCAAAGAATATTTAAAATCTAATGCAGTTTAAAAAAAAAAATTCTATGAGATGATTGATAAATCATGACTGATAATTATAAATAATGAAGTTCATTGCAATACATCCATTTGAGCCGATACAGTTCAAATCAATAACTAAAATTGAAAATTTCTGATGGAAGACACAAGATTTTTGATCAAGTGTTTTGATCTGGCCGAATTTTCGCCCACGTTTTGGCAAAACTGAGATTTTCGGCAAAAATTAAATCATATTTTTGATTGATCTCTATTTAATATAGTAATTATTATACATTATTTACATTAATAAAATTGATGCAAATTAAAAGCTTTTATTTAAATGGGTTTCATTCTACCATTAGTAAAGAATCACTACTATTTACTACTTGTTTCAGAAATTTAAATAATAAAAAAATATGTTGGTTAAATTGAAATGGATAACATTTAACTGATTTTTGTATATTTTGGATAAAATTTCTTTTCATTTAGTCAATGGTTGAAGATCTATAGATAAGTGTTGTGTGTGATCTTGGCTAAAAAAACTGATGCAATTATTAATTTAGCACATATACTTAATTAAATTTGTTTTGGTCTAGTAAAATTAATTTATCTTAGATTATAGGAAGAAGATATTTATCATATCTTACAAAATTGAAAATATATGGTAAATTCTTAAAGAAAAACAGTTTCTTCCATTTCTTCACTTGGAAGAAACCTATTTCTTCCGGCCGGTTTTTTCCGTGGTTTTTTCCACTGCGGAAGAAACTTGCCAACCCTGGTCCCTGGCCTTAAGGCAGAATATGCTTAAAAAAGTGTGACGTATGCTGCAAAACAAAGGACTTCCCTGCAGAACATTTCAAATAATAATGTAATAATTTAAGAAATTCACCATTTAATCAAACGAAAAATTAAAAAATTCACAGAAGTTCCGAAATTAAAAAAAAAATTGGTCATAAATCTGAAAATTCAGGTATAAAATATATTGCGAATTTCGATGAATGGTCGCTAAAAAATATCAATTTCTTCAATTGTGGGAAAAAAAATCACTAATTTCATCAGAGGACTGCCGAAAAATGGAAATTTTGTCAAAGGTGTGCAAAAAAGCAACAAATTTCGTCAATGGATCGAGAAAAAGCAGCAAATTTCACCAAAAGATTGTGAAAAATGACAAATTTCATCAAAAGAGTGCAAAAAAGGCAAATTTTGGAAATCAGCGGGGGGGGGGGGGGGGGGGGGAGGGAATCTGCGAGTTACCCGCCTCCCCTGCGAAGAGGATTTACCCGCGATCTTCAGACGAAATGGTCGTTTTCCCGCGACCTTCAGATGAAATCAGCAATTTATTTGCGATATTTTAGCAAAATCGGCGATTTATTGCGATCTTTCGTGAAAATCGGTGGTTTTCTGCGATTTTTTTACGAAATCGGCATTTTTCTGCGACCTCTAGACGAAATCAGCGATTTATCTGCGATATTTTAGCAATATCGGCGATTTATTCCGATACTTTGACGAAATCTGTGGTTTTTCTGCGATCTTATGACGAAATCGGTGTTTCTCAGTGGTTTTTTTTTTTATAAAATTGCCATTTTTTTCCGGCGATCTTCAGACAAAATTTGCAATTTTACGCGATCTTTTCTAGAAAACGGCGTTTTATCCTGGAGGTCTTTCGACGAAATCGGCGTTCTTTCCGTGATCTTTTGATGAATGCGGCCTTTTTTCAATCATCTTTTGACAAAATATTTCTAAGCAATCTTTTATCGAAAACGGCGTTTTTTTTCCCCCTTGATTTTTTAACGAAATCGGCATTATATCATAAATCTGTAGATGAAATCGACATTTTCCCCACGGTCTCCAGACAAAATCAGCGTTTTATCTGCAATATTTGGTGAAATTGCCGTTTTCTCCATGATCCGCACAGGAAATTCGTGTTTTTCGGCAATCTTTTGACAAAGTTCGTTGACAAAAACATTGACAAAATTGTCGTTTTTTCACGAAATATTGACGAAATTTGTGCTTTTTGGGCGATCATTTCACGAAATTTGCATTTTTCCGCAATTGTTTTATCTGCGCGCAAAACCATACAAGTTGCCAACTGTGAGAATCATCTTCTGAAAGATCTTATCAAAGAATGAAGAACATTTCTCAGTTACATAGATTTTTAATCATGATATCTACTTGCCTGAATCAAGGAAAAAGTGTTA
The DNA here is from genome assembly GCA_964019185.1 of Maratus speculifer. NCBI lineage: Eukaryota > Metazoa > Arthropoda > Arachnida > Araneae > Salticidae > Maratus > Maratus speculifer. The sequence continues at coordinate 73,844,828 of OZ025293.1, forward strand.
TCGGGAAAAAAGTTACCGGAAAAAAAGGACAAGATAAAAATGTTACCGGAAAAGAAGTATCAAGGAATTGATTTTGGGGATTTATTGGCTAAGTATGAAGGGGGGTGGGGAGGTCGGCTCTTAATTTAAGTGAATGGTTTTTTCATGCTGAATTAACTGCTTTGATTCAATTTTTGGATATACATTCATACTGAAAAAATGCTTGCCTGATTAATTTTGGGAACGGACGATACCCCCCTCTCCCACCTAAATAAGAGGAACGGTTTTTAAGCAGAATTATCCAACGTGTGTCATATTTTGGATATAGGTTATTTCTGATAAGGCTTATATATAGTATTGTGGTTTCGCTCACTGAGTTTCTCTTTACTAAGTTGGTTTATTTGTTAAGTTCATCAATAACACATTTTTAATTCCTCAAGTTCTTTATTAGAACCATAGATCAATTATTAAAAAAATAAATAAAACGACATTACAACTACATAGGAGCCACACTCCAATATTACATTTCGCTTAGCACGTGTAAGCCATCTTACATCAATGTACTTTCTTGTACATTACCAGCACATGGCTCCCTTCCAACTACTTTCCTTCCCTCTCCATGCTCAATAATCCCAGTGTCCCCCTCAGCTCATTGCCACTAGACCAGTGCAATTATTTTCTAGGCATGTCCCTTGAGATCAATAGCACATGTTGTTAACAGCTTTTGAATGAAGATACTTTCAACTCTGCATATCTTTTCACAATAAGACTTCGCTATCTATCTTCTGTCACGATTAAAGTTGTCAGTACGTCGTCACAGTATATAATGCCTGAAGAATTTTGGGAGTTTAATGGCTAAGTATGGAGGATGCATGGGGGATAACCTCTCTTAAATTAAATAAATGGCCTTTTATGCAGAATTATCCGATTTGGTTCAAATTTTGAATATAGGTTCATTATGATAAAGGGTATCCCTGATTATTTATGGAGTTCTTTTGCTAATTGAAAAGGGATACTGCGATTATTCCCCTCCCCCTTAAATTAGATAAATTGTTTTTTATGCACAATTATCCGATCTATTTAAAATTTTGGCTATAGGTATTTTCTCATAAAGTGAATCTCTGAATAGTTTTAGTGTTTATGTATCCTCAATGGCTGTTTGCATTTAAAACTGTGGTGTGTGTGTGTGTGAAATCGTTTTTTAGCTCACAGGCTATCATAGTCTGAGAGCTTATGTGCCCGTCCGTTCTGTATGTATGTTCGTTCGTAGGTAACGTGATAACTCATGATAAAAATATCGGATCCACTTGAAATTTTGTATATAGGTATATCCTGATAAGGTGCTTCCCTGATTAGTTTTTGGAGTTCATTCGATATGTATAAGAGGGGGAATGGGGGGCTCATGCCCCTCTCCTTAATTGATATAAATGGGTTTTATCATGCAGAATTAAGTTTTCGTGCAAAATTTAGATATAGGATCATTCTGATGAGGCGATTCCATGACTGTTATTAGGTGGTCATTGAATAAGTACAAACAGGGGGAACGGGGGTTCTAATGCTCCTCCCCTTAATTTATATAAATGGGTTTTTGTGAGCAGAATTTTCAGATTTCGTTCAAATATCCGAATAGTTTTGGAAGTTTAATGGTTAAGTATGAAAGAGGGGGACATATCCTCTTAAATTATATAAATGATAAATGGGTTTTTATCAAGAATTATCCGATTTGCTTTGAATTTTGGATATAGATTTTTTTATATGATAAAGCATGTCCTTGATAGTTTAAGAGGTTCAATAATTAAGTATAAAAAAGGGGAAAGGTGAGAGCTGTTTCCCTTTTTTTTTTTTTTTTTTTTTCCGAACGGAATTAACCTTTGAAAATATAAGGCTGTAATGTACAATTAGTATGCGTAGCCTGTGAGCTCAATGCCATCAGTTTAACTGGGCAATATTCTTTTTATTTATTAATTTATTTATTTTATTTTTATTTTTTTTTTTGTAATTTTTTAAGCGTTCAAAGCTGAAGATTTATCAAGAACTACAGGTTTTGAAACAATTAATTTTCTAATTACTAACATAAACTAGTAATAAAAAAAACTTTTTATTACTACAAATTAATGAATTCGCTAGTTCATTCGTTCGTGACATACAATATAGTTTGTACATTAAAATTTTCTAACATATTTTTTTTTAATGTTTAATATTATATTTTGTGATGGGACGTAATATAGGACATTAATTAGTAAAAATCCAGTTTTAAATGATAAATATTTGGCATAAATTAAAATGACAATTACAACAAATGATTTAGTATATTACTTTTTTCACCAATAAAAAAAATAAATAAATAAACCATAAAAGTTAAAAATGCAAAATTAATGGAAATTAACCATTATAAGAAGAAAGATAAAATATGTTATAATGTTTTCTGACATAATAATTTTCAATCATTAGATTAAGACATAAAGAATTTGTTATTTGCGCTTAGTTGCATTCAACTCGCTTTTTTATGTTACTTGAATATTTTTACGGCAAATCTTTACCGGGAAATCCCCTGATCAACAAATTTCCTAAGAGACTAGTCGCCCGCGATATCTACCGGACATCCCCCTCCGTCGAATGGGGAAAGCAAGCTTCTTTCCCCGAAAGAGTTTCCTGAATGGACTGCTGCATTCCTCCCTATTTTAACTATATCCATTAGCTTATACGACTTACCATAATGAAACTACATCCAAAATTTGAAGCAAATCGGCTAATTCTACATAAAAAGGCCATTTATGTAATTTAAATGGGGTTATCCCCAGTCCCCCCCCCCTCTATACTTAGCCATTAAGCCCTTAAAACTATTTAGGGATCCACTTTATGAGAAAAAACCTATATCAAAAATTTGAAATGCATCGGATAATTATGCATAAAAAACAATTTATCTAATTTAAAAGGGGAAAAATCGTCCGTTTCCCTATTTATAATAAGCAAAAGAACCTCATGACTAATCCGGAATATGCCTTGTCATAAAGAAGCTACATCCAAAATTGAAGCAAATTGGATAATTCTGCATAAAAGCTATTTATTTAATTTAAGAGGAGTTATCCTCCGTTTTTGCCTTTATACTTGGCCATTAAACCCTTAAAACTATTCAGGGATTCACCTTATCAGAAAGAATCTATATTTAAAATTTGAAATACACCGGATAATTCTGCATAAAACCGATTTATCTAATTTGAGGGGGAAATAATTGCTTGCCTCCCCCTTTTATAATAAGGAAAAGAACCCCCTAACTAATCAGATATATGTTTTATCATAATGAACCTATGTCCAAAATTCGAAGCAAATCGGATAATTCTGCGTGAAAAGCCATTTATTTAATTTAAGAGGGATTATCACCCGTCCCCTTCCCCTTTATACTTAGTCATAAAACTCTTAAAACTATTCAGGGATTCACCTTATCAGAAAGAATCTATACCTAAAATTTGAAATACATTGGATAATTTTGCATAAAAATTAATCTATCTAATTTGCGGGGAGAGGGGGTAATTGACCATCCTCCCTTTATTATAAGCAAAAGAACACTATAACTAATCAGAGATACGTCTTATCATAATGAACCTATGTCCGAAATTTCAAGCGAATTGGATAAATTTGCATAAAAAAACTGTTAATTTAATTTGAGAGGTTACGGATTGGGGGGGGGGGGATATCATATGTCCAAAAACTGAACCAAAACAGTTAATTCAGCACGAAAAACCCATTTACCTAAATTAAGAGCCTCCCCCTGATCCCTTCTAAATACTTGGCCAATGAATCCTCAAAATCAATAATAAATTCTCAAAATCAATTCTATGTCCTTTTTTTTCCGGTAACTTTTTTTCCGCTTTTGTAGTTTGTCACTTTTTTCCAGTAACCTTTTTTTCTGTTTACCCACTTGCCTATTTCGGGTGTTTTTTTAAATAAGAATTAATATTAATTTAAAAAATTGTCTGAAAGTAGTCCCTTTAAGGGTGTATTTCGATTCAAACTGCTTATTTTCCGATTTATTTTTAAGTTCATTTTTGCTCGCATATGCATCAAACTGGCAAATTGCCTTATTTAGAAAGTACACAAGTTGCCGTGATTGTCGATTTTTTGATAAATGCAGAAAATATTGCAAAAAATGCAATCAAAAACGGCATTTTGAACAGATTTTTTCGAAGCAGGAGATTTGGGAACGAATAAAAGTGTCATCCTGAGAAGATAATTGTTCATAAATCAAGTTCTAATGAATGGGGTGTAAAATGACATCACACGGCCCCTTGTATATCTCTTTGAAAATCCCCTCAGCAAGTTTCATGTTTCTACTTTTAAAATTGTGTCTGAAATTGTATTGGAAAATTTTGAGGTGTCAAAGGTGAAAAAGCGTTTTTTCGGATACACCCTTAAAGTAGTAGTAAGTAGAAAGTAGTTAGAAATTTGGCGCCCGGGGCGACCTCCCTCCCCCCCTTTCGCACGGTGCTGTTAATATCTTTCCAGAAACATAAATATAAATGAATTATATATTTTCAGACATGCTACTTTTCCGCGGAAACGCGGAATTCCGCTTTTTCGGCGACGAATTTTATTATCCCTGGGATCAATGCAAATATGCATTAAAATTTGATGACATTTATATGTAGGGGGGGGGGTAACGATGAAATACAACAAAAACGCGAGTCAAACGGCGCTAAATTAAGAAAATTTCTTCAAAGGATTGCAGAAAAAACGCAAATTTCTCCAAAGGATCGAAAAAAAAAACTATAAAATCTTCAAACAATCGCTGAAAAAATAACTATTTTCTTCAGCGGATCGCGAGAAAAAAACACGAATTTTGTTAAATTATCACGAACAAGGCGCAATTTTCGTCAAAAAATTGATGGGAAAACTCGACTTTTGTGAACAGGTTGCGGAAAAATACTCTAATTTTGTCAAATAATCGTGATAAATAATCGTATTTTATCGAAAGATGACGGAAAATGCTCCAATTTTGTAGAAAGATCGCAGAAAATACCCAAATTTTGATGAAAGATCGCGGAAAATACGGAAATTTTAACGAAAGATCGCAGAAAATACACATGTCGACAAAAGATCGCGGAAAACACACAAATTTTGACGAAAGATAACGAAAAATGCGCAAATTTTGACGAAAAATCGCGGAAAATATGCACATTTTGACTAAAAATCGCGGAAAATACGTAAATTTTGACGAAAGATCGCGGAAAATACGTAAATTTTGACGAAAGATCGCGGAAAATGCGCATATATTTTACGAAAGATCGCGGAAAATACGCATATGTTGACGAAAGATCGCGGAAAATGCGCAAATTTTGACGAAAGATCGCGGAAAATGCGCAAATTTTGACGAAAAAGCGCGAATTTCGCTAAAGGATTTTGGAGAAATGCAAATTTCATTAAAAAGGCAGTGGGAGAAAAGTGCGATTTTCGTCAATTGGTCGCGGAAAAACGCTAATTTCGTTACAAAAATTGCAGAAAAATGCAGATTTCGCCAAAAGTCTGTGAGGCCGTGAAAGTTCAGCTTTTTTCTTGCTGAGCCTGTAGCATGTCTGTATTTTCCAAACATACCTGGATTTCAAGAATGCTTGAAAGAATTCGAAAGATTAAAATAAATGATCTCTTATAACTATCTTTTTCATAATTTTCTTCTCTGAAGAGGATTTAATATACAGAGCGAAATGCACAATAAAGGAAACTTTAGCACCACAGCAACTAACAACATAATGTTTGTGGAATTAAGTCTATCCTTCAAAGCATGCAAGCATGTGTTTTGTTTTTCCTGGAATTCGCGAGTCCAGTCCCATTTCCAAAAAGAGAGCAAGGAACAGATGGAACTGATTAAGACATCCCCCCCCACCCCCCCTCAAGTGGTGCAGTATTGAAAAACCTGAGACGGCTTTGGCAGCGACAGGAAATGACCATTCCTTTTAGCCTTCGGCTAATTTCCAATAGTATAAATGAATGTCGGCCTTTTCCAAAATGAGTGACCAGTTTTCGATACTGATACTGTTACTGTTACTATGTGGTTTCCCCATTTTTCAAAGTAAATACATTACTGCCGCTTAAATGAGCCAAATTTTTAAATAAAATTTGATTCAATAAAGTGGCAGATTTCGTGAACAAAACAAATAAAATTTTAACTTTAGTTTTGTTTTTTATGATTCGGTTCATAAAAATGGAAATTCTTGTATTTTTGTCATGGCTCTGGGGGGGGGGGGGCGTTAACCCCCAAACCCCCCCCCTCGCTGCACCACTGCAGAACATTGCAAAGTATTCTGTTTTTGGGGCCTCCTGGGCCACCCCCTGAAATCAACACTGGCCAAACCAAATCAGACCACAGGATAACGAGGCTCTGGCCTGTGGAAACTTCTAATGTGTGTGTGTGTTCGTTTGTCCTCTGTGCAGGGCTCAATAAATAGCATTCCCGGGATCCCAGAGAATCTGGAAATCATTTCTGGGAACGTATATTTTTTCGCTCTGGTTCTCGGCCGAAGGAACCTAAGATGTTGCCGTGGCTGCCAGTGGTGCCACAGACGCATTATAATGCATAAATTATGGAAAAAATCACTCTATTGTGGGATGCATGGTAAAATATTATGGAAAAAGGCTGAATTTTGTCAAAGGATTGCAAAAAAAGGCAATTTCTTAAAAAAGTACCAAAAAACAGCTTTCTTCAAAAGATTAGGAAAAAAAGCCTGAATTTTTTCAAAAGATCAGGGAAGCGATGCAAATTTCATTAAAAAATTGTGAAAAAATGGCAGGTTTTGTTAAAACATGATAAAACGGCAGTTTTTATCTAAAGATCATGAAAAAAATGGCAGATTTCATCAACAAATCTTAAACAATGGCAGATTTCGTCAAAATACTCATACATGAATTCTTCTGGGAGCCTACACTTTTCAACTGGGAACCTATACTTGTAATTTTCGAGCCCAGTTATTAAATCAAAAAGTGCAACTTTGTGACATAAGTTTTAATTTATTTTTGTTTGGATGTACGTGAAACAAGCAGGTGTTGTTGTTCAGAAGCTATCTAATTGCATTCATTTTTCTGTTCACCCAATAGATCTTTCAGAACAAGCTGTCAAACTTGGCCTTCTGAACCGCATTTCCCAACAAAAGCAGAAAAACTACTGAAATTAGAGTGAAAAATATGTGATCATGTGATCAAAATGCTTATAATTAAATAGATAATTTAATTATCATAAAATAAAAAACAAAGTTAGATTTGAAATCACCGCTATAATTAGGCTTTCCAATTTTCATATCTTTCCATCAAAAAATGAATTTCTAAATGTGTCAATGTTTTGAGCTTGTTGAGCAGAGAAGTTGAGAACAGCCTGAAAGAATTCCAAACACAATGGTATTCAAGGCAGCACTAACTATAATAAATGTTGCTGTCTGTGTTCTTTGAATTTTCAATGAAATTTTTAAAGTTTTCTCAAATTCTGGAGCTGTTTTTTCCTGTTAGTAAAACAAGTCCTGATTTAACCTTTTAACTCAATATTTTAAATTTTGCTATTTTTTCAATAAAGTTTATTTTAAATTAATAGCTCTTTTTTCAATTGTTGTGATTTTTAGTTTTTTGTGCAGCATGTGGTAACATTTATAAAAAATGTTTTTGATTAAAACAAACTGTTTTAATCTTTTATCCCAATATAATAAATTTTGACACCTTTTAACATTTTTTCCACATAAGTAAAAAGAATCTGATTCCAGTGTTTGTCTTTTAGCCTAATTATAATAAATGTTGTTCTCTTTTCAATAAATTTTATTCAGAATTCGTGTGCGCCAGTATTTAGAGTTTTTTCTTGTCTCACATTCTTTTTTGACAGAGCCAGGCAATGCTGCATAGGTCAGTTTTGTAGAGAAATATTTAAAAAATCTATATTTTTTTAATACACAGCTTCAAAAAAAAATTTTTTTTTCCTTTTTAATTTAAACTACTTTAATTTTTGAGCTGTGGCAATATAAACAGGCCCTGATCGTTTTTACACTGGGGTGGGATAGCTCTTGTTTGGATAAAGGCTGGGCTTTGAAATTTCTACTCATGCAAACCTCTACCCTGTGAAAAGTCCTTCATAAAACATTTTACTTAATAACTTCATTGGAATATAATAAAATTGAGATTTTTCTGTCTGTCAGTTGGTTTTATGTAATTCTCTGAAAACAAGGAGTAAATTTAAATGTCTGAAAGATTTTGCGAATATAAACCAAGTAGAATAAGTCGTAAATTACAGTGCCTTCTGTCACTTTGATTTTATTGGTCTTTGAAGAATCCAAGAAAATGTTTTGTATAATTGCTTGAACTCTTCCCCAATGTAAGGCTTTTTTCTGAAATACAGATATAGTGCTTAGATAAGGCTACTAAATTGGATTGTTTAGTACAAAAAATAAAAATAAAAATAAGAGATATTGAAATTTTTCTGTATTGGTAAATGATGTATTATAGTCTGTTTATATGTCAGATTTACGACCAACTTCAGGCAACTGAAAAAGTGGAAATGTGCTTGTTTTCGGTCTATTTCGAATATTTAAAGGCATGAAAGAATTTTCCTCCATATTTTTAATGTAGGAAACGTACCCATTTTTCATTGGATCAAAGGTGTTTGGTTCCTAGCTTCAATAAAGTCATCAATTCTAGTGTCAGAGTTGTAAAGGTCATTTCAAAATTATTTGAGTGTGTTAATTTTTATAAGATTTCTTTAAAAATCTCTTAATCAGTGTTAATGTCTTCAGACAAAAATGAGGAATATTAATGCAGAGTGATTACAAAAGAATCATCACATTTCCAAAGAGTTTATTTCAGAACATAATTAATAAGGTTGCAGCAAATTATACATAAAAACAAACCGAAAGCATACAAGATTGACGTCCATACTACAGATGTTCAATATGTGCTCCTAGAATGATTCAGCAAATATCAAGGCAAAAGTTTAGTTTGCTCCACACATTACTCAGCATGGTTGCGTCAATTGTTGTGAATGCAGTCATGATGCGGTTCAGCAATTCAGCCAAAGTGGTAGGTAATGGTAATATGTAAATAAAATCTTTTACATATCCCTAAACAAATAAATCACATGACAAAAGGTCGTGTGACCTGGACAGCCATGAAAGCAGTGTCTTGTCATCCTGGTCACATTGACCAATCCATCATTGTGGGAGTTGTCGATTAAGGTAGTCACAAACCTCTTTGTGCCAGTGTGGCAGAACTCCATCCTGTTGGTAAATGAAACTGTTGATATTGTGTTCCAGTTGCAGAAATAACCATAACTGAAGCATGTTCAAGTAGGAAATACCCGACATTATCCTTACCAAAAATGAAAGGTCCATACATTTAGTTAAGAGAAACTGCACAAAAAAACATTGATTTATGTGGAATTACATTCGCTTCCCTCAATTTTATGAGTATTTTCTGTGCCCCATTGTGTCGGTTAATATTGCCCCTAAGATGAAAGTTAGCTTTGTTACTGACAACAAGCTTGTTTTCAAAGTCATTGTCATCCTCTCAGGCTTCTTGCATGTTCTCACAAAACATCTTTCTTTTGACATAATCGTTTGTCTTTAATGCCTGCAGCAGCTATACATGGTCTGGCTTTAATCATAATCTTTTTCTCAAAATTTTCCACACAGTTGGCTGTGAAATGGAAAGTCTGTAGTTAGTGCGATTTGTTGATTTCTTAGGATTACGGATAAAACTCTGACTTGGTTCAATGTTTCTTCAGTAACACTTCGTTGGCCGAAACTTTTGCCTTTACATGACATAAACAACAGATTTCTTTGACCTGTTGATACCAGCACAAAATACTTTGTTGGGTTGGTGGTTTGCATTTGTGTGCCTTCCAGAATGTTCTTTGAACAGTTGTAAGCGATTCACGCTTTGGAAATCCTAGTACACAAAAGCCTTTTGCTGTCTATAGACCCCTTGCACATGACGTCACATGCTGCATCTGGCATCCAAACATAAGGCAAATGTGGTGTTTTCACATTTGTAAACACAATGATTTGCGCGTCATTTTTTAAGTACAGTAGACTCCCTCAAATCCGCAAACCAGAAATCCGCAACTCTCCAAAATCCGCACATATTTTATGGATGTAAACAATGAAACTTTCAATTCACATATTGGGACAAAATTTGATTTTTTTAGTTTTGTATCAATTCCATAGATTTTTTTATTTGTAATTTTCATAATAATATTCTATTCATGTAGGAAGAATAATATTTTTTTGAAAAAAATTCAAGATATTGCTGATCTCACTGGTACTCATAATCTTCTTACCAAATATATTTATGCATTAATCAAGATTTTTTGGTTATTAAGCCTGAATAAACTTGAAAAAAAAAGTCCTTATTTTATGATTTTGATGTAAATTAGTAATGTACTTTTATAAGGCAAGTTTTGTTGAATAATTTTGGAAAAATAAATTTAATCTTTATAATGAATATTTAATCATATACTATTGATTGTTAACTTGAACTTTGCTATTAGTACTTTAATCATTTAAAAAATTATCTATTTTTTTATTATTTTCATTTATTACTTATTTTAATATTTTATTATATTGTAAGCACTCATTATAGTTCCGAATGCGCTATTAATTGCACTTAAATTACTGTTTAAAAAATGTAAACAAAGCAATGACCAGAAATCTGCAAAATTCTAAAATCTGCAAAACCTCTGGTCCCAAGCTGTGCGGATTTGAGGGAGTCTACTGTACTTAGAAAAATAATGTAAAAATAAGAAAAATCAAAATTAAATAGAAAGACCACACATGCTTTAAATGGCAAATGGACAGTTATGATGTTTTGTTTGGGTTCCAGATGTGCACCAGATTAGAGTATCAGCCATAGCTGTGACGTCAATGCAAGGGGTCTATTCGCCATTTTGAATATGATGTTCGCGCAGAAACAATGGCAGGGTCATGATGGGATTCCATCAACAGATGGTTTTCTCATCGCCTCCTATATCCTTTTATTCATTAATTCATTCACTCATAATTTATTTTAATATTTGTTTATTTATTATTTCATAATAAATATTAACTTACCTTTCAATTCCTTTCCAGCCGTTATCAACTTCATAGCATTCAATAATCCATTTAACTTCAATAGCCTTTCGTAATTTCTTTCACAGACTCCATCTTTAATTTCAAACAGCGTCGACAATAACTTATCTCCGACTAATCATACTTTTCCGTAACGATATTTTTCCCGCCAGATGGCGACTTGGAATATCTTAACATTAATCAAATTTTTCATCCGTTTTACCGAATCGATCTTTCGATTCGTACACACGTCGTTTTCTCATTGGCTCGTTTCGTGGGCGTTGATCTCAAACGATGTTTTCAATCCGGCCAGTTTGGTATAAATATACGATGTAGATTTCTAATCTTCGCCGCTTTTATCTTCCTACAAATGGAAGGTTTTTCAAGTCACTGTATTGAGGCTGGCCCTCAATCTGGATGTATTTAGATATACTTGTTTTTAATAAGTTTATTTTTAATTGTTTTTAACCAACGTACTTATGTCAACTGTAAGCTCAACTATCCATATGTTTACCTGTGCTCATGTGATGGAGTTCACCATGTAAAGTCTTCTGTAAAGGCCAAGTCTACTTCTCAAAGTAATCAATAAATACTTTAGTTTTATTTTTGACTTTTGTTTTCTGTTAAAGAGATCAACACCAATTCTGCTCAAACATATTTTAACTTCCACGATTGTGTTAGGTGCCAGCAAAAGCTCCATATGTGCTAATCTGCTACTGTAAGGATATTTTTTCAGCGTATATAGACCTCTAAAGGCTATATTATGCACATTAAGGGGTTATGGGCGGAAGCCTAACCCTGGAAGCCATTTTGAGCAGATCGATCTCGGCAAGCAAGAGTGAAATATTATGTTTTGAAATATCCTGGATTATGTTTGATTTCTTCTTTATGAAAAACTGAATTTTTTTTTGCCGGACTTTATGATTTGCAGAACTTTATTCATATTTTTCAAGAAGTTTAATTTATATTTCTGCCGGACTTTTGTTTACAGAACTGTTTACTTATATTTTGAAGAAGTTTTGATTTATTTCTTTACTGAATTTTTATGATTTACAGAATGAATTAATTACGTTTATATTATTTTATGCTTCAATTATGCTTCTACAATAGACTGTTTTTGAGTTTTACTTTACTTTATCCTATTTTGAAAATTTTTTTGAGAAACTGGACTTGGTTTTTAACAGAGAACCGACGAAAAAGTCGGGGGGGGGGGGGGGGGGGGGCGGTAACACTTAAAAATTTTTTTGCTTGAAAACTTATCCTGAGATTTTTTAAAATGGCCACTAACACTATTGACAAACTAAGTTCAAGAAATTATGCCACATGGGCTTGCGATATGAAGTATTTGTTGATGGAGATAGGCCTATGGGATATAATGCATTTAAAGCAAGAAGCCCCAGTTTTGAGTGTTACTGTCGAAATGGTTAATCAGTTTACCTCCCGTGCAAACAAAGCTCTTTCTTTAATTTACTTGAATATAGAACCTGAATTTAAAAGGTTAATAGAAGATTGTCAAGAGCCTGTTGAAGCATGGAAAAGGTTACACAAAAATTTTCATCCTGACTCATGTACCCATCATATGACCTTGTTCAATGAACTCATGGAAGAAAGGATGCAATATGGAGAGTCCATTAACCTATTCGCCACTCGTTTAAAGATGATTTACTCTGAAATAAAGCTCATAGATGCAAATTTTTCTGAATGTTACCTGACCTACCAATTCTTACAATTTTTATCATCCAGCTTCGACAATCTTGTCCAACAACTCTTAACCAAACCTGAGGCATCTTTTAAGTTTGATCTCGTTGTGGATGAATTGGTTGCAGAGGAAACGAGGCAGAAGTTATGTGATCGGGATAGTGCCAAACAAGTCAGTGTCTCCACTACTGCTAAAGTTACTAAACCCTTTAAGAGCAAACCTCGCTTTAAGAAATCTCAACAGAGGAAATACTGGAGATGCAGGAAGTTAGGCCACATCCAAGTCAACTGCTACGCCAGATCACCTGATCGCCAGTTCCGTCATCCTTCGCCTTCCAGATCCAGACATCCATATTCTTCCAGTAGATCCAGTTCCCGAAGTCGACACTTTCAAAGGTCTCCCGAGAGATGCCAGAGTGACTCATCATGCCCATCTGACGACTCCGACTGTGGTTCCCGAGACTCATCACCTGCTCCTCGACGCTCCAGAGATAGACGCAAGACTCCCAGACAGCCTTCCAGACGACCCTCTCCTCAATTTTCCAGTTGCAGAAGCAGTGGCTCTCGCACGAAACTGTCAGATAGTTCATGTAAGTCGAATCTTTTTGTTTCACATTCTAGTCTTAGTAATGTTGTAAATGATTCGGATTGGATTTTTGACAGTGGTGCAAGCCACCACTTTTGTAACAATAGAAAATTGTTTTCTAAATTTGAAGAGTTAAATGATGAAATGTCTGTTGCTGTTAAAAATGTATTGTTTCCTATTAAGGGCAAAGGGGAGGTCAAACTACATTTTGGTCAAAGAGTTTTTACCTTGTGTAATGTAATGTATTCAGACCAATTACGTAGAAATTTAATTTCGGGTCCCCAGTTGGACCTTAATGGTTTAACTTTTAAAGGAAACAATGGTGAGGTAAAAATCTGTCGGGGGGCGAGTACTTATTTAGTGCTTTTTTAAAAGACCGAATTTACAGGTTATATCCTAAGATTCCAGTTTCTAAGGGTAAATCAGTGAAATTTGAAACCTCTGCTGTTAAACATACTGAGAAAATGTTAATGTGGCACAAAAAGTATGGACATATTAGCCCTTCTTTAATTGCCCATACTAGCCATAAGCAGGGTGTACGAGGATTACCTAACTTAAAAGAAACTATTTTGTGAGGCCTGTAAATTCGGCAAACTTAAAAACATTTCCCATAAACACAACAAAAATATTCGGTCTAATAATCCACTTGAATTGCTGTATGCAGATTTGTGGGGTCCCTGTCACATAGAAGGTAGAGGTGGTGAAAAATACTTTTTATCAATTATCGACGACTTTTCCCGCCGTGTGTCAGTCTACCCCTTAAGGCTTAAATCCGACACCTTTTGATGTCATGAGAAAGCACATTTTGAGGGCTGAGAACTACTTGAACAAAAGGGTTAAAAGTTTCAGGACGGACAATGGTGGGGAATTCGATAGTATTTCTTTCAAAAATTTCTTTGAAGAAAAGGGTATACACCACGAATTTACCAACGCGTATATTCCACAATAAAACGGGGTTGCAGAATGTTTCATGGCAACTGCGACTGATGGAATAAGAACTTTGCTCATTGACAGTAACTTAGACCCAAAATTTTGGCCAGAGGCACTTAAATATTTTGCCTATTCATGGAACAGAATTTGTCCAAAGCTGTTAGGAAAGACTCCATTTGAGCTTTACGGGAATAGAAAGCCGTCTGTTAGGCATTTAAAGTCTTTTGGAACTGAAGCTTATGTTAAATCGCCAAAGCAAAGGACATGGAAACTCGAAGCTCGTGCTAGAAAAGGAATCCTTGTAGGATATGCTTTCCGCACAAGGGGTTACCGTATTTGGATTCCTGAGACAGATGAAATAGTTGAGTCCTCTAATGTTTGCTTTAACGAAAGTTCTGTTGGTCTTAAGCGCAGTGGTAGCTGTGCTGGGCACCGATGATTATGCCCTCTTTTCTCCCAAGGTTGCGGTCAATCGAGATGATGCTGTCGAAGATGAACCTGAGGTCATCCCAGGTCCTTCCAGCAGTTCTCAAGACTACCCACTTGGGGGGGAGGGGGACATTGATTCGGGGTCCAGTACCAGTAGCCTACCAACTATTCCCTTACGTGAAGATGTTAGTTGGATAAGAAAGCCTGTAAAACGTAAGAAGGAAAACAGAACAGACGTTTATTACTACGAGCTAGGAAAAACCAATAGGTTACGTTCCTTGAACGAAGTTCGTAAATACTGTCAGGACAACAACATTTTATTCAAGCCTGAAATTTTTTATTTTAAAGGATCCAATTCCTATTGCGGCATTATTCCTATTCCCGTGGAATCTGAAACATCAGAAAGTGAGGACGAAAGTTCAAGTGAGTTAAATTTTTCACGTTTTTCAGCATGACTATCAGTTAACTCTGATACCCCCCGTACATTTAAACAAGCATGCAAATCGGAACAGAGCTCGATCTGGTGGGAAGCAATGGGTGGCAGTCAGTTCGTCGACAATCACTTCGTCGACACCACTTCGTCGACATATCATTTCGTCGACAGGTACACTTAGTCGACATATCATTTCGTCGACAGGTACACTTAGTCGACATATCATTTCGTCGACAGGTACACTTCGTCGATATATCATTTCGTCGACATGTACACTTCGTCGACATATATTTCTGATGTGTATTGCACATAAGTATTAATGTATTAATCACTAGATGGCGCTGGTTTAGGCGTTTCAGTAATGAATAACCTACAAAAATAGTTAATTGTTAATATTATTTTATTTAGAATCAACACTTATTAATTAAAGCATCTAATGAAACAAAATAGATGGTTAAAAAAATTAAGCAATTGATATATCAATAACGAATGAAATATTTATAAAATTAATTAATTATTCAAGCTAATACTTAATTGCTGTACCATAGGATTAATATTTTAATTATTTTAGATTGATTATTTAAAACGGGCGATTATTTTAGATGGACGATTTTTATGCGTTTACGAATAAGAATGAAATGATGAATGTGTTGATAAATATCCAATTTGAATTTGACAACAGCCTCTACATACTTGGATAAAAAAGTAAAAGTTCCTTTATCCTTTGAGGAGAAAGCACTTCTATTAATTAAATGCTGAAATTATCGAATGACACCAGAACTTAAAAGCAAATTTATTTCAAAACAGACAAATGCTTATCTTCGCGTACTTGATGAAAGAAAATTTTCATTTCAAAATTCTGGTGTCAATGTGACATTTTTCAATTAAAATTAAGTGGTATATATTTTATACCACTGCCCTTCAAGGGGTTAAATATTAAAATTTAATGTAGTATTTTTAATGAAGATATTTGTAAATCTTTTCTCAGGATACAAAGTTTATAAAACAGTAATTAAAATAAATTATTGTTTCCTATTTGAATTAATTACCAAATATTTTTTATTTTTGAGAATATCTCATACATTCTTTATATAAATACATTTAAATTATGAATGGTTCTGTTATTGATGAAAATTATTTTAAATTATTTTTTTTTCCAAACCAAATTTTTAATGTGTTTTAATTAATATTTTTTTTTCCGCAATGTAATTTTTTTGGGGGGGGGGGGGAGATAATGCATTTTTAAAACAAAAATTTGATGGAGTACTTGCTCATATACCTCCTCTTGGTGTACCCTGGAAACATTTTTTTTTGGTCTAAGGTATGGGCGACGTTAATATTTTTGTTTTATAATAATTTACACAAAATCCATGTGTCCACAAATAAAGTTATCAACGAAAGATAAATTACATACAATGTGTAGACGAAATGCTATGTCGACGAAGTGTACCTGTCGACGAAATTAAATGTCGACTAAGTGTACCTGTCGACGAAATGTTATGTCGACGAAGTGTACCTGTCGACGAAATTAAATGTCGACTAAGTGTACCTGTCGACGAAGTGTACCACTCCCGGAAGCAATGATGCGTGAAATGCAGGTAATGAGAGACCGTGGGGTTTGGCATTTGGCTGAGTTACCAGCACATGTTACGCCAGTAGGTTGCCGGTGGGTTTACACGACAAAACGGGATGAAAATGGACGGATAGCCAGGCACAAAGCGAGGCTTGTTGCCTAAGGGTTCAAGCAAATAAAGGGCGAGTCCTACGAAGAGACTTTCAGCCCTGTTGTGAACTTTGGCATTATCCGATTCTTTTTCTCCCTTCTTGTATCGTGTAGTGGGTGGTCACACACTCAGTGTGACGTGACCTGCACCTACCTGTATGCACCACTGAGTGAGGATGTGTATATGCAACAACCACCCGGATTCTCTGAACCAGGCAAAGAGCATCTATATTGCAAACTAGATCGTGCTTTGTACGGATTGCACCAGGGTGGTAGAGAATGGTTTACAGAAATACATAAAACTTTTTTGACATTGGTTTTAAGAAATTATCATCCTGTAATTGCATTTATATTTTTAATTCCAATATTTTATTACTTTTATACGTGGATGACATTGTGATCTTTGGGAAAACTAAAAAACTTATACATAATATTTTACTTAAATTAAAAGCTAGGTTTGATATAAAAGAACTTGGAACAACAAAAAGACTACTTGGTGTTGAATTCGAGGATACTCCGACAGGAGTTGTGATTCACCAGAAAAACTACATCCAAGATGTATGTAATAGGTTCAGCTCTTTTAAAGTTCCTGTTTCTTCATTACCTATCAGTAAAGGTATAATTTTCTCAAGATCCAGTTGTCCCGTATCTGATGCTGAAATAAAGGAAATGTCACATCTGCCCTACCGTAATTTACTGGGTTGCCTTGCCTTTGTGGCTAACCGTACTCGACCTGACCTTTGCTATGCCATGAATGTTTTAAGTCAGTTCCAAGCAAACCCTGGTATAGTCCATTGGGACGGGTTACTTAGATTGCTGGGATATTTAAAAGCAACTATGCATTACAAGCTGAAACTCTCGTGCAGATCTAATGATCTCGCAATTTTTACTGATGCTGACTTCGTGGCTAACCGCGATGACCAGACTTCGATCGGCGGTCAAATAGTCATGCTTGACGAAGCTCCTGTCGATTGGCGCACTTTTAAACAAAAGTGCGTTTCTTTATCGACTATGGAGTCTGAGTTCGTTGCAATGACTGAGGCCGTCAAGAACCTAGTCTGGTTTGACCGGATACGCCGCAAATGTGTACAGGAAGGGATCATACCTGTACTAGGGAGGACAGCTGTAATGAATGCAGATAATCAAGCCGCAATCGACTTTGTTAAATCCCCAGTAGAAAATTACAAGTCAAAGCATATTGATGTAAAACTCTTTTTTATAAGAGATCTTTTTAATAGGGGGGAATTTTTACTTAATCACGTGCGTAGCAGGTCAAACTTGGCAGATATTTTTACCAAGCCATTGTCTAAATATGAAATACTTAACTTTATAAAGATTCTATTTCTAAGTGATGATGTAAAATAGTTTTAAATCCATATCATATATAAATTTTTCATGTATTTCATATTCAAATTTTTCTATATAACGTACCTAATTTAATCTGGTAATTTTTTTTTGTAACATGTTAAGCTTTTTGTAACTACACTATTCCTTAAAAATTGTAAATTTTGTTTAAAAAGATAAGTGTAGACATCTGCTATTGTTACTGTTAACTAACCAGCATCATTAATCAGCATAGATAACCAGCTATCTTGATCATGTTATAAAGTTTTAAATTGTTAAACTGTACTCAAATGTTTAAAAAATATTTTTAAAGTGATTTCTTTTTAAACCAATAGCTTTTAATTTATAAAGAAATCTTATTTTTAAAGTGTTTGTACTTGTGTTTATACAATTTTTGTTTATATGTATATAATTAATTTCTGTTTGTTCATTCTAGGCATCTAGGGCCAACAGCCATTTTTTGTGAGTGCATGATTTCCAGGTACCGGAAGATTGTCAGGAGTATAAATGAGTCCCTAATTCATATTATTGAATTTGAATGTTAGAGTTTCTGAAAAAGACGTTGTGTTGTCCCTTAGGACTAGATGCCTGGAGTTCAAGTTTATAATGAAAATGAAAAATTTTTTTTTTGCATAAATTTTCCTTTTTGTCAATTGTAATAAAGATTTATTTAAATATTGTGATCAAGAAATCAACTAAAGCTGGTTGTAACATTTCCAAATTGGAAATTGTTAGCTTTTTGAAATGGTACGTCATATTCATTTTATTCTTTCATACTTTAAATTTTGAAAAGTTACTATTTGCATCTTTTAGAGATTAACTTCCATGCTTGGCTTTTTTAGTGATCTCCATTTTAGGATATGCTAGCCTCTGTCACTGGATTGAGAAATTTCATGTGCCAATTAATTTTTGGAAAGTTAATTAGTTTAGCAAATATTTTAAACTTTTCTATTCTTCAAAAATTTCATTATTAACTTGTTCAAATTGTTAAATTATTCAAATTGTTAAATTATTCAAATTGTTAAATTATTCAAATTGTTAAATCATTTAAATTGTTAATTTATTTAAATTTTTCTTGTTAAATTGCTTAAATTGTTAAATTATTTAAAAATTGTTAAAATTTTTCAAGTTCGAAGTGTTTAGGCTTCATTTAAATTTTTCATGTTCGAAGCATGTTTAAAAGGCTTCGTTTAAATTTTTTCTGACTTCAATTGTTGAAGTTGAGTGTTTTTCACATTTTTCAACTATTGTAGTTGTTTCACTTTTTGAATTCAGAAATGAACTAGACGAAATTTCAATTCCCTAAATTTTTTTGAGATTAAATCTTGACCTTGATCCGGTTAATGAGGTACTCCTAATTGACATAGTATTGAGGTATTACTAACTAACAAAAAAAAAAAAAAAAAAAAAAAAAAAAAAAAAAAAAAAAAAAAAATTCAGTTTTGTCTTTTGATTTTGTGAATGTAAATGTGATATCTATGGATTTTTCAATCCTTTGCTCTTTGAGTTCACTTGTAACTCTTTATTTATAGAGGCATTGAGAGGGGGGGGGGGGCATTGATGGGATTCCATCAACAGATGGTTTTCTCATCGCCTCCTATATCCTTTTATTCATTAATTCATTCACTCATAATTTATTTTAATATTTGTTTATTTATTATTTCATAATAAATATTAACTTACCTTTCAATTCCTTTCCAGCCGTTATCAACTTCATAGCATTCAATAATCCATTTAACTTCAATAGCCTTTCATAATTTCTTTCACAGACTCCATCTTTAATTTCAAACAACATCGACAATAACTTATCTCCGACTAATCATACTTTTCCGTAACGATATTTTTCCCTCCAGATGGCGACTTGGAATATCGTAACATTAATTGAATTTTTCATCCGTTTTACCGAATCGATCTTTCGATTCATACACATGTCGTTTTCTCATTGGCTCGTTTCGTGGCCGTTGATCTCAAACGATGTTTTCAATCCGGCCAGTTTGGTATAAATATACGATGTAGATTTCTAATCTTCGCCGCTTTTATCTTCCTACAAATGGAAGGTTTTTCAAGTCACTGTATTGAGGCTGGCCCTCAATCTGGATGTATTTAGATATACTTGTTTTTAATAAGTTTATTTTTAATTGTTTTTAACCAACGTACTTATGTCAACTGTAAGCTCAACTATCCATATGTTTACCTGTGCTCATGTGATGGAGTTCACCATGTAAAGTCTTCTGTAAAGGCCAAGTCTACTTCTCAAAGTAATCAATAAATACTTTAGTTTTATTTTTGACTTTTGTTTTCTATTAAAGAGATTGACACCAATTCTGCTCAAACATATTTTAACTTCCACGATTGTGTTAGGTGCCAGCAAAAGCTCCATATGTGCTAATCTGCTACTGTAAGGATATTTTTTCAGCATATATAGACCTCTAAAGGCTATATTACGCACATTAGGTCATTCCATTTTAAATCAACAAATTTTCAAAAAAGTTGTTGCATCACCATTTTTAATTTTGATAAAAATTTGCATGTCCATTCCCCATGTTTCCTATACCTCAAAAAAATATATTTCTTGTTTTTAAAGAAATTATTTTTGATAAATAGGCCAACTTTGTCGTTTGGCAACAGTAAACATTTGGTATTTTAAGGCCTTGTCTTTTGAACTGCAACTTTTTTTCTAACAAAGTTATAGAGCACAGCCATATCTCATTGCAAAGCTAAGAGAATGATCTTTTTCCATATAGTATCAATAAATTTGTGATTTAAAAACAAAGCATATCTTTTCAAGGTCAAAGTTAGCGATACAAAATTGATTTTTTATCATTTTTGAAAATTTAAAAAGTCATGAAGGGCTTGGAATAAAAAGCCCTCCTTTTTTTCTTACATTCATATATGGATAGATACTTATTGTATTAAAAAATTTGTCTTGTTACTCTGTCCCCTTCACAAGATATGGCCCTCCAAAGTTGCACATTTTCTAAAAAATCCAGTTTTCAATGCTAAAAAAATTAATGTGGGGGGCAAAGTAAAATTTTTTGTACTTACCTGATCTCAAGTATTTCATACCAGCTTTCAAACAAAAAAAAGATTGCTTTGTTATTCAAAGGCATTTGGGAGCTTTAGGGGGTCTGATTTTTCAAATAATTGCTCTGAAACGACAATTTTTTTCATGCTTCCTGATATTAGTTTTTTGTGAAAGATTGTTAATTTTATATGTTGAAAACAGCTAGAAAAGGCAAAGAAGAATTATCAAAGAACTAATTTAAACTTTAATAAGCTAATTTAAGAAATTTAACACCTGAAGAAATAGAATAAAACTGAACTCTCAAAGCATGCAAAAGTATATTGTTCAGTGTTTTGCTCTCTCTCGGAAAAGAGTTGATAAATGTTCACTCATCTCAGATGTGATATTATGGCATCTTCCTTGTGCTGACCATAATTCTGACGGAGTTAGAATTTTTAAGATGTCTTGAAATCGAATCCAAGTTTGGTTATCTTGACGTGATATTTTAAATGATGTTCCAGGTCCTGGTGGGATTATTTGTCTAGAAAATTTTTTTCATGGTATGTACAAACAGTTTCAATGCTTTTACATCCAATTCTTAAATGTAGTAAAGTTTTATCCTCTTCTTCATCACTATATTTTGAAATATTGGTTATAGTTGACTGTCTACTATAACTTAAAATGTTACAATCATCTTTCTTAAAAATACCTACAGAACATTTACGGTTATGCATAATTTACTATTTATATGTAGAAAGACCCATTTAAGAACTCTTTATATGTAGAAAAACACATTTAAAAAAAAACTTTTATGTTAATGAAGAAAAGTGCTTTACCAAAATATTCTGTAAATATGTACTGGATCTTGAAATGAAAAAATAAAAAGATACATTAAACACTGAAATATCAAGAATACAACAGGAACACTTACTTAGCAACTTTCCAGAGTTAAAGAATCAACTGAGCAGTTGCATTGCAGTGACATCATTATGCAACTCTCTTACTCAAATGTCTTACTCTGATGTTATTGGACAGTTGTATTCAATAATATGTGAGCAGTAGCACTGGGCCGATGTAAGAATTTCTTAAATCGATTTATCACCCATCCTACATCGCGATCTAGGGCTAAATCGCGATTTAGCGATTTTACGTTTAGACTATGAAAACCCATTTTTTTTATTTATAGAGACAAAATACAGTATTTATTAACACCCCCCCCTTTATCTTTTCTTGAGCTATATAGTATACAGTTATTTTTCTAAATTTTTTGAAAACAGTTATTTACATAATAAACACAAAAAAATTTAATCTCATTCTATTATAGACATAAGACTCAAATAGATACATTGATAAACATCTTTTATAATAATTTCAATAAATAGATTTTTTTAATAGGAGGAGTATGTAATTTAATTTGAAGTGAAAACATTAGGACTGGGCGATATAGAGATTTCTTAAACCGATTTCTCATCCATCTAACATTGCAATTTAGCACTAATTTTATCCTCTATAATACAAAACCTATCATTTAATTTTTAGTAACAAAATACAGGCTTTATGCCCCCCCCCCCCCCCCCCCACTTGTATTAATTTACACTGGTGTCCAAAATTTAAGCATAATTGGTAATTAAGTAATTATTTTTAAGTAATGAAAGAAATATGAATCGGAATGTGCTGAAACTCCAGGTGTGTAAACAAAATAGTATGCGTCGCATATTTTCGCGAAGAGTTTTCCCCGAAATCGAACAGGGGACCGTCAACAAATTGAAAAAGAACGAAGATCTTTTGGATAACCCTGTCAAAACTAATGTAGCAAAAGCGTTCAAACTGCACATTATGATTAATTGGCTTATTGTAATGTACTGTGTTAATTTTTACAAGGATAGCATGTATACTCGTAGAGAAATTAAGGTTTTTATAAAAACAGTCCTAAGTTTTTTGCTTATAATTTGCAGAGTTCTTAATATAAAATAGTGTTCTTTTTTGAAAAAATGACAAACATCATTGTACACAATACCCTGTCATCAGAATTAAAAAATGATAAAAATTGTATGACAAATGAGCAGGTTTACTAAATAATTTTTTACTGTTCATGCGTGAACGCTACTAAAATTTCATTTGCATATTATGCTAGTTAAATGTATAGAGCAACTTTTGTGAAAGTCTCAAA
This sequence comes from Maratus speculifer, assembly GCA_964019185.1. Taxonomy (NCBI): domain Eukaryota; kingdom Metazoa; phylum Arthropoda; class Arachnida; order Araneae; family Salticidae; genus Maratus; species Maratus speculifer. Next base: position 73,868,190 of record OZ025293.1, read on the forward strand.
AACATATCTTAAAAATTCTGAAAATTATCGTTGATAGAATGAACTCAAAATCCTTTATTCCCTAAATGAAGCAAAAAGATGAGGGGCTGTATCCATATTCCATTGTTTAGTGCCTACACAATATTGCACGTACAACTATATTTAGGTAAAACCCCTGATTATTTTGCTTCCTTTAGGAATAACGGATTTTGAGTTGATTCCATAGGCTCCCATTTTCAGAATTTTCAAGCTATGTTTTTGAAACTTTTACAGAAGTTGCTCTATACATTTAGCTAACACAATATGCAAATGACATTTTGATATCGTTGATGCATGCGTAATGAAAAATTATTTACTAAACATACTCATTTTTCATACAATTTTTATTATTTTTAAATTCTGATGACAGGGTATTGTGTACAATGATGTTTGTCATATTTTCAGAAAAGAACATTATTTTATAATAAGAATTCTGCAAATTATAAGCAAAAAACTTGGAAAAATTTAGGACTGTTTTTATAAAAACCTTAATTTCTCTTCGAGTATACATGCTATCCTTGTAAAAATTAACACAGTACATTACAATAAGCCAATTAATCATAATGTGCAGTTTGAATGCTTTTGCTACATTAGTTTTGACAGGGTTATCCAAAAGATCTTCGTTCTTTTTCAATTTGTTGATGGTCCCCTGTTCGATTTGGGGGAAAACTCTTCGCGAAAATATGTGACGCGTACTATTTTGTTTACACACCTGGAGTTTCAGCACATTCCAATTCATATTTCTTTCATTACTTAAAAATAATTACTTAATTACCAATTATGCTTAAATTTTGGACACCAGTGTAGTATTTAATTGTTCAAATAACTAAAAATTATATATTTTACACACACACACACAAAAAAACAACAAAAAAAAAAAACTGAATGCCTTTTTTTTTTTAAGTAGTGATCTATTTTAATATTTTTTATAAACTCATCATTAAAGAAATAAAATGAAAAAGGATTTTTTTCATTGTGTCTGACTTGTTTTGAATGCTACAACCTAAATTACTTGAGTAGGGAAGCCTGGGGGCAACTTCCCATAACACGCTCAAATAGTACTTCATTGCTAATACCATGCATGCACTTGTGTTTTACAGACACTGAGTTGAAAACTTATTGAAGTAAGACAGAAGCAGATTCACTGATAAATTTAGCTGTTCATTTACCATCAGAAGAATAGTAGTATAAAAAAAGAGGGGGGGGGGGAGAGAGGGAGAAATTTGAGAAAAAGGGTGCATTTTTTTTTTAAACTTTTAGATTAAAAAAAATGTGTTTAATATAAATGTTGACATTCATATAGTGAATGGAGAAAGATTGAAAGGCCACATTACCAAAGTTGCTGATTTTTTTAGATCGTTGGCCCCTGTAAGATTAGTAATAAAACATAATCTTAAATATATATATATATATCTTTATAATGACAAAAAAAGCAGAAAACCGCAAATCTACAGAAAAATTCATTGAATGCTTCCTCATTCTGCTGTAAAAAACAAATTACCTAAAACATTACAGAACCCTCTTAAAATATTCTTAATTAATTAAATAGTTAATTAAAACTAAAGTATTCTAATGCTACGCAAACATATGAAAAAGATTTTTTCATCAAAATAATGCATAAAAATATAAACTAAGAATGGGTTAATTTAGATTTTAACCTTAAGACTTTTTTTTACTTTTCTCAGACATAAATAGTGTATCATTTACAAATAAAACACAATAAAATGTTATTTAGATTTTAATTAATAAATAAATGTGTTTTTAATGCACTACACACATCACATACAGTTGGCATCTATACTGGTGAATGTATTTCGCATCATTAAATAGTATATCTTGGGGGGGAAATAATCCAAGAGCTGAGCATGCAACAGAAATTGAATATTAAAGATACTGAAATGTCCTTGAAATCCATTTGCAACCAATGTGAAAAAAGAAATAAATTATTTGAAATGCATGTGGGATCAAAGCTGATGAATATATTTTCCAGAATAAAGCTATATTTCTTGAAAAAATAATCAAACTGAATATACTAAAAGCCCATGGCAAAAAAAACCCCGCAATATTGAAAATACAAAAATGTCATCGAAATCTGCTTGCATCCAATAGATAAAAGAATTAACCAGTTCTCTAATTAGATGTAATCAATGTAGATATGCATATTTTGATGAAAAAAACTGTATTTCACTTGGCGATCAATAATTATTATTTTAAGTCGTCACTTGGCGAGTGATGACTAGAGTGGCAATAGATGACCAGCAAATTACTTGAAATGCATGTGGAATCAAAGCTGATAAATCTATTTTGCCAAAATAAAACTGTATTTCTTAAAAAAATAATCCAACTGAACACGATAAAAGAACTCGGCAAAAAACCGAAATATTGAAAATACAGCTATGTCATTGAAATCTGTTTGCATCTATTAGGAAAAAGAAATAACCACTTTTTTAATTAGATGTAATCAATATAAAAATGCATGTTTCCATGAAAAAAACTGCATTTCACTTGGCGATTGAAAATAGATTTTTTAATCGCTACTTGGTGAGTGACGACTAAGGTGGCGATCGATGTCCAATAAATTTACTTGAAATGCATGTGAAATCAAACCTGATGAATTAATATATTTTCCAAAATAAAACTTTTATTTCTTGGAAAAATAATTCCAACTGACCACACTAAAAGAACATGACAAAAAACCAAAATATTGAAAACCCAGCAGCAGAAATTTTTTCTGCAGTCTGCAACACAAGTAAAAACTTAAAAAACAGTCTACAGACCAATCCCTCGCATTACATTATATGCACTCAAACCTCCTAAGTATTTGTGATAGACAAAAGAAAAGTATATTTTTAAAAAGAAGTTGTCTTTGTTCTCAGAATTTTTAACACCTCATACATTGGGGGGGGGGGTCCCCTTTGACGAAACCTGCTGTTTTTTTTCGCGATCTCTTGAAGAAATTTGCCGTTTTTTCGCGATTTGCTGAAGAAATTTGCGCCGTTTTTTCGCGATCTCCTGAAGAAATTTGCCGTTTTCTCTACCTTTTAAAGAAATTTGTCTTATTTCGTGATTTTTTTTTTTTTTAATGAAATTTGCAGTTTTTTGGATTTTTTAAAGAAAACTGCCGTTTTTTCGCGTTCTTTATAAGAAATTTGTCTTTTTTTCGTGTTCTTATGAAGAAAAATTCCATTTTCTCGTAATTTTTTGAAGAAATTGCCATTTTTCGCGATTTTTTGAAGAAATTCGCCGTTATTCCGTGATCTTTTACGAAAATTGCCGGTTTTACGCGAAATTGGCCTTTTTTTCGTGATTTTTTTAAAAGAAATTTGCCGTTTTTCGTGATTTTTTGTCGAAATTAGCCGTTTTTTTTTTTTTTTTTTGCAATTTATTCATAAAATTTCTTTTATTTTTTGACAAAAACTGCCGTTTTTTCGTGATTTTTTGAAGAAGTTTGCCTTTTTTTGCGATGTTTTGAAGAAACTTGCTGCTTTTTTCGTGATCTTTTGAAGAAATTTGCCTTTTTTCGTGATTTTTTGACGAAATTTACCGTTTTTTTGCGATCTTTGAACGAAATTCGCGTGTTTTTCGCGATCTATGACGAAATTGATTTTTTCTCGAAGACTATCGAAATTCGCGATGCATTTTATGCCCGAAATTTTGGATTTAGGACAGAATTTTTTAAATTTTTGCTAAATTTTTAAAAGTTAAAAAATAGTTTGTCTCAGCGTTGCGCCGATTTTGTTCCCGGGATTGAAAATACAGCTAAATTATTGAAATCTGTTTTGCATCCAGTAGGGAAAAGAAATAACCACTTTTCTAATCAAATGTAATCAATGTAGAGATGCGCATTTCCATGAAAAAATCTGCATTTCACTTGGCGATCTGAAAAAAAATTTTTATCGCCAGTTTTATATCTTTAATTACTGCATGGCAAGTGTCGGCCGCTAATTTTTATCTGTATTAAATCAAAGCCTGCTACATCGATTTAACACATAGGGGGCGATATGGGCGGCTCAGCCCCCCCTAAAATATTTTGACTCCCCCCCCCCCCCCTCAAAAACATTCCAAGGTCACTCAATGAATTTCTGTTCCGAAAATCTAAATGAAATTCTGTTCAAAAATCTAATTTAGTTTTGAGACCCTTTCACAGTTTTGCAGAATTACTAAATTGTATCTAAAATAAGCGTTTCAGCACTCCCTCATCCTATTTGTACATATGAAGCTAACATGATGTTTAATTTTTCAAAAATCAACTCAAAATTTTCATCATGTACTTTTTAAGCATAAAATGAAGTTATTACAACAGTTTAATGAGAAACATAGTATCTACAATATGAATATGCACTAATTTTTCTTTCTGTGTCAGAGAAAGATAAAAAACAAATACCCCCCCCCCCCCCCCTCAAAGGCATAAATAGTGAATTAATAAAAAAAAAAAAAAAAATGTTTTTTGGATTTTAATTAATAAATAAACACAGTGTTGAATTCAGACACTGTTCTCCGGGAGGTATTTCTGTGGCTCCAAAAGGGGGGGGGGGGGGAGAGAAATTACACATTTTCACCATTAAAAATACAGAATTTCCGGGGGAGGGACCCTCTTAATAAATGCGTTAGTAATACACTACACACATCACATGTAGTTGACATCTATGCTAGCAGTAGCGTATCTAGACTTATCATTTCAGAGGGGGCTGACATAATATATATGCAGTGAGAAAGTGTAGTTAACACCCTCTCATTTGAGTTGTCATGGAAACATATACATTTCCTAGTTCGCACATAGTAACGTATCAAACCAATGATTTATTTATAATAATTCTGTATTGTAAAACAATTGGAGAAGTTGAAAGAAAATCCAGATAATCATCTTATCACCCAGGAAAATATGGGTAAATATCTTGTTTTAATTTGCAACATTGTTGAAATTACTGTAATGCAACAGAATTTTTGGATTTCTACCCAAAAATTTTAGTTCTTTTTTTTAAAATGAGTATTTTTCAGAAGATAACCATTGAATGTTAAAAGTGTATTTCTGTTAAGTTATTTTTATCTTTTTGCGGCGTAGGAACTTAAAAAAAACAGGGGGAGCTGGAGCATCAGCGCCGTGCGAAAATAGGAGGGCGAATGAGGCAGTCGCTCCGGGCGTGGAAATTAAAAAAACCCCAAATTTATACTACCAACGCCATTTTTTGGCCTGTCAGAAGAAAAAGATGGGGGGAAGCAGCTCCAAATATGAAACTTTGCCCTAAGCGCAGTTTTTTCTTCGCACGCACCTGCGGAGCATATTGTTAAAAGCTAGTGGCGAGGATCATTTCATTCGTAATTTCATTCATTTCGGAGGATTTCTTGTGTTGCACTTTTCACAAACAAGAGTATAGAATAGAAGCATATCAAAAGATCACCGACTTTTTAATCCAGTTTAAATAGTAATGCATTAAATATATTCGATATACTTGATGACACTTAATTTATGGACGATACCGAATAAAATATTCAAATTTCAGGCTTCTTCCACTCCCATTTACCAAAAATTGAAGTTTTATTTCTGTTGTTTGGCTTACAAATTCTTTACAATATCTTCCAAATCAATTTTAAAGGCGTCTTTACAAATATGCAATAGCATCAAGTGTTTGAGTCTATATTGATACCAGAGTTTCCCCAGAGGGTTTCAGGGGGGCGCTCCACACCTCCTGCCCTTTAGTTTAAAAAACAGTGCCCCTCATCCGAACAATTAGCGCCCCTCTTGTTGCTCATTCAAAAAAATAGCACCCTTCTTGCCCCACATTTGAAAAAAACGCATCCCTTTAGCGACAATGACGACGCGCTATAGCGCGTAACTTACGTAAAGAATTGGTGACGGAAACAGGGTTCGCACAGTTGTACCACTAAATTTTAAGAGTATTTTCAATGTGTTTCACTGCAGAAAAATATCGTAAAATTTGTGAATGAAGGTGGGGATTACGAATGTCGTGGTTTAAAAATTAAATGTAAATTTTCTTATTTTTAATAGTGGTGCCAGAGTCCTTGGAAATTCCAAGGAATGTGCGAACCTTGCGGAAAGCAAAAAATAGACCTTATGCGTCCCACGAGATGCGTACTTTCGTCGAAAAATCGCGAAATAACGACTAATTTCTGGCAAAATTCGCGAAAAATGGCTAATTTCGTTGCAATATTTCGAAAAAATGGTTGAATGGTTCTTCAAAAGATTGTAAAAAGACGACAAATTTCGTACAAAAAAATCGCGATAAAACGGAAAATTTTATCAAACGATTCGCGGAAAACGGCAAATTTTGCAAAAAGATCACTAAAAACGGCAATTTTCGTCAAAACATCGCGATAAAACGGCAGATTTCGTAAAAAGATTTGCGAAAAAGCGGCGAATTTCGCCCAAAAATCGCAATAAAACGGTCAATTCTGTCAAAAAATTCGCGAAAAACGGCAAAATTCACCAAAACTTCGATAAAAAACGTAAAATTCGTCAAAATATTCCGAAAAAACGGCAGATTTTGTCAACGGAAGATCGCGAAAATATGTAATTTCGTCAAAGTGGCACAAAAAAGTTAATGCCAGAAGTGAGTTTTTCTGTTCTAAATACTAATTTTCCAGCTTCAAAATTGTATTTTTAATGCTTAAAAAGCGGATTTTCCTCATTCAGAATCAGGGGCGTGCGAAAAGAAAATTGCACCCAAGGCATAATTAGAATTTGACGCCCCCCCCCTTTCTCCCAACTTTTTCTTGTGACAGTTCAAAAATGACGTTTGTGGAATAACTTTGGCGCCCCCTAAATTTTCGTGCCCGGGTCATTCGCCCCCCCCCCCCACCCTTTTTCTGTTCAAAATCCACTTTTGACTGTCGAAAACTTTCTAAATGTGATTCCTGAAAGCACCCGTTTATTAAACAAAAAGAACACTTTATTTAACAAATATATTCTTTTTTTTTTTATTGTCTTTTTCAATAAATCCGTCTTGCCCCTTTTTAAAAGAAATGCGAACAATAGTGATATCGTTATCTTCTACACTCAACTAAGCATTATTTCCTAATTAAATTTGTATCGTGCACATTTATTTTTAAAAAAGTAAATAAAATTTCTCTTAATAGTTTTAAAAAATTAATATTGGTTTCATCAAAGGATCGCGGGAAAAAGCGCGTTTCGTTAAAGAATCGCGGAAAAAAACTTACGAATTGCAACAAAACTGTAATTTTGACAAAGGATTGTGGAAGCAACTATTAATTGCATCAAAATGTAGCAGATGAAAGCGTAAATTTTGTCAAAGTACTAAGAAAAAATGCGAATTTTGTCAGAGTCACAGAAACGATGCAAATAAGAATCGGAAAAATCCCTGTCGGCTTGGCCTATAGGCGGAGGTAGATTTCGAAGAGTACTCATTTCAACAACAAAAAATAAAATATGATTAGAGCTGAATCCAGTTTAACAATTTTCTTTGGCCGCTTTTGAAAAAATTTTAATTTATTTTTATGTAAGAACTGGTTTTTATCAAAATCATCTTAAAGAAATTCGGCTCAAATGCCCATTTTGACAACATATTTTGAAATATATTCTGACGTTATTATTAAAAAATCGACCAATATGCAAATTATATAGTTCCTAAATAACACAAACTGTCAATTGAATGCTTTAGAAAGCAAAATCGAATTTAAAAATGAGTCATAAAATAACCAATTTGTTATTTGAATGCATCCTAAATTCTTAAATCATGATCGCTTTGGGAAAGGGGGTAGCGGGTTAAGGGGGGTCTGGCGGCCCCCACCGAATCTGGTAAAATCGTACCAAAAATCTTGAAGAGGGTCGAAAAACAAGCAGTATAAGCTTTTTACCAACATTACAACCCCAAACGAAAACACAGTAATGGCGAAAAATATGATTTTTGTGATTTTTATTTTTTACAACCAGTTTAATTTATTTTTAAATGGTTTAAACGCAATCGAAAATTTGTTTTGGATGTGTGGAAGTCCCCTGAATTTTTTCAGATTTTTTGATCAATTTAAAACATGTGAATTTTAGGTTTAAATGCGAAAAAATCGTGAAAAACGCGTCATTCTCAAGATTCAACCCTCTAATTTTTAGGGTTGTTTTCATTTTCCCGAGGGGTGCTGTATAGTATAGATAGCGACAATCGTCCTCTTTCGAATGCAGGCAACTTGAATCAATTTGGTGAGCGGGGCGATTTTTTGAAAAAAACTCGAATTTTCAACTTTCGGTAAATTACGGCGCGTACTTGGTATAATGCGTTCAATGCGCAATTCCGGTAATCGCAGCGTGAATCAAGCTCTTTTTGTATTTCTTTTTATACTCAGAACTGGCAATTCCAACAGCATAGCAGCGTCAATATTTGATATTAAATACGATCAACAAGTATCTGATTATTGCGATTCGGTCTTGAAATCCTTCAATAAAGACGTTTTGCCATATCATTTTGGGGTGCAAGCGTGTTCACAAGAAGACTTGATAGCTAATCACACTTCTCCGTACGTGAAAAAATTACACGGTTTTGAGAATCGACTAGTTTTGATAGCTGATGGATCGTATGTTCAACATGAAAAAAGTAGCAACAATTGTTATCAACGAAAATCGTATTCAGGGCAAAAAAAAACGTTCCACTTTTTAAACCCTTCACGGTTTGTACCACGGATGGGTTTGTGGTTGATGTTTTCGGGCCTTACGAAGCAACGGTTAATGATACTACAATCATGATGGAGATTTTTAAAGATCCAAGCGGTTTAAGATCACTTCTTCAAAAAGGCGACGTCTTTATACTTGATAGAGGATTTCGAGATGTAAAAAATTTCTTACAATCTGAACGATTTGTTGTTTTGATGCCTGCGTTAAAAGGAAAAAGGAAACAACTAACGACTCAAGAGGCGAATGACAGTCGATTTGTAACTAAACTAAGATGGGTAGTAGAGGCTGTTCATGGGGTCATTGGCAGCAAATTCCAACTCTTGCATCATGAGTTTGACAATAAACGTTTGCTATCAGCTAAAACATATTGCAAAAAAGCGAATTTTCTGGTTAACGTGTTCGGGAAAACGGCTCAATTGTGATAGCGAATTACAAGATGAGATCACTAACAAAATGTTGCTCAGAAAAAACGTTAATAATGATTTAGCGAAAGTGGTAGAAGAGAAAAACTGGAACAGAAAAAAAAGGATCTTCAGACCTCTGACGTCAAATGATGTTGTAGACTTTCCGGAGTTGGCAGAAAGAGATCTGAAGATACTTTTTACAGGGTCTTACCAGTTATCACAGACCGTTTCTTATTTAGCAGAATTATGTACTGAAGATGGAGTTCTTAATATGCATTACTTGTTGGAAGATAAATCAATTTTGAAATGCGAAGTTCAATCGAGGCACATAAGTCGGAAAAAGTACAGAGGTTACGTAAAATACGTTCCTAACGCTATTGGAAGAAGTGGTATAGAAGAATACGTATGCGATTGTGCGAATGGCCTCAGAACTGAAACCTAAAATTGTTAACTTAGCTCTGTAAAAAAGTATTATGCTATTTTATATTACTGTGTGACTATTACATAAGCTTGAATAAAATATGATTTATGCCAGAAAATTTAGTTTCATTGATTATATTAGTTGAACACGATATTAAAATTGTTTAAATGCTGTGATTCAATGACATTTTTTACATTATCAAACCTGTGTTAATAAATATTTATGGGTGAATTTGTTGTCAAAAAAATTTTGACATCAAATTCGTGATCAGCGACCTCAAAAACCCCTATAGAGATGTATTTTTTTTTTTTTGTAGCAAAGACGCATTATACCAAGTACGTGCCGTAATTTACCGAAAGTTGAAAATTCGAGTTTTTTTCAAAAAATCGCCCCGCTCACCAAAATTGACCAAATTGAGTCAAGTTGTCTGCATTCGAAAGAGGACGATTGCCGCTATCTATACTATACAGCACCCCTCGGGAAAATGAAAACAACCCTAAAAATTAGAGGGTTGAATCTTGAAAATGACGCGTTTTTCACGATTTTTTCGCATTTAAACCTAAAATTCACATGTTTTTACTTGACCAAAAAATCTAAAAAAATTCAGGGGACTTCCACACATCCAAAACAAATTTTCAATTGCGTTTAAACCATTTAAAAATAAATTAAACTGGCTGAAAAAAATAAAAATCACAAAAATCATTATTTTCGCCATTACTGTGTTTTCGTTTGGGGATGTAATGTTGGTAAAAAGCTTATACTGCTTGTTTTTCGACCCTCTTCAAGATTTTTGGTATGATTTTACCAGATTCGGTGGGGGCCGCCAGACCCGCCTTAACCCGCTACCCCCTTTTGCGCGAAGTGCTCACTTTGACAGCTTTAAAAATATATATATTTAACCTTTATCAAAAAACTGACCAATGCGGCATATTACACAGTTCCTAAATAACAAATAACTGTCAATGGAATGCGTTTGAAATCAAAATTGAATTTGAAAATCAGTCATAAAATAACAAATTTGTTATTTTAATACATCCTCAATTCTTAAATCATGATCGCTTTGGGAAATTTTGTGTGAAATGCCTACTTTGACAGCTTTTTAAAAAAATATATTTAGCCTTTATCAAAAATAGACGAATTCTCAATTATATAGTTCCTAAATAATAAAAAACTGCCAATTGAATGTGTTTGAGAGCAAAATTGAATTTAAAAATGAGTCATAAAATAACCAATTTGTTAATTGAATACATCTTCAATTCTTTAAGCATGATGGCTTTGTGAAATTTTGTGCGAAGTGCCCATTTTGGCAGCCTTTTTTGAAATATATTCTGCCTTTATCAAAAAACTGGCTAATCAGTCACATTATATAGTTCCTGTATAAGAGGACCTGTAAATTGGATGTGTCTGAAAACAAAAATGGATTTAAAAATGAGTCAGAAAAAATGCAATTTGTTATACTTCCTCAATTTTTCAATCGCATCACTTTGGGAAATTCTGTTCAAAATACCGTTTTCGGCAGTCTTTTTTGAAAGATATTCTGCCTTTATAAAAACACTGGCCAATACGTCAAATTATACAATTCCTAAATAAGAGGATCTGCCATTCGGATGCGTTTAAAATCAAAAATAAATTTTAAAATGAGTCAGAATGGATTTGAGGTTTTTTCTCCAACTCCTATTTTTGTTTAATTTATTTTTGCTATAAGAATTGGTCCTATGAAAAACTTGTTAATATAAAAGTCGTAGATATTATTCAGAAGATGTAAAATAAATTTATTTAGATTTGATTGCTTAAGAATTGACTAAGTTATGGATTTTTTCTTTTTCCACCCCCCTCCCCCCACTTTTTCTTTTCGTTTTTAATTTTTTTCATCGGTAAAAGTTGTTTTTATCAAAAACTTGTAAATACAAAAGTTTTAGATAATTTTGAGGACATTTATAAAAAATTTAGTTGGAATTGATATCTTGAGAATTGACGAAGTTATGATTTTTTTTCTCCTAAAAACCCTGTTTTTTCGGCCCTTGAGCCCATTTTTAACTTTATCAAAAATCTGTCATGCATAAATTTTTGGCCCATTTTTAAAAGTAATATAAACTTTAAACTGATTCGATATCTATTTTAATTTAGAAGTTATCGCGTTTTTTCTGTTTTCACAAAAACCCTCCTAATAACTTCCACCCCCTCGGTCCGATTTTGCCCATTAACGAACTTAACTGAAATTTTATGCCCCTTGATTTTATGTAAAAGTTTGAAGAAGATCTGAGCATAATTATGGAAGTTATCGTGTCCAGAAGAAAGTGATATACACAGATAGATAGATAGATAGATAAACTTTTTTTACTAATGGTAGTTTTGGGGTCTAGGGGTCATGATCGGTGTAGATCTGCAAAAAATTTTCAGAAATTCCAACATGGGAGCGAGCGCAATAGGTAGTATTTCATACGAAATCTACCTAAAAACTTCGAGTTTCGTAAAGGAACCATCGAAAAGAAGCAAATTTTGTCAAAGGGCCGTGGAAAAAAAACGCAAATTTTGTTAAATGTAAGCCGGCAAAAAGCAAATATTGTCAAATGACCTAAAAAAATGCGACTTTTTTATCCAAAGGGTCGCTCTCGAAACGCAAATTTCATCAGAATAGAACAGACAATAAGCGTGAATTTCGCCAAAGTGCCGCAGAAAAAACGTGGTTTTTTCGCAATCTTTTGCCGAAATTTGCCAATTTTTGTGATCTTTTATAAAATTTGCCTTTTTTCGCAAACTTTGTCGTTTTTTTTGCAAATTTTGCCTTTTTTGCGATCTTTTAACAAAATCGGCTGTTTTTTCGAACCAAACTTTTACCTTTTTTTGACGAAATTTTTGGATTTTTTTCACGATTCTTTGACGAAATTTCTGTTCCATGATTTCTTGAATCGCTAGATTCTAGATTTAACTTTATAAAAGTGTCCTTAAAAATCAAAAAAGTGCCCTTTTCATAAAAGTAGCGCCCTGCCCCTTTTTAAACCTGGGGGAAACTCTGTTGATACATCGTTGTTCGGCGGTGTGTCTGTTTGAAGAAAAGCATTGAAAGCTCTCAGCTGTCACTAATGATATCGGAATAACAAAATAAATTCTGCCAAAAGGTAAACTTTAGAAAATAACTTGTTTACTAATTCCTGTGATGACATCATTTTAATTGTGATCACAACGTATTTCTCTCAGTTCCGTTCGAGACTAGTGTTGATAGAAGTGTCAACTTGCAGAAAGATTTGTCAAATCAAAATCATCAGCATGCATTCTAAGCTTTTGTTTGAGATCTTCTGGCGTGGTTGAAGCTGTATTTGTAAATATGGATTCGATCTGTATGTGAGAATCAAAAGTTTTTTGATTAAAACGTTTTTTATGCATTAGTAAGGTCAAGTGCTTCGCTAAAAACTCAATTTTTCTTATTGTGCTGGAGCGGAAGGATAGCTTGTCTGTTCTTACCTTATTAAAACTATCATTTGTTTGTAGATACTCGTCCTTTCCCCATGAATTTTCTAGAAAAAGTAAATTCTATTTTTAAATTTCTCTCGAGGGAGCTGAGCCCATCTGAAAAATCCCAGGGGGAGCCAGAGCTCCCCCAGCTCCCCCAATTCCTACGCCTATGGCTTACTAATGGATCCAACCCGCACCTACTGGGTTATAGAACATAAGGGAAAGTATTTTTTTTATATACATTTTTAATTGCTTATTAACAAAACCAAAAAGAATTTTTATTGAAAAGTGTCAATTTTGCGTTCAAATAAAGTTTTGAAATTTATTAAAAGCTATACTTTTATATAAGTTAGTACATAAAAAACACTAAAGATTTCGTTACAGCATTTCCTTTTATTTCTGAATCTTTCAGTCATTTAAGCACATAATTTGATTACATAATATGATTGTCTGTTATATTACTAGTTTACTTATATTCAAGAGCAGTGCCAAAATTTGCCAAAATTTGCCAAATAGGGAACACTGTATCCCTAACTAAGGGGGGCCAAGTTCATAATGTACATTAGAGGTCCCTGCATTCTGGACCGGGACTAATTGTGTATGTGAAAATTTCAGGCCTGGGCGCAACCTGGTTTGTGTAAAATAAATTAATGGTCCGGTCGGCATAACATTAAAAAAGTCAATACGGTCTAGCAAGTACAAATATGTATATATGACCAAAGATGACTGGCCACTTGCAATTTTGTACGTTTTGTTAAATCTCTAGAAAAATACATGCATGAGGAATTACCCTGAACTCTAAATGTATAAACTTATTAGTCAGGGTTTGAAAAAACCCGGGTTTTTTTTGAAAAAGCCCAACCAGCTGGGCCCAGTAGTCTAAAACCCAGGTTTTTTCGGGTTTCATTAAAATTTTTTAGAAAACTCTTCAAACTTCTAATTTTTATATGCATAATACCTAAATTTTTCATTTATCAGTGAATCAAAGGTATAATTTTGCATCAAATATGGATTAACAATATAAATAAATATATAAAAAGAAAAAGAATAAAGTATATTTAAAAAGTTTATTTTGTATCTCTTAGGACTAGAATACTGTAAGAATGATATATTATGCCATGGCAAGTGCAACTGAATTTCTTTATATAAATCTTACATAAGTTAAACAGACTAATTTATACCATTTCTTTCATTTACTTCAATCAGAAATCAGTTTTAAACAGCAACATTTATATGTATATACAGTAGACTCCCTCAAATCCGCACAGCTTGGGACCAGAGGTTGTGCGGATTTTAGAATTTTGCAGATTACTGATGATTGCTTTGTTTATATTTTTTAAAAAGTAATTTGAATGTAATTAATAATGAAATCAAAAGTATAATGAATGCTTTCAATCTACTAAAATATTAAAATAAGTAATAACCTAAAATAATAAAAATTTAGATAATTTTTAAAATGATTAAAATACTAAAAGCAAAGGTCAAATTAATTATAAAAAATGTACATTTAAATATTCATTATAAAGATTAATTGTGTTTTTTCTAAATTATTCAATGAAACTTGCCTCATAAAGATGCATTACTAATTCACATCAGGATCATAAAATAATGAAGCTTTATTTCAGGTTTAGCCAGACTTAATCACTAAAAGAGCTTGATAAATACATAAATATATTTGATAAAATTGTGATTACAAATGATATCAGCAATATCTTGATTTTTTTCAGAAATAAATTATTCTTTCTTCATGAAAAAACATGAATTCAATAACATAAACAAAAATTACAAATAAAAAAATATATGGAATTGATATAAAACTAAAAAAGTCAAATTTTGTACCTACATGTGAACTGAATTTTTCATTGTTTACATCCATAAATTATGTGTAGATTTTAGAGAGTTGCAGATTTTAGGAGTGTGGATTTGAGGGAGTCTACTGTATATATCTATTTTTATGTTGAATTTTTTTTTTTTTTTAATAGGGAAAAAAAAAAATTTAGTGTTTATGTATGTTACACATACTTTTAGAAAATTAAGTTGTTACAGTTATTTGTTTTAAAAATTGTCATTGGGAGAATTAAGGCTTTTTTCCCCTTTTGGAAGGGAAGGGGGGTGTTAAACTTTACAAGTGGTGTACTGATATAAAAAAATATATTGCCTTATGTAATTAAAGTTGAAATTTTGAAAAAACCAATTAGGGTTTTTTCAGAAGAAAAGCCTTTTGGGTTGGAGAAAACCACAATAATTAAACATGCTAAATTTGCATAGTTCCTTCATTCACTTCAATTCAAAAATCAGTCTAATTTATTTTAAGGGTTTTATAATAATATTTTTGAAAATTTTAGCAAAATTTACTATCTATATATTGCAACAGTATTAAACGTTAAATTTGATTGTCGTAGACATTGGTGTCAATGAGATCTGTAAATTTTAGAACCCAAATGGAAATACACTTTTACTAGCTTTGCTGCTTAATAAACTCTTAAATGATTATGTAATTTGTTCCAAACCAGATCAAATGTAGAAAATTTCGATTGAAGTAGAATTAGTTTGTGCTTAATTTAACAAAAAGAAAAACTGACGATATCCATAAGGAAACATATCTTTTTCACTTTTTTTTGTTATAATCTGTTATTGTGTTAAAAATTACTGTATAACACTTTCATTAAATATTGAAACAGGATAATAAATCAAATGGAATGATTAATCTTAAAAGCTACAACAAGCAAGCAATCAGGATGGGGATCTAGTTTCAAATGCCACCTTTAGATATACATTAAGATTTAAAGCACTTGGATGCATTTTAAAATACACGCATGAAAATTCCTTCTTTATAAGATAATTTTTGGTTTTTTATCAATGCTTAGAGATTCCTTTGAAACTGGTTCTTTTGAAATATATTTAAATTAGGATTTATCTTCTTTGCATTCTCATACCTTAGATTAAATAATGATACAGTTGTGAAAAAATTTGAAAAAACCCACAAATGGGTTTTTTTCAAGTGGGCCTGCCCAAATAAACCGGGCGGGTTTTTTCGGGCTGGGCCTACTTGGGCGAACCCTGTTATTAGTACAGGTCATACATTTCCGTGAAGGTTTTTTTCCCAACACTCCATGTAGAGGACCATCAACAAATTGAAAAAGAACGAATATGTGTTGGATTTGTGGCAAAAGCATTCAAACTGTAGATTATGATTAATTTGTTTATTGTAATAAATTGTGTTTAATAATAAATAAAAAATAGTAATAAAAGCAAAATTTAATTGGCTGCTGTTGTAAACATCAAAATGACGACAGCATTACTGGAGGACACGTGTATCCTATATAATGTAGTTTTATTTTGAATCAGATTATATTGAAATTGACTGCATCATCATATGCATTGCTATAATATGGGTCATTCACAGATAAAAGGAAATTTTGAGTCTAACATGAATGTTTTAATTTTATTTTTTATTTTTAAAAATAGATAAACTATGTTGTGCAACAGTTAAAACATGGGAAAATTAATAATTTAAATACTTAAAAAAAGGTTATTATTTAAAAACTTTGAACAATGTTTTTTATGGGTCATTACCATGTTTTATTTTACTAAAATATAACAACAATTATTAACTTTATTAATTGATTTATAAAGAACTCTAGGACTATTTTGAAAGTAAATGAAAGTACTGTAAGCCTTTAATTGCTATAATTTAGAGGTCAAACATTAAAAAATGTCATTACCATGGTAGTCATTGCCATGTTTACAAAAAAAAAAAAAAAAAAAAAAGCCTGGAAATGCTAAATTTCAAGATTTTTTTTCTAATATTGTTTTACAAAAATATTTCACAAAAATTTATAACCTAAATTTGAGTTAATACAAAGATTTTAAACTTACTGACTTATTGTTTAAAAATTAATTAAATCTGATTTTATACAAAACAATCATTTTTATTTATTTTTGTGAACAAAAATTATTTTTCTTTTACATAATTTTTTTTATATTTATTTCATGAATGATAATAGCAAGTGGGTTAATGATTAAGAACAAATTTCTTAATATTTAATGAAATTGAATTATAAAGTAATTAGTTTGCTCATCTTCCAATTATTAATTTGGGTTTCTATTTCTTATATGACACCAATACTAGTTCATTTAAATAAGAGCTTCATTATTGAACTATTAATCAATATTGTGGCAATGTAATAAGCAGGTGTGAAGTCAATTTCAATGCTGTTTTTTTTTTTTTTTTTTTTTTTTTTTTTTTTTTAAATGCTTCTCACTTTATTTTGGAAATAGCTTTGTTAGTCCATATAATTGAAATTTCATTTAACTCATTTAAAATTAATTCATAATGAGAAGAGTATTAGTGAAGTTATTTTTCCCCTTCCTTAGAGTTTATCTGCAAATTTAGTCATCATTTGTTTATTTAAAATGAGCAAGATGAAAAATAAGTTTATTGAAAAAAATCATCTTCAAAAACATGAAAAAGAAAGAAAATGCTGTGAAAAAATTAAAAAGGGTCCAATTGCATATACCAAAGCTATATTAAAAGAACATGATAGATACCTAATACAGGAACAAAATAAGATCAAGAGTATATCAAGTCTATCAGTAAAAGATCAGAGGCAGACAAGGAAAAGATGGTGAACTGCACAGCTAAATATAGAAAGAAGAAAAAAAAAAAAATTCAAACCAAAAAACTGTTATAAACACAAGCAATATGTACAGAAGATATTGAAGATCCTCTTCAATTGTTTCCAAGTTCTTGGTTGATAGAAAGTAATTCAAATGTATTCATGTCAACTAGTTCTTCTGAAAATCCACAAAATACATCAAGAGTTCATGCTGGTATAAAAAGAATTCACAGTGATAGATCTTCTCTATTTTGGAAATTGACAAATATTCAGACTGAACTGAATGTTGAAATGACAAAAAATGAGAAATATAAGAAAAGATATTATCCTCTTTTAAATGCCAAGCAAAGATCTCCAAAAAAGGCTGTTAAAAAAATTCTTAAGAATAATAGAAATGTTCCAACTGAAATTAGAATGAAGTTACTCCAAAGGGAAGTGTTGAAAAGTTAGTTGAAGAAAAGTTACAATAGCTGTAAAACAGATAAAGCAGAACAACTTTTCAAAAAAGTCATAGGAGAATTTTTTTTAATGTAAAATGTTAAATTCTTGTAAATATTTCCTCCCTTTCAAAAGATGCCCCCCCCCCCCCAAAAAAAAAAAAAAAAAAAAAAAGCAACAAACAACATTGTCAATCAGAATTTAAAAATCAGTCAGGAATTTCTTGAAAGCTGATATAAACAGTATCCAATGTCCTGGTAAAAAAGATACAATTTGAATATGAAGAAATTAATAAAAAGAAAACTGAATTATACTTTGATAAATTTTCACAAAAAGTATGTTTCAGAAACATTTATAAAAATAGAATACTCAACTTTCTGTAGATTAAAGCCCTTTGATATAACTCATCCTAAAGTTAACCCTTTCGGGTCTGATGTACTACTAATAGTACATTATCTTTTAACTAACATATTTTTCGAGTGTTTAGTATTTGTTTTCAAAGAGCCTTATATTCTATTTTAAAGTCTTCTGTTGAAAGTGTGCATTTAATTTTTTTGCTAAAATATAGCCTTACAAGTCCAGAAACACTCATTCAAGGTGGATAAAACTTCGAATGCACGTCAAGCAGGTAGTTCTTTTGGATTTGTTCTCATTATTGATATCATAAATAATTAGAATTATTAGTTGAAATTATTTTCGTAAAATAAGTTATTAAAGCTAGTATTTGATATAATTTTTGTAATCAAAACCATTCAAAAGTTCAGATCTATCAATTTTTGAATATGTGTACTAATAAAAGTGCAGTAGCCTCTAAAAGAATTATATCACTACAAGGCACATTATACATTTATTAATTTTTATAAATGAAATTTGCAATAGCTTAGGTTGAATTTTTTTTGTTTTATAGCATTATTTCTCATTCTTTTTGTCATATAATATTGTTATGTAATATTATTATCCCATAATTAAAAAAGAAAAAAAATCTAGATTTATTAGACATCACTTTATCAGCTGCTGAAGCTCTGGCTTTCAGAAACCGAACTACAAACTCCTTGAAAATAGATCGTCCAGTAGTGATGGGCGATTCTTGAAAATTTCCCATTCGATAAAAATCGTAATCGTAAAAAAGCACATTTGATAAAGTAATCGATTAATTTCGAAAATCTACAATCGACATGTTTTACAATCGATTATTAAAATCTTTGTTATTACATGTTTAAAAAGCATAATTTAGTAAATACATGGTAACTGAAAACAAATGTATTTAAAAAACAACAACAAACCAAAAGGATGTTATAATGGAGCCGCAATAGTAGAAAAGTCATGTAACGGCGTTCCTTGTTTCCAAAAAGTTGTCGCCCAATCCAAAGTTGCGGATGTGACATTTACACAACTTAATTTAGTCACCAGCAAAAAAATTTTTGAGCATTGGTTTCAATTTGTATGAATTTCAATGTAGACCACTTACACATACATTTATCCGAATCTGAAAATTGTCCGATGTATCATTTATTTATTAAAAAAAATAGTTTCCGCCTATTGCGGGTGTGACATAAAAAGGACATGCATTTTCATCTTTCAGTGCAAAAATGCAAAACTCTGTGAATTATGACCACTGAGTGAATTGATATTTTTATATATTAGACAGTAATACTTAAATAATTATTCTATGAAAAAATTAAATTACTTACTCAATTCTTGCTTTTGTGGAAAATATTCAAAATTTTCGTTGCGGGTGTGACTTGTATAGCCAATAAAATAATGACATACACAAATATTTTCAAGGCAGATTTTTTAAATTAAAGAATTAATCAATATTACAATTATAATATCTAGAGAGGAAAATATAAAAAAAAAATTCATTTCCAATCTTGAATTTATAATTTCTGGTGCTGGTAGCTTTTTTTACAAAAATGCTCTCTTTTTTTTCCTAGGATGAATCTGATTGACTGGGCCAAATATGCATGTTTTCTTAAATTATTTTCAAACATTTTAATTCTATATCGTCACCATCCATTTGTTTTATTTGTCCATCAAAGTTTTCACTTTTTTAATGTCGAGAATAAAACAACTGCTACAAAATCTCCAACTGCACATTCATCGTTGGATATTATATCTTTGTCAAAGCATGGATACATCTAACTGACTGAGCCAAATATACGCATTTTCTTGATTTTTATTCCGATACTCTTATTCTATAATATCCCCATTCATTTGTCTTATTTGTCCATCAAAGTTTTCACTTTTTTTTTTTTTAATGTGGAGAATAAAACAACTTCTACAAAATCTCTAACTACACTCTTATCATTGGATATTATATTTTTGACATAATATGGTAACAAACAAATTCTCTTGTGATCACTTTCTGAAGTTATTGCTACATTATTCCTATGTTAATAAAAACAACATGATGTATCGATTGAATGTTGAGCTCCGATTGTGCTTGGTGCCAGTATTCATGAAGCATTTTCAAAATATCTTCTGAAATTTCACATTCAGCAAAGTTCTTTTATATTTTTTAGGACTTTTTCTACACACATGGCAAAATCTGAAGCTGAATTTATAGTTGCAGAGCGTTGCTAGTGTTACCATTTTCTTGGCAAGTGCACCAACCCCATTGAAACACCTTTACCATGAGATGAAATGCAAAAGAATTGCCATCCTTTACCATGATTTTTTAAAATAGTCTTTTCTTTTCTCTCCTTGCTTTGTCTCTTTCCTTCTCTTGTAGATATGCTTCATATTTAAAAGGGTTTTCCTTAATCTTTTTTCACTGATATCGTGATATTTCTGTACTCTTCATTCTCTGCAAAAGAGAAGAAATTAATGTGTAAACTGAATAAATATAGCACTTCCAGTCCAAAAATATAAGCTTAACAAATTTTTAATAGTTATCCCTTGAAATTTCTAATCTTACATAAAGTTAATTATGTTAAATTTTGGTTAATTTCAAACTGACTATATACAACATTTTATGCTAACTTAATAAACATTTTAATATTTTCTATTGTTCTTACATCTACTTTTTATTTAATTTGAATTAAAAGAGAAAAAAAATCTTCCCCTAATATTGATTTACTTATTTAAAAAAAACTAAAAATATATATATTAGATAAATACTATCAAATAACAAAATTAAAAATATATATATAAAAAACAAAACAAAATTAACAATTTAAAGAAAATTGCTAAAATATTGTTTCATAATTTTCTTTTTTTAATTTCTATAAAAATCTTACCTTTTAAATTAATTTTTTAATCATATATCACTAATAAAATTATTTTCTTGCAGTAAAGCAACAATTTTATCAATCCAAACTGAATAAATCGACTGCACACAGTGTCACATGCTCCGCAAATTTTTATTTATTATGCAAATTTTTATTTATTAACTGGAATTCCCTCTATTAAATCAAAGGGTATAGTTAAAGCTGCCAAGTACATGTTTTCCAGCATATTATTCTTCTATAAATGTACATATAATTTGTTCAAATATGCATTTGTAATCAATTTTAAAAGACGTTGCGGGTGTGACTTTAATTAAATGTCACACCTGTAACAGGGACATGTCACGCCCGCAACGCTCAATAATTATAATTAAAATATTAATTAATTTCTTTTGGGTCTGTAATTCAAAGTATCTTAATAAACTATTTTTGAATATAAAGTTTCATAACTTTAAATCAAAAATATTTTTCTGTAGAGATATAAATGTAACTTTTTGTTGCGGGTGTGACACAATAATTAAGAGTAATTAAATATGCTTACCTTTTGTAATGAAGATTAGTTAACACTTCTCTGCAGATAAAAACTATCAATAATAGCTGTCAGATCATATATATCTAAGTTTGGAGATTTTCAGAATGTTTGTTCAGCTGTACGAGATCATGAAATGTAAAGATTTTTGCCGCAGTCTATTTTACAAAGTCATAGTGTCACTTTATTAATTAAAATAAGTATGTTAATGACAAAAATTTAATTATTTTTAATAAAATATGAAATAGTACACTCTTAACAGTTAATACGCAAAATTTCAATTATATTTAAAGAAATTTAAATTTTCATCCTCATGTCCATTTTTTCGTGGATTGGGTGTTGTAAAGTCGCGAATAGCAAAATGGCCAAAGAAAAAATAATCAAAAGCACTCCTAGTGTAAAGAACATGAACTAAAAGGATATTAAAAAAGATCAAAACTTTTTATTGATTTTTGTACATCAATTGAGATACGATCTACAATTCCCCCATTATTAGAAGACTCTCTATTGACATACATTAAACGAACCACCCGGGGGGCAAAGTAGTGCGGGAGCAATGAAAATGCATAATATGAGTAAATGGTCATTAGGCTTTCCAACAATACATCGCATGGTGGGTGTCTGTTAAATTTATTAAAGAGCTTCCTGCAGGGGCAAAGTGAGGGGGGGGGGAATGAGCACGGGAGGTATATAAAACAAAATGGTAATTACAGAGCTTTCTAATGTTACATCGCAAAAGAGGAGTGAATAAAAGATACATAAACACTCCCCTTAGAATTCCAACTATTGCAACATCCCGAATACAGCCTGTCCTCACTGTTTGTGAATTTTTCATACATTATAAATTATATATTGGAAGTCTCTATAAAAAAAAAAAAAAAAAATCAGATCTGAATTCACAAAAACGAAATGATTTCAAAAAAATTTGCAAAGCACTTTTGTAAAGAGGCCAAATTGAGGAAAGGAGAAGAAAGATTCATAATATGAAAGAGTGGTTTGAAAACTTTCCGATGATACGTCATATGACGGGTCCATAAAAAGCTTGAAATTTACTCCTCACTACTCCACTATTTTTTTTTCTTCCCTGAATACAGCCGGAAATCACACAGCCTTGCTTTAAAATGTTTATATTTGATAAAATATTTTTACGAAAGGGGTCCATCAAAAAATCACATTTAAAATTAAATTTAATCTCAAAATAGCTACGATTTAAAAAATTCACCCCTCATCGCTCCCCTCCTTCCTGCGGAAATTCAACCCCAGGAGGAGAAACATTCATAATATGAAAGAGTGGTTCAAAAAAATTCCAATAATCAATCACATGAAGGGTCCAAAAAATGTTTGAAATTTACTCCTAACCCACAGGTTTACTTTTTCTTAACAGAATACACCCGGAAATCACGCATCCCCCACTTTAAAATGTTTATAATTAGCAATTTTTATTAGAAGGTTGCATCAAGAAACCACTTCTAAAATGATAGTTATTCTCGAAATAGCTACAACTAAAGAAATTCACTCCCCCATCCTGAAATTAAACTGCAAGAAGAGAAAGGTCCATAATATGAAAGAGTATTTGAAACCTTTCCTATGACATATCACATAACGGGTCCAGAAAAGTTTGAAATTTACTCCTCACCCATGGCCGTAATGTTACTTTTTCTTCCCAGAATGCACCCGAAAATCGCACAGTCCCCATTTTAAACTTTTGTATTTATGAAATAATATTTACCGGAGTGCTCCTCTGAAAACCACATCTAAAATGATATTCATTGTCGAAATAACTGATTTAAAAAAAAAAAAAAAAATCGCCCTCTTATTGCTCTCCCTCCCTCTCCTGAAATTCAACTCCAGGAGGAGAAATATTCGTAAAATGAAAGAGAGGTGTGAAAATATATATAACATGTAACATATATATATCTCATGTCATGTCTCTATGTCATGTTATATATATATATATATATATATATATATATATATATATATAACATGACGGGACCAAAAAAGAGGTTGAAATTTACATGTCACCTGTAGGTTCAGTCATTTTTCCCAGAATACACCTAAAAATGACGCAGCCCCTACTTTAAAATCTTTATATTTAATAAGTTATATTTACTGAAGAGTTCCACAAAAAAAACTCCATCTAAAATGATATTTATTGTCGAAATAGATACGATTTAAAAAATTCACCCTCTTATCGCTTTCTCCCCCCCTTCCTTCTAAAATTCAACTCCAGGAGGAGAAAGATTCATAAAATGGAAAGGAGGTGCCAAAACATTCTGATGATGCATATATAACATAACGGATTAAAAAAAAAGGTTTGAAATTTACATGTCATCCGTGGGTTCACTCATTTTCCCCAAATACACCTAAAAATGATGCAGTTCCCTCTTTAAAATCTTTATATTTAATAAAAAATATTTACTGAAGGGTTCCATAAAAATTCCACACCAAAAATAACATTTATTGTCGAAATAGCTATGATTTAAAAAATTCACCCCAGTAGAAAGATTCATAATATGAAAGAATGGTTAAAAGAGCTTTCGCATATGCCTCTCATTTCAGCAAATCTCATTGCGATAAAGTCAGACATTTCGAGAAACTCTTTCTTTGCGATGAAAATTTACTTCGATGAAACAGGTTTATTGAAGGATAGTGATGAAATTTAAACTTGAAAAAAGCGGCATTTCGAGAAGCTTGTGGTTTTCTCATGAATGTCTTTTTCGATAAGGATGATTTTCGTTCTCACTGACAATAGAAATGAGGAGGTTTATCGGGGAGAGTTTTGTCGATGAAGCTTTGTGAAATGAAAGTTTTATCGAAAAATGAGGTACAGAAAGAAGCATGAGAATATGACAATAACTTGTGAAATGAAGACCTAATTTTCAAAGTTTCTCGTATTTTATTCTTACCATGCTGTCACGTATTTGGAACCCCTCAATAAATATTATTTATTAAAAAAAATTTTCAAAGAGGGGGCTGGAGAGAGGACGAACGTATGTTTAAAACTGTAGCGATTTCTAAATTACCTATCAATTTAAGTATGGTTTTTTACATCGAATCATTCGGTAAACATTATTTATCAAATGTAAAAAAAATAAAATGTCTGTTGCAGGAAATTGAGGGTGAAAGGGTGGACTGATGGGGGGTGAGGGAGAGGGACAATTTTCACTTTTTTAAACCTGTCATATTGTATATCATCTTGAAGATCTCGGATCACTCTTTCATATTATGATGCTTTTTTACCTCCCCCCTTCCGAATTTGGTTCCCACGCCGGGAGGGGGGGAGGGCAGTTTTTGAAGCTTTTTGCGTTTTTATAATTTTAGATCGAATTTTTGAATTGAAAACATCCTTAGGCACATTGGAAATTTTTTTGAGATGGGAAAAAATCAGTGAACAAGTCACATTGTTACAGTAACCTAGGCACATTGTTTTAAAGTTCCCTCTTTGAGGGCCTCTTCCAAAGCTGAGGAGCTTGACCCCCCCCCCCCCCATCATACACTTTAAAATATCGCTCATTTTTTTCTCTACCAATTTTAACTTAAAAGTTTAAGCTATGTGGCACAAACGGGGCTATTTCCCCCCCCCCCCTCTGTTGGTTATTCACCAACATAATTTTGCTCATTTCTTCACTTCATTTCAATTTTTAAAAGGCTATAACTTTGTTTTTATGGGAGTTACAGCGGGGAGAAAAATAATTATAGCATAACTAACTTTTCTTTGCTGCTCTTTTGGCAGTTTTACGGTTTTCGCAACAGCACCGGGGTTTGGTTTTTTTTTTTGGGGGGGGGGGGGGACCATTTTTCATTTTTTGATGTAATATGTTTATTGAAAGCTTATGCTTCATACATTACCAATTTAGCACAAAAAAGTTTCTCCCGTCATTCTGGGTCACGTTACGGACCCATAATGGGTTGAAATTTAAATTTCTCACACTTCTTCGAAGTTTTTGCTAAATTGGCATCTGAAAAACATCGTGCCAATATGGTGCGTGTATGACATCTGTATCATATAAATATTGTTCACCACTGTTGGGACTCTGGTCTCCTCTCACGTGTAAGCGTTTATTTACCGGGGTTACTTGGTCCTTGTATTTCCTGCACAATAAAATATTTCCTGACGATTAAAAAAAATACACACGTAATTATTGAAGTTTTCACTTCTGTCGGCACTCCCAAAATGCCACTATATATATATATTTTTATGGAGCTTGCAACAAATGATATTTATAATATATATGGAATTTAGAAAAGCAGGAAGTTGTTTGTTGTTTGGCTTGTGACCACTTACTGATCTTATGCACCCGATCTTATATATTCCCCCCCCTCCCACCACCACTCGTTACCTGGGGGGGGGGGGGCAGTTTTCACAATTTAGTGTTCGATTCGAGATTATGTTTGGTTGTTCATTCAATTCAAAATTTTTTCTTTCTTTCTTTTTTTTCTTTTTTTTTTTCTTTTGTTAACAAGATTTTGCTGTGCGTGCACACCACGTTTGGTATATGATGCCATATACAATGAGGACCCAGTTCGAGATTTCATAGTAGAAGATTGCATATAAATTAGATACACCAATGAAAGGAGGGGCTCACTAGCGAGTGAATCCGTTGTCTTTATTAACACTGACTCATTCACCTCTAGATGACTCTTGAAAAAATTGAATCCTGTATGGTATAAAAGCAGTTGTAAACTGGAGCCATCAAGAAAAATTTTACACAATCGAAAGTTATCGAGATGTTCATACAATCGAGAAAAACTTCTCATTATCGCCCATCACTATCGTCCAGTAACTCGCCAACCATTGACCGTTCTGTCTAAAAAACAACCCTCGCTTTGCCTAATTGAGGATGTAAGATATGATAATATTGGCCATATGGCAGACAGAAGCAAGGGGGCAACAAAGGTGCAAATTAGGAGATGTAACCTTAGAACAACATATTTTTGTAAAAAAGTCTTTTCTTGGTGACAGGATTTATTTCAAACCTTTTCATACTAAATGACAGAAGTCAGCAGAATATATCAATAAATAACAATTTTATTTGTATTTATATAAATATTTTTTTTTTTTGCAATTTTTACACTGTTTTTCCTGTTTAGAAGTGTAAACTGAGTGTCAACTATTTCGAATTATGTAACACTAATTCATGTTTAAATATATCTTTTACATTTTTTATATATCTTTCAAAATTTTGATTAGAAATTGTACTACATTTATCTTTTGAATGTATTGTACTAATTATAGAATATTAGCAAATGACAACTTGTTCCTCGAAAGACCACTGTACTATTAATAGTACATCATGTAATTCTTTAAATAATTATAATATTTAAAAAAAACTTAATTTATGCCTTTCAGAGCAATACTTTTTCATGTTTAAATCAAAATTTGGAACATAAACAAAAATTTAGACCTGAAAGAGTTAATAAAATAGAGATCCAATATAATCACCACCTTATCCAATATCATCCTGCCAATTTGCTTTTGCTGAAATTGTTCAAAATAATAAGTGTGAAAAATATGAAATTTTAAAACATTGTAGGTTTTACTAATGTATCGTATGATTTAATAAATTACTTAAAATGAAATTTAAAAGGGTATGATCATTTTACATGTCATTACTAGTGTTCATTCTAGGCCATTTTTGAAGGGTGCAGCACCCTGCCCTTTTTAAAAGTTGTAAGATGCACCACTGGTTTTACCCAGAGGTTTTTAATAAATATTTTTTTATTCCGTAGTATTTCTAAATTTTTGTTCCCAAAAATGATAGAATTTTTTCATTTCTTAAATAAAAAGAACATGAAACTATTCAATCATGTTTTAATTTAATTGTATTTTTAATTTTTATATCATAAATCATTCGAAATTGATGTTACTTGATTTATCATATTTAAAAAATATGTATTTTGCCGCTTTCTTTTTTCCCCTTCTAAAGGCAATAAAAAAAATTCTTACAAAAGTGCCCTTTTCTGCTGCGGTAGTGCCCTTTTTAGTGAATAGCACCATGCCCTTTTTATTTCTAGAGTGAACACTAGTCATTACCATATTCATACTTGACATTTTATGTTTGTATTTGCCATTACCATGTTCACACTTGTCATTACCATGACACAGTAGAAGACATATTGATTAAGGCCATAAATAAGGCCAGCAATTTATGCTGATATTTTTCTCATGTCAGAAATGCAAGCATTCCATTAGCACAAAAAATAAATAAATAAATAAATAAATAAATAAAAATAAAATATTTTTTTCAAAATTAAAATTTTCCTTTATCTGAGAATGACCCATATAGGGATCGATCAAACATTCTTTCAATTTGAATTTAATAACAGAAAAAATTATTCAAAATATTTTGTGACCTGGCCAAATTTCAAACTTGTACCCATGATTGCAGAGAAACAGTTACTATGATGGATTAACAGAGGAAACCAGGTTTCTTTTAAGATCCAGAAAAAAATTGCTGCGAAAAAATGAAAAAATGCCAAACCTTTTTTGAAAAATTTAAACATTGTAGAAGAGAATAATTACTATATTGGGCTAAAAAACTGGAATTGAGTTCTCTTGTTACTTAATGTTAAAAAGTCTCCACAAAACATGAAAAAGTTCTAAATAACGCACAAAAATTTAGTGAAACATTCAACAATTGCAAAGGACAAAACTTACTATAGTGATGGGCGATTCTGGAAATTTTGAAAATCTATTAAAATCGACATCGTATAAAGTGGCATCGATTATAATAAGGATCGATTTCTAAATTCTAGAATCGATACTAAAATCGTTATTTCGATATTTTTTGATTCACACAGATGAGCTCAAATTTAGTAATTCTAAAACTTGGCGAATCAGCAGAGCCGTAACACCTCCTACTCCTCACACCCATTTAGGGAGGCACAGAAGTAAGGTATTCCGTCGAATAATAAGGATTTATCTTTTATTATTTATAACATGTAGGTTTAATAATAATATATATTATATTTAACTTTATTTTTTTGAGAAAGATCTTGGTTAGATAAAAAATAAATAAAAGGGAGAAATGGTTTATATATTTTTTTTAATCCGAAACACATGCATTTTCTACTTATTCCTTCAACCAAACAAATGGAGACTTACTTTCTATAAACATCATTCTTCTTAAAAATTCGCATATGAATGAAATTTTGAAAGCTCTAAATTTATTCAAAAAATAATTTTTTTTCAGTCTTTTTAAGACTTTCTATAAGGGTGCGGGAAATGCAAAAATTGCAAATTTTCTTTCAAAATAGCTGTGATGATTTAATTGCACAATCAGTGCATGTTAATTATTAATTATCCCCCAATTTAAAAGCAGAAATTCTGCTTTAAAAAAATATATGTAACTAAACTTTTTTTCTTTTTAAAATATATATCGCCTCATCTCATTTACAGCTTATAAAATATTATTCTTTTTTAATGTTTACCAAATTTTCAGCAGTTGACAGAATAAAAAAATGTTGTTTTCCAAAGAATCATTAACGGTGAAACAACATACTTTTCTCTGGTTAACAAAGAAATAAAAATACAGTGGAGCATCTATTTTCCGAAGAAGTTGGAAGGGACCTAAATTCGGATTAATGGATAACTGTACCTTCAATGGTCGGGCAGCGGCCAGGGCCGTAGCTAGAAGTGTACGATAGGGGGGGTTCAGGGGAATATAAGGGGGGGGGCTCATATTTTTTTGTTCTCTCTCTAATGCAGAAAGATAAATTAGTGCATATTCACATTGTAGGTACTATGTTTCTCATTAAACTGTTGTAATAACTTCATTTTATGCTAAAAAAAGTATATGATGATGAAAATTTTGAGTGTATAACTGGTGCGAAATTAAACATCCTGTTAGCTTTATATGTACCAATAGGATGAGAGAGTGTTGAAACCTTATTTTAGATACAATTTAGTAACTCTGCAAAACTGTGAAAGGGTCTCAAAACTATATTAGATTTTTGAACAGAATTTCATTTAAATTTTCGAAACATTTAGTGACCTTGGAACTTTTTCCAAGGGGGGCTCAAAATATTTTAGTAGGGGCTGAGCCGCCCATAGCGCCTCCTTAGCTACGGCCCTGGGCAGCCCATAATCGATCATCGGCAACAAATCGGTTAATTCTGCAAAAAAAAAAAAAAAAAAAAAAAAAAAAAAAAAAAAAAAAATTACCTAAATTAAGAAAAGCAGAAAATCAGGAAAGCACCTTATTAGAAAGAAAATATTTCCAAAATTTGAAGAAAATCTGTAGATGCATGAATAACCCATTTACTTAAAATTAAGAGGATAACCACCCATTTCCCTCCCCCCCCTTATATTTAACCATTGAACACCCAAAACTAATATAGGCGCGTTATCAGAATGACCTTATATCTGAAATTTGAATGAAATTTTGATAATTCTGCATGAAAAACTATTTATTTAAATTAAGTGCAAATAGCCTCCCATTCTCCCCCTTTATACTTATCCAATGAACTTCCAAAATTTGAAGCAAATCGAATATTTTTATCAAGAGATATCGCGTTACACGCATACGTACATACATACATAAATACGTACATACAGAGCCGGCAGGTGCATAAGCTTTCAGGTTTTGACTGCCTGTGCCTGTGAGCTAAAATATGTGAAGAGCATGTAACCAGACTGGTAAAGGGACAATAAAAGAGAAAATTATAAAATTTTCCAACAATATGTTACACGAGATGGATTGGAAGAAACAAAAAATGTAAAGCTCTAATTTGGCTAAAATTTGAGATAAAAATGGTGAAATCATAAAAGATGAAAAATGCTAGTAAAAATCTATAAAATGATATAAAACAGAAAAGGGAAAAAAAAGCTTAAAAAACACCTTCTATTTATAGGATAGGTAAGAAAAATAGAAGATGAGAATATATTTCAGGTCTGCAAGTGAAGACATTTAAAATGATATTTTACAAAGGAGAGTAAAGGGCAAAAGCCAAAAAATGCTTAAAAATGCTCTCTGGAGTCTAAAAATTGAACTATATTATGAAAAGATATACAGATATGGCTAGCCCAGGTGATATTTCTAACAATATATAACATGACCCACCCATGCCTGTATTGAATTTTGCCCCTCCCCGCCCTTGGCCCCCTAAGTTTTACTAAGGTATAATGGTCAACATTATTCAATTGACCTTAGAATGTCTTGACATCCGTAAGTCTTCAATAGTACGCCTAATATTTGAGTTTGAAATTTTTACTTTTAGGAAAATCTGGTTTGAAAAGAAAACATTAATCCTTTCTTATACAAAATTTTTCATCAATTCTACCAATCAATTCAAGATATTTGAAGTCTACCTCAAGCCTAGTCAAGACCTTTAAAATGATACACTACAAATTGAGGTAAGGGAAAAAGCCAAAATAAAGCTTAAAAATGACCCCTGGAGTTTGAAAATTGAACTATATTATGAAGCGATATACAGATATGGATAGCCCAGGCCAAGACCTTTCCAATAATAGGTCACATGACCCACCCATGTCTGTATTGAATTTCGCCCCCTTGCCCCCCCCCCCCCCAAGTCCGTATGTGCATCTATGGTATAATGGTCAACACTATTCGATTGCCCATACCTTAGTATATCTTGATATACGTAAGTCTTACGTATCTAAAATCAACGGTACGCCTAATATTTGAGTTTGAAATTTTTACTTTTAGAAAAACCTGGTTTGAAAAAAAAAATTGGTAATCCTTTCTTATACAAAATTTTACATGAATTCTATCGATCAATTCAAGATATTTAAGATCTATAAGTCAAGACCTATAAAATGATACACTACAAAGTGGGGTAAGGGAAAAAACCAAAAAATAGCTTAAAATGCCCCCTGGAGTCTAAAAATTGAACTACAGTACAGAACCATTTATCCGGAATGGTTGGGGTCAGATGCATTCCGAATAACTGGTTTTTCCGGTTAACTGGTTGGGCATTAAAGCAGCATCCATTTGATAAGTTTTATGGAATATATATGCTTGTGGTATTACTTCTAATCTTAAATTAATTATTAGATTACTTGAATTAAGAATAGGATTCAAGTAAGATTAAAAAATAAAATTTGATAGAATGTAATTTATGGGAATGCTTTAGAAACAAAAATTCTTGTTTCCTCTGCATGAAAATAGAAAACATCTAAAGTATAACTAAATATTTTTCCATCTCAAATACTAGATGCAATCATCAAATTATACAATTGTTTCAAGCAATATTTATGTAAAATTAGATGTGTATGACACTTTTTTCTGCAAAGATTCCATCATCATAGATTAGAAATATCATTCCGGATAACTGGTTTTCCGGTAAACTGGTTTCTGGATAAATGGTTCCATACTGTATATTATGAAGATATATACAGATATGGATAGCCCAGGCCAAAACTTTTGAAATAATAGGTCACATGACCCACCTATGTCTGTATCGAATTTTGCCCCCCTGCCTCCCCAGTCCCTATGTGCATCTAGGTTATAATGGTCAACACTATTCGATTGCCTATACCATAGAATATCTTGATATACATAAGTTTTACCCCTCTAAAATCAACGGTATGCCTAATATTTGAGTTTGAAATTTTTACCTTTAGAAAAACCTGGTTTGAAAAAAAAAACTGAAAAACCTTTCTTATATGAAATTTTATATCAGTTCTACCAATCAATACAAGATATTTGAGGTCTACAAGTCAAGACCTATAAAATGATACACTACAAAGTGGGGTAAGGGAAAAAAACAAAAAAAGCTTAAAAATGCCCCCTGGAGTCTGAAAATTGAACTATATTATGAAGAGATATACAGATATGGGGCCAAGACCTTTCCAACGATAGGTCACATGACCCACCCATACTTGTATTGAATATTGCCCCCACCTCCTATCTGCTGTTAGGGTATAATGGTCATCACTATTCGATTGGCCATATCTTAGAATATCTTGACATCCGTAAGTCTTACCCCTCCAAAATCAACGGTTCGCCTAATATTGAAATTTTTACTTCTACCATTAAAACAGTAGAAACGGAAAAATCGATTCAACCTGAAACGTAGATACTACTTGTATCTAAAAATCAATTTCAAAATGCAATTTCAATTTTAGTAAATCAAAATCTATTCTGACACAATGGCAGATCTAGGGGGGGGGGGCGATGGGGCGATCGCCCCCCCCCCCCCTGAACCCAGTAAAGGGTCTGAAAAAGATGCCCGCACGAAAAAAAGATTGGACTTAAACTCGAGACTGGCGTGGCCTGGGTCGGGCTGCGCCATTTTTAAGTCACGGAACTGGGTCAGGTCTTTACACTTTCAGAACCGGGGCGGGTCGAGTCTTACTTTTTCCTGTAGACCGGGATTGAGCCACACTTTTCTTTTCAGAGCGGGCCTGGCGTGGATTTCGTTCTTCTTTGAGGTAAATGCTCGGTCTAAGATCGAACCAGACCATAAGGGAGGAGAAGCAATGGCGGATCTAAGGGGGGGAGGAGGGCGAAAGGGCGATCGCCCCCCTTAGATCCGCCAGTGGCGGATTCAAGGAAGATGCGCCTTGGCATTTTTCAAGGTCAAAGGGCGATCTCTTCCCCCCTCCCCCCCTCCCTGGTCTAATAAAAGTTTCCTAAAAAGACATGGATCTTCGCAGGAAATGAATTGAAGCCTAACTCGAGTTCGGGGCGGGCTGCACTTTTTTAATTTCACGAGGCTTGGGCTGGGTCAGATCTTCTCGCTTTCAGAACCAGGCAGTATCGTGATCATTATTTTTCTGCAGGTTTGGGTCGGGCCCAATGGCGGGTCTGAGGGGGCGATCGTCTTCACTTCTTGGGCGATAAACGTTTCCCAAAAATACATGCATCCTTGCAAGAAATGAGTTAGTCTTGTATATTACTTAACGTAATATACAAAATATTTAAAGATTTGCAGAGCAGCTTTTACAGCAGAAACGCTCATGCTGGTTCCCGAACCACAATTACACGAAAGAGAAGTTTAAATTTTAATATAAGTTAAACTGCAAAAGAAAAATTAATGTGGGGTGATATAAAAGATAACAAACAAATTTAAAATCTAACAAAATATTTATTGAAGTCTTAAAACATAAACAAAATAAAAAGATAAAATTAAAAAGATATTTATCAATTAACTTTATAACAATAACAACATAACTTAACTACGTGTTCATTACTTATCTGTGACCTCATGACATGAAAATAGAAAAGTCAAAATGTCCGAGAGCTCATGGCATAACACATCTTTAAAAAGAAATGATACTTCTATTGTGAAAAACATTCGTTGATTCACTCGGAGCTCGCTATCCGTAAACCACCAACAACGAAGTTAATGACCTTGCCGATTCTGGAAAAACACATCTGGAAACCGATGACTCATTCTCCTCTTCAATCGACTTAACACTAGGTACATTAAAGACGTCGGTGAAAAACAACTTTAAAGTTCATGAAAAAAACGCAAACCATCAATATCAAAATTTCGTAGAAAAACTATAATGCAAACTTAACAGAAAAACTATTTGGCTACCTCATGAGATCAGTCGTAATTTATCACATCACACACATGTTGTAAAACAGACACGGTGGCCAAGCCTACCGGCACATCTTAAAGGGATAATCGAAACTGATTAACTCATCAATTCGCGATCTTTATATACGCTTATCATTAACACGGGTAACGGTTAACTACTAAAACAGCGATTCCAAATCCCTTCACTCTCTGAATCTCATTTAGAGAAAGAATGACGTAAGAGTATCAGAATGATGCAACTTCTGATCGATGACGTCAAAGATCGAACACTTCGCTATCTCGTAACGGCCGTGTGAATTATGATCAGATAATGAAAGGAAGTGAAACTAGATTCCAAAAAGACTTGTAAACAGTAGTGTAGATTAAATATATGACGGCTGTAAAGTAATATATTCTAGGGAACTATTTAGGAGATCCAGAAGAATAAAGATCAAAGTTAAAAAGGTATAATTTATTTCAATTAAAGATAAACTATTTTTTAAAAACTATTTTAATCTAACTTTAATTCAGCAAAAGAAACTTTATTTTTTATTTAATAAATTATGAGAAAACTTTAGTATTTTAGGAGTAAGATTTAAAAGGAAATTATGGAAGTGTTGATAGTTGAATTTGCACAGTGACAAGAACTAAAACTGAGGAATTAGACAACAGTTAGATCCTAACTAGAATTCAGAACCCCCCGAGCCGCACCTTTTTAAGTCCGCGAGGCTCGGACTGTGTCTGGTCTTACCGCATTCAGAACTCGGCCGTCATTTATTTGATACTATCATGATCATTATTTTTTTGCTGATTTGGATTGGGTCTGACTTATTTTTCTTCCAGATCGAGTCTGGCCTGGAGTCATTCTTTTTAGATGTCTTCATTAGAGATGACACAGGTTCAGACTTAGCCTATGTCCGATACGAGATCGTTCTCTGTTTTTATGCTGGTCTACTGATTCGGAGTCATTTTTTTCTGAAATCTGAAAATTTTATTTATCGATGAATAGAAAAATGTAAAAAACTTTTTTTCCTCTTAAAAATTAGTACTTATTCCTTTTCAAATCAATGTCTTGCTAGTTTGAAAAAAATGAAAAAGGAGCTCAATTTTTTTTTTTTTTTTTTTAGTATTTGAATGCTATTAAAAAAACAAAACAAAAAAAACAATTAGTCATATCTACATCTGTAGATTTATGTTCAAGCATTGTGGACGACCGCCAATCTGGCGCCTATGAAAAAGGCGGGAATAATGAATTTGTGTTTAGTTCGATTTTTGTTTGTGGCAGAGATTATTTTGCAATTGGATCTTTTATTATTATTAATATTTAGACATGTTACGTGAAAAGAATATTTTCTTTTGATTTTATTTTGCGGTTACCGAATAATTTAAATTTCTAGTGTATGCAACGTATACAAGTCGTAATCGCTTTTCATATGGAAATAATTGTAGTAATTATCATTTCTTTTGGGATCTCTGCTAATGCTGTAGCGGTAAGTAAATGTATTTACCATATTCTTATGATCGAGTAGTGTTTCCTCAGTTCCTAAAAAAGTGTTGAACTTTTAAAATTTTTAATTTGATGTTATTTTTTGGATCATGCTATAACGAAGGCTTGTTATAAAGAATGAAATGGTTATAGTTAAAAATGTGCATTTTTTACAGAAAATTTAAAAGTGTTGTTCGATTTTACAGATAATAGACAGTATTTTCTACAGGTTCCATACATTTGTTCATGAAACACACTTCATTAACATGTCCATTGTCCATAATTTTTTTTTTACTAAAACAGTGACAACATATGAGAATCCTTTTATGCGTAAAGTATATTTTTATTTTACATCAAACTGTTCTTTTGATAATATTAAATTTAATTTTCTGTTTAACAGCCTTTTTTTAATATAAAAAATAACTTTAAAATTATAATTACTTTTGGAACATTTTTATAAGTATTATGCAATTTTTTCTACTGTATAATTTCATTATCGGGTTTTGCTCTTGATGTTGCAAAATGTTTCTGTCTCAGGCAGGACCGGGCTGTGGAATAATAGCCCAAATTTATCTCTAGTCCGCACTGACCAAAATTTCCCTGGTCGTGGTTTGGCTCGGAATGAAAGTTAAATTTCGGTCTGTGTCCGACCCAGCCTAGATGTATGCATGTGCCCGGGCCTGTCCAAGTCGGCAAAATGGTTCCAAATTTTCTAACGGGCCAGCAAAATTAGAATAACTTTTCCAACATGCCGGGCCAATAAACAAAAAGAACGAGACGAGCCGGCAAAAAAAATTGAAGGGCCATATGGGCCGAGTCCATAAAAAAAATTGCAGGCTCGCTGGTCCTTTGTAAAGATTTAAGCAGGAACATTAAAATATGAGCTATTTTCAATTATATGGGTTTAATGAGAATAAGTATAAATGTGTATCATCAGTCAAAACTAGTTTGGCAACATCAATACAGAAATCTAACTTTTACAGTGTAGAAATCAGATCGGAGAATTATATTGTGTGTAACCCGGGTTTAATATATATATATATATATATATATATATATATATTTTAGCAGGCTTGTACTGGCCCGAGATCAGGCTTGCATTGTTTTTCTACACATAGACGAGCCGGGCTGGAACTAGACTTAATTGTTCTCAAGATGTGTAGGACAGACAATATGCCGTGCCATACGAAAGGGGGGGAGGGGCGAAGGATGCGGTCAGCCCGGGCGTCGAAATTTAGAGGGTGCCAAATTTATGCTACCAGCGTAATTTTTGGCCTGTTACAAGAAAAAGTTGGGTCGGAGGGGGGGGGGCGCCACATTTTGCTTTGCCCCGAGCATAGTTTTCTCTTCGCACGTCAAATGATTGCGGATTTTTCTACCTTCTCATGCTGTCGCTTCCAGAAATTCTATTCAAAACGATAATTTTCACAGTATTTTCTTAAACTGCTTGTCAAAAAATAGATTACGCCATAGTTTCTGAATAAAAACACCTGCTAATCCTGCTAATGTGATCCACAACATAAACATTAGTTAACCCGACCAGCAGCAAAAGAAAAGAAGTCAACCGGACCCAAACCCGACCCACAGTAAAAACTAGAAGTCAACTGGACCCAGACCCGACCCACAGCAAAAACTAGAAGTCAATCGGACCCAGACCCGACCCACAGCAAAAACTAGTAGTCAACCAGATCCAGACCCGACTCGCAGCAAAAAAAAAAAAGCAACATGACCCGCAGTGAAAATATTAGCCCCGACCGACGCATTAAAGTCGAGTCTCCAAATTTCTAAAATCCCCCCCCCCCCCCCTGAGGACTCTCCAGATCTGCCCTTGTTCTGACATCGACATCGATCTACTACAAAAGATTGATCTACTACTTGCATTCAAAATATTTGTGCAATTTTTCATCCAGATTTTACCACCTTGTAATGTGATTGGTCAGTGATTTTGCGTCTGTTTTTGACTCAAAGGACTGGCAAGATTTTTGGCGGGAGAAATTGTGAAGATAAAGGATTTAGATAAAGGTAGACAAGAAAAGCTTTGGTTTATTTTATGACGGCTGATCATCAACATGAGGGATATAGGCACAAAGGGCAGAGGATGCCTTCCGTGGGGGGGGGAAGGGGGGGGCAGGAAAGGAGAGAATCTTCTGCATTTTGATAACTTCCATCTTTTTTTTATTATATATATATATATATATATATATATATACACACAGTAGACTCCCTCAAATCCGCAAACTAGAAATCCACAACTCTCTAAAATCCGCACATATTTTATGGATGTAAAAAATGAAACTTTCATTTCGGATATTGGGACAAAATTTGATTTTTTTTAGTTTTGTATCAATTCCAAATAGTTTTTAATTTGTAATTTTCTTAATAATACTCTATTCATGTTTTTTTTCACGAAGAAAAAATAAATGTTTTTGGAAAAAATTCAAGATATTGCTGATATCACAGGCTTTTTACCAAATATATTTATGCATTAATCAAGATTTTTCGGTTATTACGACTGGCTAAAATAAAAAAAAACCTTTATTTTATGATTTTGGTGTGAATTAGTAATGTACTTTTATGAGGCAAGTTGCACTGAATAATTTTGGAAAAATACATTTAATCTTTATAATGAATATTTAATCATATACTATTGATTATTAACTTGACCTTTGCTATTAGTATTTTAATCATTTTAAAAATTGTCTAAATTTTTTTTATTTTAATTTATTGCTTATTTTAATATTTTATTACATTCTAAGCATTCATTATAGTTCCGATTGCACTATTAAGTGCACTCAAATTAGTGTTTAAAAAATGTAAACAAAGCAATGACCAGAAATCCGCAAAATTCTAAATTCCGCACAACCTCTGGTCCCAAGCTGTGCGGATTTGAGGGAGTCTACTGTGTATATATATATATATATATATATATTTTTTTTTTTTTTTTTGAAAAACTATAAAGAAGAAAATAATTACAGAAAAAAGATAATTCCCATTAACTTATGTGAAAACGGGAGGCGGAAGTATCTAGATTATTAAATATGTTTACACATATATATATAATTCTAGACATTATATGTTGCTTATTTTCTTTAAAAAAAAAATAGTTTGCATTTTTTTTCTTTGTTTGTATGATGTTATTTAAAAAAAATAACCTAATGCTTACAAAATTTGAATATTTTGTTAAATATAACACATTTTACTGTTTTTATAAATTGTCTGTCTTTCAATCTATCTATTTGTTTGTCTCGTACAAAATTTTGTGGGCGCTCTTTCAAAAACTAATGCCTGGAACCTCTTGAAACTTTAGATTCAGCTAGATTTTCATATAAATTGGTGCTGATTACTTATGGTGAAAATCGCTCAACAGGTGGCGCTGTTATGTTGTATTTTTCATGATTACCGCAAGATCGATACCTTAAGAACTAATGCCCATATTTTCACCAAACTTCAGATTCGGTTTGATATTAATGTAAATTGTTGATGATTAAGAATTTAGATGGAGAAGGTAAAATCTTGAAATTTAGATGTTTAAAAATTATATTTCATGAGTTGAAAGTTTCTGAGCATAGACATGGATAAAATGATTTAATTGAAATTTTGATCTATGTGACTGCCCCAGGAGTGGGAGTGGAGATGGATAGGGCCAAAAAAAAGTATACCATAAAATACTGTTAATCTGCCCCCCTCCTCCCAAAACATGACGAAAAATCGAAAGATATTCAGAGGGGGACATGCACATTCCATTTACATGGGAATTTTCTCGAATTTTTTTTTCACTATTTTTTTTTTTCATAATATTTGCAGTTTTTTTTTTTTTGGTGCGATATTTGATGAATGTTGCCAAGTTTTTCATGATGTTTGATGGAATTTTGGTTTTTTTTTATTGATATTTGACAAAATTTGAGTATTTTTTCATGATTTTTTAACATAAATCATATTTTTCCTGCTTTTTTTTATGAAATGCATGTTTTTCTACATGTTTCTTTTGCAATCCTTTGATGAAATTGGCATTTTTCACAATTCTTTAATGGAATTCATGTTTTTTTGGCTCGTTTTTTAAAAACAAAATAATGAGAGTTTTTTACAAAATTTTTGATAAAATTGTTGTTTTTGAGATTTTTTAACAGAATTCACCTTTTTCTGCGATCTTTTGAAATTCATGTTTTTCCGCGATCTTTTGGTAAAATTTGCAGTTTTCCATGATCGTTTGACTTAATTTGCATTTTTACCGCGATCTTTTGATGACATTCGTATTTTTTTATAGCGATCCTTTTACTGTACGTTTTTTATAAATCTGATATACTTGCATTTTCTTTTCCTTCAATCTTTTGACAAAATGCGAGTTTTAGGGCGATCTTTCAAGAAATTCATGATATTTCTGTGATATTTTGACATAATTTGCATTTTTTAGAAGTTTTTTCACGTAATTCGCGTTTTTTTAGTGATCCTTTGATACCATTTCTGAGATCTGACATAATTCGTGTTTTTTGATGATCTTTCGATGAAATTCAAGAATTTTTGTGATCATTTGAAAAAATTAGAGGATTTTTTTTTTATGATTCTTTGACAAAATTTGTGTTTCAGAGATCATTAGGTAAAATTTAATTTTATTTTGCAGTTCTTTGACTTATTTTCCATTTTTTAGTAATCTTTTAATGTAATTTAAATTTTTTTAGCGATCTTTAAGGGGGGGGGGGTGTTTTCTCGGGATTTTTTGAAAATATCAATTTTTTTTATAAAGTTAGGGGAGGAGGGCGTTTGATCGGGAGGGGCGGATTAATATGTTCGCTGCCGATAACTC
This sequence comes from Maratus speculifer, assembly GCA_964019185.1. Classification (NCBI taxonomy): domain Eukaryota; kingdom Metazoa; phylum Arthropoda; class Arachnida; order Araneae; family Salticidae; genus Maratus; species Maratus speculifer. Next base: position 73,908,716 of record OZ025293.1, read on the forward strand.
AGTCTTCTGCAGGGTTCGCCCAAGTGGGCCCAGCCCGAAAAAACCCGCCCGGGTTTTTTCGGGCGGGCCCACTTGAAAAAACCCATCAAAAACCCATTTGTGGGTTTTTTCAAAATTTTCCGTTTTTTCACAACTTTATCATTATTTAACCTAAGGTATGAGAATGCAAAGATAAATACTAATTTAAATATAGTTCAAAAGAACCAGATTTAAAGGAATTTGAGTATTGATAAAATGACCAAAAAAAGCAGAAATTAGCTTGTAAAGAAGGGAAGATTTTTATGCCTGTATTTTAAAATGCAGTCAAGTACTTTAAATCTTAATGTATACCTGAAAGTGGCATTTGAAACTTGAACCCCATCCTGTTTGCTTGCATTGTTATAGCTTTTAAGATTAATCATTCTACTTGTTATCCTGCTTCAATGCTGAATGAAAGTGTTATACAGTAATTTTCAACACAATGACAGATTATATATATATATATATATATATATAATCTAATATATATATATAATAGTATATATATATAATAGTATATATATATATATAAAGAGTGTAAAATATAAGTTTCCTCATGGATTTTGTCAGTTTTTCTTTTTTTTTACATTCAGCATGGACTATTTCTACTTCAATAGAACAATACTTTTCTACATTTGATCTGGTTTGGAACAAATTTCATAATCATTTAGGAGTTTATTAAACAACAAAGCTGGTAAAAGTGCATTTCCATTTGTGCTCTGAATTTACAAATGTAATATTGTTGCATTATATATAGTAGATTTAGCTAAAATTTTCAAAAATATTATAAATCCCCTTAATTGACTGATTTTTTATTAAAGTGAATGAAAGCTAAACTATATTATTTTACCATAGGCAGAATTATTGCGATTTTCTCCAACCCACAAAGCTTTTCTGTAAAAACCCAAATGGGTTTTTTCAAAATTTCAACTTTAAATTACATAAGGCAATATATTTCTTAATATCAGTGCACCACTTATAAAGTTAACCCCCCCCCCCCCCTTCCCCTCCAAAGGGGGAAAAAAGTCTTAATTCTCCCAATGATAATTTTTAAAACAAGTAATTGTAACTTAATTTTCTATAAGTATGTGTAGCTATCACAAACACTAAAACTAATTTTTTCTATTTAAAAAAAAATAAATAAATAAATAAATAAACGCAAAAATGAATATGTTTATGATTTCTGATTGAAGTAAATGGAAGAAATTGTATAAATTATTAGTCTGTTTAACTTATGTAAGGTTTATATAAAGAAATTAGGTTGTACTTGGCATAATATATTATTCTTACAGTAATCTAGTCACATGAGATACAAAATAAAAATAATCTTTTTAAATAAACTTTTTTTTTCTTTTTATATATATTTATTATTGTTAATCCATACTTAATGCAAAATTATACCCTTGTTTCACTGATAAATGAAAAATTTAGGTATTATGCATATTAAAATTAGAAGTTTGACGAGTTCTCTAAAAATTTTTAATAAAACCCGAAAAAACCCGGGTTTTTTCAGAAAACCCCGGAAAAACCCGGGTTTTAGACTACTGGGCCCAGCGGGTTGGGCTTTTTCAAAAAAACCCGGGTTTTTTCAAACCCTGGTCTTCTGTGTTAAATGAATGGGAACTTCGCACTAGTGCGTGAGTGGTAGCGAATATGTTAACGGTATTTTATGGTATCGTGTTATATCAAGTACTTTGAAATTAAATTTAGTGTGATGGTAAATTTGTGAGAATAGACACATAATAAGTTAGTCATATCTCAAGATCTAATGCACAGAATTTCATACCTTTTAGAAGCCTCATGATGAGCATAGATTGCCATTTAATTTTGACACAGTGATAGTGAATTTTGAAGCAGTAACATGTCTAAGACAGAACAAAGTTTTGGGTTTGCCACATCTGACTAGTTTTTCATTTTTGAGCTCGTAATTTCCCCCCATTACCTCCTCCCAATACTATACTACAAAAAGATAAGAAGGAACAAGTCTCTTGAGGTTTTAATTGGTCAGTGTGTTACTTCATCCACATAATGAGTTCACCAATCCTCAAACTTATGGCTTTTTACAAGGCCACCTTATCATAATAGGCCTCACAATCAGGAGAAAGTCTATGGGTGGAAATGTCCTGATAGTTGCCAACTTATTATATGACTTAATCTTGTAAGTAACGCCACCTGGTGCATACTGCTGGTAATACTCCATAAACAAATTCATGGGAAAAATTTAAAATATTTCAGTTTCTCTCATTAGATGATACTAACAATGAGAAAATCATGTGGTTTCTGACCATGTATACTGCAGACAAAGGGAACTTAGAGATTGTGTGGCCTTTTATTATGATAAGGTGGCCTTGTTTTTTTATTTACAGATTTACCTATATATATATGTGTATAAACCATCAAATAATTAATTTAGCTAGAACTAGCACACCCTCTCACAAAACAAAAACTCCTTTAAAAGTTAAGTTCAACAACAAGAAAATACAAAACAACAGGCTCCAGCCTCATCAGTGATAGCTTTTATTAAAAAAGCAGCCGAACATTCAAATTTGTAAATGAAATATGTATAAGTGGCTGTGGGTTTCGCCAGAATAGCAAAAATCAGATGTTTTAACCCAATGGCTATATTTCACACGCTCTTCCACCGGACCCTACACCACAATACTAAATGAATGTTTCATCTGGAATATAGTAAATGATGTAAAAATATGTTCGTTGAATAAAATTTTAAAAATTATTTTGACAAGTTCTGTTATTTTCTCATCTGTAGGGGAGAGTGGGGATACTTGAGCATAGGGGATACTTGAACCACCCCTATTATCTCTACAGTTGGTTAATTTTTCTTCCTAAAATTGGCAATATGGTAACATATTTATAGTTCTGAACATGTAAAAAAGAAATCACACACCTTGGTACCATTTTGATAGTATAGTGATTAATAGTTGTTTTTTCCCTATCTGAAGTAAATATTTATGTGCTGGTTTTTTTTTTTTTTTTTTTTTTTTTTTTTTTTTTTTTTTGTAATTAAAGTTTTGTTTAAAGTTGCAACTATATACATAAATTTAATAAGTATAGTTTTAATTGTATTTTGAATCTAAAATAGTTCTAATAGCTGCATGATTTATTTAGTGAAACTCCATAAACAAAAATAGTGGTAGTGGGGATACTTGAGCCATGGCTCAACCATCCCCACTAGGAAATTAGACATGGGTGAAACAAACAAAAAATGAAATTACATCCTTATATTCACTAATAGATTTTTTTCTGAATAAAAGGGAGAATAAGTTTTCATTTTATTTTTTTTCTCTTTAAAAAATAATGACCTAAAAAATGCTTAAAAATGTATATATTTTTAATGAAAATATCCATTTTATTGTTTATTTTGACTAACAAAATAGCCTGTCTAGATAAATGTAAACATAGTTTTCAATTTAAATTTTATTAAATTAAAAATAACTTTTTAAAACTGTTTTACAGGTTATAATCTCTAATGCTTTAATTAGTTATGCCCAACATATTAAAATATCTATTATTTTTAATATACCATATTTACTCATGTATAGAGATGGGAATGCTCGGAAAAAACCGGAAAAATTGGGAAAAAAAACGTTTTTTTTTTTTTTTCGGTTTTTTTTCCAAAATCTTATTTTTCAATTTTTCCGAACTGGAAAAATTGAAATAATCTAGTGAAAATTTTGTAATAGCTACATTCTCATACTTTTTATTTATTTTTATGTTGAGTGTCTCACATGAAAATTTTAATGTGGGTAATCTGATCTCTGAGCAGAAATCTGTTTGAGAAGACTTGAAAGGATCCTTCACATTTTTTTCTTGTTTGAAACATAAGACCCTTTGCAAAATTTCTCTTGAAAATAGACATTTCAGAAAAAGTTTAATCAAAAATTGAATCTTTCGCAAGTGCAGTGATTGAAGAAAAAAAAATCTCATGCCAAACAGCAGCTGAATCTTATCAAGTTGCATATATGTATGTAAATAACCTTATTAAAAATGTCTAAATAGGAACCTAAATATAGCAATAATTTCTTATTCAAAAATTCTGAATATATTTTGTACAAGTGTATACAAGAAGTTCACAATTTCATAAAAACTTGATTACATGAAAAATATCTAGATATATAATTAAATGCAACTTCTCTTTTTTTAAATTAATTCATGTGTAAAATTATTGCAATAATATGCCGATTAATGGAAATGATAAAATTAAAAATTCAACATAAAATTTTAAAGTATGCATTTATTACTTTAATTTATCTTTTCAAGAAGTAAGTATTGAATTCTTGAAAAATTTGACTTCCAGTTTTTGGTACGTTTTAGAAGGTACTGAACACGTTTTGATAGTTTTTAGAAGATATTTGTCACTCTGTGAGTCTGTATGTGACAAATTTTATGGGCACTCTATCTCAAGAACTGATGCACATAATTTCACAAAACTTTAGATTCAGCTACACCTTAATATAAACTCGAGATGTTTAGTTATTAATGTATATCGCCAAACCGATGGCGCTTTTATGCTGCATTATTCATAATTTCCACGATAGTTCTATCTCAAACTAATGTATGTATTTTTATAAAATTTCAGATTAAGTTAATCTTTGACATAACTTCGTGCTCATTACTGTTTGGTGTAAATTGCTCAACAGATGACACTGTTATGCTGCATTATTCAAGATTATCGCAATGGCTTTACCTCAAGGACGCTTTTTTTTTTTTTTTTTTTTTTTTTTTTAAATTAAACTACAGCTTCAGACAGTTTCTGATATATATTAATGTTGTTTAGTTTTTGGTGTAAATTGCCCTATAGCTGGCACTACTTTACTGCATTTTTCAAGATTTCGTTGTAGCTGATTAATTGAATGTTTCTTTAAAGTATTGAATCTAAAATTGACCTCCATTTTACCTCCATAATGTACAGTAATGTTGCAAAAACATGGGCAGTTTGTATTAGAAAAGTACAACTGCGATGAAAAAAAAAAAACCATACTTTATTACAAGTAACTATGTTCCAAATTATACTTTCCCTTTTGATTAAATTTTGAATTTTTGTAGTTTTCTAAAGCACAGTAGAAGTTTATCTCTGTATGTAACTGGTTTTGTTAATTCCTCAAATAGTGAGCATTTTCTATTTGTAGTGTTCTGTTTTCATAACTTTTGAGTTCCACTCTTAGAAATATAAAATTACCATGTGGAAACATTATTGAATATGGTTTCTTACTCAAGAATAGAATACCAGATTTCAGGGTTAAAAGAAAAAAATTACATTAAACTTTAAAAAATATTTATATATATATTTTTCTGGTTTCAGTGAGTAAAAATCTAACAGTCAATAAATCTTACGCTTTTTTTTTGTTGCAGACCTGAGTAAGCCAAAGTAAAACTTAGATGAATTTGAATTTAGATTATAAAACTAAATCAAAACTTTTTTGAGTTGAGATTGGAGAGCTATACCAAAACTAAACATATTTTATAAAGGAAATAAAATTATAATTCTTATAAAAAAAAAGTAATAATGTAAAAATATACATTTTTTAAACAAACAATGGAATTTTTGAATACTGATATTCATAATAATGACAAAACTGCAGTAATTTCTTTAAACTATCAGGTAACCAAGAAAGTTCGTGCAGTTTTCATCAGACATAAAAAACGACCCACAAAAATCTCAAACACTTATTTTATTCTTTGAAATAATCACCATTGGCTCCAATTACGTGTTCCCAACGAGACACAAGCCTATAAATAGCCTTTTTGAAAAAATCTTTTGATTTAGAGACCAAAAACTGGGTTATAGTTTTTGTGACATCATCTTGGGTTGGAACTGCTGTTCCGGCAGGTGATTATCCATGGCCAAAAACAAGTAATAGTCCGATGGGGCGATGTCCAAGGAGTAATGTGGGTGAGGCAAAACTTCCCAGCCCAATGTTTTTTATCACATCCCTGGTCGCTTTGGCCGTATGAGGTCTGGCGTTATCGTGGGGGAGAAGAACTCCTCTCCTGTTGACCAGCGCTGGCTACTTTTCGAGTAATGAAGCTGAAATCCTTTTGAACTGCGACGAGTAGACTTCGGCTGTGATTGTTTTCTCACTTTCTAAGAATTCATAGTGAACTATACCAGCGCTAGTCCACCAAATACACAGCATTATCTTTTTTTGATGGATGTCCGGTTTAGCAACCAATGAGACAGAATCAGAAGTCGACCAATGATGTTTTCTCTTTCGGTTATCATACATTACCCATTTCTCGTCACATGTCAATATCTGGTCCAGGAAAAAGGCTTTGTTGTGGCGCAACAGCAATGACAAGCAGATGGTCAATCGTTGGAGCATGTTTTCCTCGGATAGGACATGAGGAACCCACTTATCAAGTTTCCACGACATCCCAAGGCTATGAAAATGCGATCAGATGTTTTCGTCAGATACCCCAAACCTTTGCTCAAGCTCCTGGCATGTTAGATCAGGATTTCCTCTTCCAGCTGGACTTGGTCTAAGATGGATGGACAACCAGCACGGGGCTTGTCTTCGAGGCTCTCGTCTCTGTATGAAAATCTGCTGAGCCACTTTTGAGCAGTCCGTTCACTCACTGAAGTCTCTCCAAACACGGAGCATATTCTTCTAGCAGCCTCTGCAGTTTTGTTTCCTAATTTGAATTCGTAGAGCAAAATAGGCCTCAAAATCTCCTTTTTCAACCACATCGTTTGTGAACGATTGTACTTTCTACAAAACTGATATCGAAACGTGAGATTCGTTAAACAACTCTTTACTGATTGCAATTTAAAGGCAATGTACAGAAATGACATCATCATAATCAGTATGACCACGCCTACACAACAAAATTAGCTGTTCTCAAAAACAGCACGAACTTTCTTGGTTACCTGATAGTATCATTTACTTAAAAACTATACTTATATAAATGGAATGCATAATTTATTTCATTCCAAACTGCAGACATATTGGTTCAGGTTTTTACATTAGGTCAATTGGTAGTTAAACATGTTACTGAAAAATCATTTCAACAGAGATATGAAATAACAAACAATAGCCTTTAATAAAAATTCTTAGGCTGTGGAGAAAAAAAAAAAAAAAAAAAAACTAAACTTTTAAAAGCAGGCTTTGCTACTTTCTTTTTACTTTGTAATATTAAGTGAAAATAATTTTCATTTAATACATATAAATGGGAAAAAATGTTTATTATTTAATATTCTCTAAGAAAATATAATTTATTTGGGAGAAACAGTCATGAAAAATCAATTTTTCCAATTTTTCGGTTTTTTTACGAAAAAAAAAGGTAAAAAACCAGTTTTTTTCTGCCACTTATATTTTTCCGAAAAATTTATATCTCTACTCGTGTATAAGGCACACTTTTTTTCCAAAAAATTTGGGCAGAACTCTTAGGTGCACCTTATACACTGAATAATTTTTACTGTTGGATGCAGTCGAACAATATATATATGAAACAAGAAATGATTCAAAGAAGATATTAAAACTCGGAAAATGTTACTTAATTACTGCATATTTATTTCATTCCTTGCAGCTTTTTATACAACAGAGCAAATAACATCCTCTAAATGCTAATTAGGAATTCTCTTTACCGTCACTCATTCCTATTTCCCGTCATTCTCTTACAACCCGAAGTCTAAAAATGCATTTTCGTCTTATTTTCTGGTCTGGTGTAATGTTTGTTTTGATTTTTTTTTTTTTTTTTTACTGAAATTCATTTCGCCATTCTTCATTAGCGTATCAAATTTATGGTGTGCCTTATATACGAGACTTTAAGAAATCGCCATTTTTACTTGTAAAGTAGGAATGCGCCTTATATACGCGTGTGCCCTATACACAAGTAAATACGGTAATATATTAAGATTAATATTTTATGTTGAAAATGTAACCTCTGTTGCTGTAACTTTTTTTTAACTAAGAAAATTGAAGAAGAATTGGTAAAAAGAGTGCACAAAAAACAAGAAAAGCAACAAAAATCACAGTTCAAATTTACCAACAAAAATCACAGTTCAAACTTACCTGCATGGAGCCAAAGGGGAAGACAAAATCTTTCCCTGTGAAATCAAAACAGTTTTTGAAATAGTAGAATGATACATCTGGCTTAGATTCCGACAGCTACTCAATTAAAAGCATGGGTTCGACAATACCATTAGAAGAAAATTCTGTCAATGATGGTGATGATATGAAAAGAAAACCTTCTATTGATTGGTTACTAATAAAATATTCTTGAAAGAAAACTGTAAAAAGATTTTTTGGACAAGTGCTTAATATTTTGAAAATGAATATTTGCCCGAAGAATTGCAGATTCCAAATTTAAATGGCTCTGAACTGAGGATGTTTCTACCATCGACATAACTCAAGTTGAAATGATCCTTCGACCACCAGTTCTAACAACAAAAAATGATCCTATTACTAGCTTTGTTTTCTCAATTGGTTTTGAAGAACTTTATGTATCATAATTTATCATTCTGTAAAATTTTTGAGCAAAAATAAAGCAAAAAAAAATTACTTTTTTAGGTGTTTTTCCATACTGGCTCAAGTATCCCCCTCATGAGGATACTTGAGCCACGATGTAAAACAAAAAGTAAAAATTTAATAGAAATAGAAAAATAGTTCAAAATTAATTGAAAGTGGTTTTCAGTTGAGAAAAAATGTCAAATTTTCGTTTTCAATATTTTATTTTATTCTAAGAAATTATAAATAAATTAAAATTAAAAAAAATGGCTCAAGTATCCCCATCTTCCCCTATAATCATCCCCCAATTTCAGCAAATGTGAGGGAATGATGAAATTCAATATGGCTGCCTTTTTCACATGACACGAAATGGTTGCAAATGGTTTATGAATAATTGCTTAAGGGAGACCCGTAAGAAAAAACCCAAAATTTTTATTATTGATTTTAAAGTAATGAATTTTGGTGTACTATTTAAGAATCTTCTTGTAAGGAATAATTAGCAAAAAAATTCACTTTTATTAAAAAATATATTTTTTATGGGGATTTTTATGATTTTTTTTGGTTGAAAAATACACTTTTTAAAATTACTACTCCTCATTCAATTTTCAATATTTTGGTATTACTAAAATTTCTTAAATAGTGTTATACTATATAGAAAAGAACTAAGGAGTTATATTTTTAATTTTCTATTTTAATCTGCTAAAAAAAAAAAAAAAAAAAAAAAAAATTATGCATGGTAAATTTCCTTAAATTCGTCATAATTTTCATATTTACCAATTTATGTAAAATTTTCAGAAATAGTTTTAAAAAATATCTCTCCTTACTTTTGTTGCAAATTTTTTTAAGATTCTAAAAGCATAAACACTTTGTTTCTAAATCATTTTACCACTGAGTGTTAGTACTTTGAGCTTAGGCAAAATATGAAAAAAGTCATTTTCAGGAAAACACGTTTTAAATGGCCGCTAGTCCTTTAAACTCTATAGTGAGTACAATTTAAAAAGCTCATTTTCTACCTGTTCCAAGTGTCCCCGAGTTCTGAAATTTTGCATGGATATTCGCAAATATGTATTTTATTGTTTTCTAAGAAAAAATTTTTTTTTTTTTTAATTTCTGATGATTTTTGGCCGAAAATGGGGTCCAGGTCTCCCTTAATGTATCAGTCATATTGCAAAATATTAGCTACAAATGAAATTTTTTGGACTTATCTTGAAATGGGTATCTTGCACAAAGGGAATGATGATTAAAAAGAATAATAAAGTAAAAACACACACACAAGCGCAAGTGTTTATTTCTTTATTTTATTTTTCATCATAAAAAGTCCACCTCAAATTAAAGATACCTTTAACTGAAAGGTGTCAATGCTGCAAACAAAAATGACAAAATAATGGGAACAATGCTGCTTTCAGGTGGCTGAAATTTAGATTTTTTTTTGCAAAGTGTGAGGGAATGATTTTAAACTGCGGAAAAATGGTAAATGTTAATTAAAAGAACTTTTTACTTTTTAATTAAGTAAAAAACAAGCAACTAGTGTTTATGATTAATATAATTATTTAACTTTTCTAAAATACTTTCACAATATTTTTTAAAAATTACATAGGAGTAGGGAATAAGTGAGGGAATGACTATCTTATGTTAAATTATTTTTAAAAAATGTATAATTAATAAATCATCTCAAAGAATTTATTTTAAAAGAACACTTGTGCCAATACATAGATACAAAAGAACAACAGTTTTTGATAATATTTTTCACATTACAGATAAGGGAATGCAATATTGCCTCTTTATGGAGAATCATTCATATGTACAATGATTGTAATTTACATAGATGCCAAAGTTTGAAACATTATAACGGCCACTCATTTTATAAAGTGGCTACTAATAAAACTATTGACCTCTGACTACTAACTCAATATCTCATTTTTTTTACACATAGATGACTACAAGTTATCAAGATGTAAATTTATACATCAGTGTATTGCTTATATATAAACATAGATTTATTGTATAAAAATTGAGGGTTAATACCTTTAAAATGTAATTGAAACAAATTTTGCATACTTTAACTTGAAATATATTTAATTGCAGGAGACAATTACATTAATTTCTAATGCAATTAAATTTAGATGCAGTTTTATAATTATATATTTTATTATTTAGCACTTTAATAATAATTTAATTATCATTAATCTATTTATTTGGTTGATAGAAAATGTAAATTTATGTCCAAGACTGTGATATAATATGGATATGCCATGGATAATAAATGCTAATTTTTGAAAAAGATGTACTTCTATGTTAAATTTTCATGAATTTACAATTTGTTTATTTTCAGGAAACTTCTTTCTTGTGACAGAAATCCTCCTATTGATGATTTAATTAATTCAGGTATTCTGCCCATTTTAGTACGTTGTTTGAAGAGACATGACCAGTAAGTTTATTTCTTGTTGTTGGAATTCTAAAAAAAGTTGAATGCATGTTTATTTTTTTAAACTTCCTGAAGAGCTTTTAATTTATTTAGGCTGTAATGGAGAATGGAGGAGAATGGTATACTTTTTGCAAAAATTGGAATACACTACCTGGCCATTGATGAACGTCCACTTGCGATTTTAGACATTTTGTTAAATTTCTAGAAAAATACAGGAGGAATCATCCCGAAACTCCTAGTGTATAAGTGATCAGTACAGTATAAGTGTACAGTCGATTTGCAAACTAGAAAGTCACAAAATCATAACTTGAAAATTCTGAAAATAATCATCAATTGAATAAGTTGAAAATCCGTTATTCCCAAAATGAAGCAAAAACAAGAGGGGTTGTATCCATATATTCATTGATTAGTGCAGGGGAGTAAAGGAAAAAAATTTTTTTTTAGAAATCACTATCGGCGCAGCATGCAAAAGTTGCCTTTTATGCATACTAGTTTACAGGGTTTTTTTAAATTAAAATCCATGCATATTTTCCGGTGCCCCAAGCGCCCCAAAAATAATTAAAAATTGAATTTTTTATGATTTTTTTAATATTTTTTTGTTTATTTTTTCTTAATTACTTTTGGCGCGGGGTTCAAAAGCTATCTTTTATCTATTTTAGCTTACATATATTTTTTAAATAAAATTCATTCATATCTTCCGGTGCCCCAAGTGCAAAAAAAAAATAGTTTAAAATTGAAATTTTCTTGAAAAAAAAATTTTGTTTTGTTTTATTTTATTTTATTTACTTTTTGAAATTCATTTGGCACTGGGTTGGAAAGTTGTTATTACAATACTACATAACTCTGCAGTTCCCATATATTTTTTTAATCAAAATCCATTCACATCTTTGATGCACCAATTATAATTAAAAACTGAAATTTTTACAAAAATGTATTAAGAATTATATTTTACGAAAAATACTTACAAATTTTGAAAACAGTTTAATTAATAACGTATAAGGTTATAAATAACATTAATTTTACAATAATAAGCGACATATAAATTTAAAAATCAAAGCATTAAATCATAAAAATTACAAAAATCGAACTTACGTAGAGAAATGTTTTACATCCTTCAATTTGGAAATTTACATATTTTTAAAGTTTGTAATCCTTTTTGGCATCAAAGTGTTTTATATGGCTTCTTAATTTTATTCTATTCAATATAAAACCGTGTCTCTTTTCTTGCCCAGATACAGTTTCTGATGCCTCAGACACTAGTTGAACGCATCTTTCAACCGCTTGGGTATGGCATGAATATTTTGACCATTCATTCGTTTTTACAACTTTTATCATATTCTCAATTTCTTTGCAAGGTACATTCATCAAAAGAGGTGGTTCAAAACGTCCAACTGGTTGCCAGTCAATAAGTTCAAAATAATCCTTCGCTTTGAAGTTTATTTGGGGTACTTTAAAAATTCTCACTTCTGGTGATTTTCTCTTTTTATTTCTAGCATAAATTAGCTTTCGCATTGCTAAAGATCTGATATGCTCTCTGTTATTTGTGAGCATTGACAATAGCAAATTTTCAAAATGGCAAAAAAAAAAACAAAAACTTTCGTTGAATAACAGCATCTACGATCTTTCTTAAATTGGGTTCCAAATATCTAGAATATGTGATAAGTTTCCAAATATGATGCGCTCCTTCAGTTATGGATGGCTTTGTTTTCACATGAAACCATACAGATGCATATACCTTCATAATATATATATATATATGTTGTAAGAGTAATGGGATTATCAGAAGGATTTTCTGTAGCCATTTATAACCTTAAAGCTCTACACACAGTTGTTAGCCGTCTTGAGTGATAAACTGGACCAGGTTTCATTAATGTCAGATCAGAACCACATTCACCACGTGATATTGATATGCAAATATCATATAAATATTGCTGGTCATTGCTGAGAACTCTTCTTTCTATGTTGTCTTCCAAATAAAAAGTATAAAAAGTTTATTTTATACATTTACTAAAATACGATAAACGATTTCTCATCCTCTCGATCTACGTTTTACGTTAGATAAATTTTACTTGTATTTTTTAGCTTAAAATTTGCATGAAACTCGATTTTCGGCAGATAATTAAAAGTTTTGGGGCACTGGAAGAAATTTATCAAAGTCGAAAATTATTTGGATGCATGCTAATATACTATAAAATGCATCTTTTTTATCCCGCCGATAAAATAATTTAAAAATATTAAAAAACAAAAACTATAAATTTTTATAAAAATTTCAATTTTTTTACTATTTTCGGGGCGCTTGGGGGCACTAGAAGATATAGATGGATTTATATAAAAAAAAGATTGAACTAATATATATATAAGGCAACTTTCGCAACCTGCGCCAAAAATAAATTTAAAAATATTAAGAAGCAAAAAAATACTAAAAAATTTATAAAAATTTCAATTTTTAACTATATTTGAGGCATTTGGGGCACCGGTAGATATGAATGGATTTCAATAAAAAAACATATGTGAATTAGTATGCATAAAAGGCAACTTTTGCACCCCGCGCCAATTCGATCATCTGAATTTCAATTTTTCGATCCACCCTAGTGCACAACCTTTTTCAACTCGCAGGCCAAAAAAAAGGAAAAGTAGCTTACCTGGGGCCAATGTAGCTTTGCATTGATAAACACATTTTTTTCCTAATCGAATATAAAAAGTCAATACACCACTTTGATGAAAACATACTCTTATAAATTAATTTTAATAACCAAATAAACATACATAATTCACAGACAAGACAATTAATGTGATGGTTGGGATTGTATTTTTGATGCTATTTTTGTTGCTGCTTTTGTTGATGCCATATTTGGTTCTAAAATTGCAGTAGCAATATGTAAAATGGCTGAAAGATTTTCATCAGTTAGTCTGTTTCTGGTCTTTGATTTGTTGATAGTAATCATAGAAAAAGCTTGTTCACACAGATATGTGCTTCCGAACATAGTTGCATACATAGATGCATTGCGCTTTAAATAAGAAAATTCATCAGGCGAATTCTTATAAAATTCAAGCAGTGACTTTTCTTTGAATTAATTTTTTTTCAAAGCTTGAGCTTTGTAAGTCAATGAGCTGTAATTGAGCATTTTCAGGTGTCAAATGACATCCATTGTAAATGGATTTGAAAATAACTCAATTTGAAAATGGCATTTTTCAAAATCTAAAAATCTATCATGGAATGAATCAATTAAAATTTTCACCTGATCTTCGTATTCCAATTTCATCTTTGGAAATTTTTCTTTCATTTTTCTGCAATATGGGAAATGAGAAATTTTTTTTTCACGTAACTGTTGTTGAAATAACACCAACTTTCTTTTAAAAGCATTTACATTGTTAACCAACTGAAATATGAATTGGTTCTTTCCTTGTAGTTTGATGTTCAATTCATTTAAATGGCTTGTAATATCAGTTAAAAATGCTAAATCACACTGAAAACTGGCTTCTTCCAAGCGCCTGGTTTCCTTTCCATGCTCCTTGAGAAACGTAATAATTTTATCAAATAATTCAATAAAATGCTTAAGTGCTTTTCCACGACTGAGCCACCTTACTTCTGTGTAGTACACAACATCACTAGGAATATCCTCAAATTCAGCCAAAAATTCTTTAAATTCTCTGTGACGTTAATGCACCACTGCGAATAAAATTGATTGCTTCACAAACACGCTTCATTAGCTGTTCATAACCTAATTCTTTGGCGCACAAATTTTGTTGGTGTATGATGCAGTGATATTGAAGTAACTCCATTTCACGTTCTCCCAGATGTTTTTTAGCAGAGTTATCATTCCAATAATTCCACCAGTCATTGATCGTGCTCCATCTGTTGTAATGCTAACAATTTTGTCCATATTCAAAGCAGCTCCATTACATAATTCCAATAAATTAACTGTGAAAAAGTTTTTTGCCAGTTGTTTGACCTTTCATAGAGTACATTCCAAGAAGTTCTTCTGTAATGCAGAAATCCTTGTTTATACCTCGAATGAAAATAAGGAGTTGAGGTAATGTCGGTAGATTCGTTAGCAGCAAGTGAAAAATATTCAAAATGTGAAACAGCAAGCTTTACTTGATCTACAATGTCTTCACTTAATTGGTGAATTCTTCTTTGAACAGTCATTCTATTCAAACTTAAATTTTTAAATTTATTTGTTGTTTCGGGACAAAGTTTCTCTGAAGCAATTAACAAGCAATCTTTCACAAAATCACAATCAGTAAACGGTTTTCCACATTTAACTATCAGCTGGGCAATAGTCAGGGATACCTCAACGCAGGAATCCAATTAAGATGTCTGTTTTTCAAAATAACTGGTCTGGTTTATCAAAGATTTCTTTAGGTGTTTAATTTTTACTGATTGTTCATATCCTTGAATAGATGAGAATGCCCTGTGTTTCGTTTCATAATGCCATTTCACATTATATTCTTTGGCTACAACTACAGAAGAATTGCACAAAAGACAAATAATCATGTCATTATGATTAATAAAACAGTACTTATCCGTCCATGAATCAACAAATTTTCGATTTTGAAAATCGCCTTTTCTTTTTTCCCCGCTCATTTTTCCATCTACTAGTAATAAACATCAACCGACCGCCGACCACGCCGACAAGCATTCCATCCAAAGGCAAACATTGAGTTGAGAAAATACATTCCTTCAGCCACTAGACACTTCGTTCATTACATGCTATCAGCCAATCAGAGCTCAGTTTTAGTCTCATTGTAGATGCGATGCGCTCGCATTGAATCTCTCTCTGTCGATCTTAAAGAAGTGAAGATATACTGCAACTTAACAGTTGAATGTCTGCAAGTTACAAATAGCATGCTTTTATCGCATCATCCAACCAGTTAATCAGGATAGCGATTGTTTTTGATTAAAAAAACACAAGCAGTTCTCAGTTGAAAAATTAAGTAAAAACATGTAAACTTTCAAGTAAAAAAAAAAAAAATCTCTATTTTGTGATTATGATTTTGGGATTGGCGGGCCAACGAAATAGGCATCGTTGGCCACTTTTGGCCCGCGGGCCATAGGTTGTGCATCCCTGGATTAGTGCCAATATAGAATACACAATATGGGACGTACTACTACATTTGGATAAAATCTCTCATTTTTTTTGCTTCATTTTAGAAACAACGGATTTTGTCCTTTTTCTATAGATGATTACTTTCAGAATTTTCAAGTTATGATTTTGAGACTTTCATAAAAGCTGCTCTATACATTTAGCTAACATAATGTGCAAATGAAATTTTGATATCGTTGACGCATGCACAGTGAAAAATTATATAGTAAACCTACTCATTTTTCATACAATTTTTATTATTTTTTAATTCTGATTACAGGGTATTCTGTGCGATATTGTTTGTCATATTTTCAGAAAAAAATATTTTATATTAAGAACTCTAAAAATTATAAGCAAAAAACTTGGAAAAATTTGGGACCATTTTTATAAAAACCTTAATTTCTCTGTGAGTATGCATGCTATTTGCATAAAAATTAACACAGTTTATAACAATGAGGCACTTAATCATAATCTAGAATTTGAATGCTTTTGCTACATTAGTTTTGACAGGGTTATTCAAAAGATATTAATACTTTTTTAATTTGTTGACGGTCTTCCATGGAGTTTCGGAGAAAAAATTTCACGAAATGTATGACTTATACTATTAGATTTATACACTAAGAGTTTCGGGATGATTCCTCTTGCATATTTCTAGATATTTAACAATGTCTAAAATTGTAAGTGGATGTTCATCAAAGGCCAGGTAATGTATCAGCTTTATTGGACAGAGAAATAAAAATTTCACTGTATCAAATACAAAGTGAAACACAAAGATGAAAAACATTTTAAATGTCCAAAAAACACATACCATTTTATAAAAACTTATACTGAAGGTGTTTAAAATGTATAAAAACTATCTACTTATAATAAAATCTGAGTGGAGAAAAGTGTCGGTAACCAGTTGGATATGAACCATTCTATATAGGTGAAAACTGGGAAATTCGATTAGTAGCCAGTGGCCGGTAGACCCAGTTTCATTAGTGGCCACTTTTTAAAAGTTAGTAGCCATTTTTTAAAAATAGGTCAAAATGGCTTTTTTTTAAATTTATTTAACGGCTAGTGAGTTACAAAGTTACACATATTTGGTTAAGGGTGTATTTCGATTCAAACTGCTTGTTTTCCGATTTATTTTTGAATTCACTTTTGCTCTCAAACACATGAAACTCGCAGATTCTCTTATTTAGAAAGTGCACAAGGTGCCGTAAAGGTCAATTCTTTGATAAGTGTACAAAATATTGCAAAAAAAGCAATCAAAAACGGCAATTTGAACCGATTTTTCCGAAGTGGGAGGTAAGGAAATGAAAAAAAGGGTCTTCCAGAGAAGTTAATTGCTTATAAATCAAATTCTAATGAATTGAACGTAAAAAGACTTTACTCGGCACCTCATACGTCACTTCAAGAATCCCCTCAGCAAGTTTCATGATTCTACTTTTAAAAATGTGTCTGAAATTGTATATTGTATCGGAAAATTTCGAGCTGCTGAAGGTGGAAAAGGGAAACACTCCGGATGTCTTATTAAGGCAAAATCAGAGAATGCCAATGTGTTGGTAAGGTGGAGGAAGTCTACTTGGTAGTAGTAAAGTCAGATGCTAAATTTGCAGTATTACTCGCCAAAGTGGCGAGTGCTAATTTTGTCCTATATTTTTAAAGTAATTGGCTATAATGTTTCAATCTTTCTAGGCACCTACATAAACTTTAATCATAAATTTAAAAAAAAAATGTACCAGCCAACTATTACTGGTACAATTAGTGAGCATATGGCAAAAGTGAAAGATTTAAGATACAGCAATGTCCTTAAAATCTCCTTGCATTCAGAGGTAAAATTGGTAAAATTTATTTGAAATGCATGTGGAATTAAAATTGGTGACTATATTTAGTAGGAAAAAAAATCTATTTCTTGAAACATAATCCAAATAAAGAGTTCATGGTAAAAAGCCAAAATATAGAAAATACAACAAAGTTGCTAAATATGCTTGCATCAGACAGAAAGAAAGAATTAACCAATTCACTAATTAGATGCAAACAAAGTAGAGATGCCATTTTCATGAAAAAAGCTGCATTTCACAAAGCAAATTAATAAGATTTTTTAATCGCCAAGTGGCGACTAGGATGGCGATCGATGGCCAATTTTGAATTTAAAGAATTAACCAATTCACTAATTAGGTGCAAACAAAGTAGAGATAGAGATGAATATATCCATGAAAAAATCTGTATTTCACAAAGCAAATAAATAATATTTTTCAATCGCCGAGTGGCGACTAGGGTGGCGATCGATGGCCGATTTTGAATTTAAAAAATTAACCAATTCACTAATTAGATGCAAACAAAGTAGACATGCATATATCCAGGAAAAAATCTGTATTTCACAAAGCAAATTAATAAAATTTTTCAATCGCCGAGTGGCGATTAGGGTGGCGATCGAAGGTCAATTTTGAATTTAAAGAATTAGCCAATTCACTAATTAGATGCTAACAAAGTAGAGATGAATATATCCATGAACAAATCTGTATTTCACAAAGCAAATTAATAAGATTTTTCAATCGCCGAGTGGCGACTAGGGTGGCGATCGATGGCCGATTTTTAATCGCCACTTTTACAACTTTAATCGCCACGTGGCGAGTGGCGACCGTTAATTTACACCTATACCATTCTAGTTTGCAAATCGACTGTAAATAAATGCCATGTTAAACTTAATGGAAAACATATGTGAATATATGACAGCTACATGATAATTTTTTCTATTTAAAATTGTGTTTGTTGAGCATATTTACCTATAAAACATGTGTATCATATCCAATAATAATATATTAAGTTGCAATTTAAAAATAAGCTATTATGAACAATATAAACAAACGCTTCACTGTTGCCATTCAAAAGAACGAATTCTAAATCTAGAAACAAATGAACGACTCTGAGTGATTCATAAAAAAAAAGGGCTAACATTCAATTCTGCTTTTAAAATATTTATAAAAATATATTAAAGCTTTTAGACATATTTTGAAATTACATTTTTCACTTTCATTTATATTTATTATGTAAATGAACATTTGTACATTTTTACACATTTGTAAATGAGTTTACAACATAAAAAAGAAAAATGATTCTTAAGTCAATAGGTTTTTTAAGTCAACAGTTTTGTTGAGTCAACAGTGGGCTAATTTCAACTTTAATTGTGGTGCCATCTACCAGCATCCAATATAAATGAAGAATTTTTTCATTTGAAATTAAAGTTTAAGTAAATAAAAATTACATGATGTAATAATGTAATTAGAGCTCTCTTTTAAACATTTCCATTATTTAACTTTAAAATATCCATTATTTAACTTTAAATTAGGTATAAATAAATGGAATATTTTTATTATAATTTCTTTGATATAATTTGAATTTCGGTTTAATATTCTTTTAAAATGTTAACATTTATTCACTTAATTTTTAAAATTTTTTTTTCTATTATAAATATTTTTTTTTATTTTTCGCAAGGTGTAATGGATATATGAGATGTTATCATGACTGCAATAGTAAGACTAAAAATTATTTTTCCCCATTCTATTATTAAATTAATAAATTATAATTTTTCTTTTACTTCTCAAAGTTATATTCAAAAGTTGCTAAAAAGTATGCAAAAAATCAAAATTTTATTTGCTTTGATATACAGTAGACTCCCTTAAATCTGCAACTCTCTAAAATCCGCACATGTTTTATGGATGTAAACAATGAAAATTTCAGTTTTGATATTGGGACAAAATTTGATTTTTTTAGTTTTGTATCAATTCCATATGTTTTTTAATTTGTCATTTTCTTAATAATAGTCTATTCATGTTTTTCCCATGAAGGAAAAATAAATTTTTTTGGAAAAAATTCAAGATATTGCTGATATTACTGGTAATCACAATCTTCTTACCAAATATATTTATGCATTAATCAAGATTTTTTGGTTATTAAGCCTGGTTAAACTTGAAAAAAATCCTTATTTTATGATTTTGATGTGAATTAGTAATGTACTTTTATGAGGCAAGTTTTGTTGAATAATTTTGGAAAAATACATTTAATCTTTATTATGAATATCTAATCAGACACTATTGATTATTACCTTGACCTTTTCTATTAATATTTTAATCATTTAAAAAATTATCTAATTTTTTATTATTTTAGTTTATTACTTATTTTAATATTTAATTATATTGTAAGCATTCATTATAGTTCTGATTGTACTATTAATTGCACTCAAATAACTGTTTAAAAAATGTAAACAAAGCAATAACCAGAAATCTGCAAAATTCTAAAATCCGCTAAACCTCTGGTCCCAAGCTGTGCGGATTTGAGGGAGTCTACTGTAATTACTATATGTAGTACATGATTGTATATTCCTTTACATTTTAATGACATTTGATAAGAAATCTAAATTTTGTTTACAATACAAGAAAGCACATTTCAAGTGGCTATAAGCTAAGCTTTTAAAAAATGGTGCAATTAAATTAAAATTTTATGAAAGAATTAACAATTTAAGTATTTATTAATATGGAAAGAATTTTTAAAATATAAAGCTGAAGTTTTTAAAAATTAATTTTGATCTATATCAATGCCTCTTGCTTTTGCATATTTTCTATAAAAAACTACAATTTTACCAAAAAATTCTTTTGTTTATATTAACTGCTGCTAGATGGTGCCAAATCCATATTTAAAAACAAAACCATAAAGCTTCATTAATAGATAAACTTGGAATCTATCTTATGTCCTTCATATCCATGACTACAACCACTGACAACTCATTGCTTTTTATAAAAATAATGCATTTTAAAAAAAGAAATCAATATTTAATTTTAAAGTTTTGTGCTTCAGAAATTGTGTTTTACTTTGCTAATTATCATGATTGTTGTGATAAATACTGCTGTTTGTTTTGCTCAATTGTTGATTTCAGAAATTGAATGTTAAGTAAAAAAAAAAAAAAAAAATCTTGTATTTGTAGAAATTGTTAGTTTTAAAATATGCTTTTCTACAATACTAACTCTTCAATAATAAATTTTTCATTCTGTTTGTATGAAGTCTTATGAAAATGAAATGCAAGTCAAAATTCTGTTGTTTTTGATGGGGATTATATGCTAGTATTTTTTGTATAAAAACATATTTTTCGAGCAAACACTTGCTCATCATCTGGGTTATTCATGAAACACACAATACTTAATAATAAAATGTATGAAATATAACATTTTACTATTAGAGAATAGAACATGCTGTTAAGAGGGGATGCTTGCAAAAGCTATATCTTGTTTTGAACAATTTCTAAGAGTCTTTCAGAATAGTTGAATGAGAGAGAGGTAATTTTTGGATCTCTCCCCTCCTCCCTTCTATTTTAATTGTTTGTTCCATTTACCAATAGTAAAACATTACACATTTTATCATTATATATTGTGAGTTTCATGTGTAACCCTGAGGTTGAGCAAGTGTTTGTTCAAAAGTGCTCAGTTTTGTATACATTTTGACCATCTTCGGCAAAATTTCCTGTAAAATTCTATGTGTTTTTTTTTTTTTTTTAACATATACACTGATGAAAACAATTGAAGGGACAAATGATTAAAAAACAAGAACAAAATAAGTTATACCCAGTGTTCTCGCTGTCGCTTGCCATTGTGCCAAATTGTGACTAAATTTTTCATTTGGCGAGTAAGCAAACTATTAGATTCGCCAAATTGCTAATGTTCAATTTTTGCTTTTTCTCTCTTTTCTTTTTTATACATATGCGTATAATACATATTTTAAATATATTTGTAGTGGATAGTTAAAATTAGATTAACAATCGTTGCCGCAGTTATAAAAGTTTAGGTAATTTTAGAACATATTAAAAAAAATGAACCCCCTTTAAAATATCTGAGATAATTTTTTTGTGTGTGTTACGTGATTAATCCACTTTGCTAATACTTTTTTCATTTGGCGAATGTTTTTTATTTTTAATTAACCAAATTACTAATGTTGATCAAATGTCACAAGAACACTGGTTATGCCTAAATGCAAATAAGATATCTGATAATACAGACACACCTGCTGTGCAGTGGTCTGCATCATCGTAAGGTTATGGTGCAGCGATCATGTTTGTGTATAAAGGTGTTTAGCAAAACATAACTTTTCACCCAAATTTAAAAAGTGAGATCTCAAAAGGAGATGTGAGATAATGTATGAAAAATATTAACAAAGTCTTAAAAAATATATATATTTATTTAAAGTTTAAATTGAAACATAATCTAATTTAAAGAGCTCTGCTAGAGCTAAAATATGCTCTGAAACACAATTATTGGGCAAATTCCAAAACATGACAATTGTTCATTTAACGAATGTGACGATGCTGGCTAAAGAGCAAGCATAACTACCTGAAAAGATGTACAATTATTTATACAACAAAAAATGTAAGATATTTGCATAAAGTACCGCAAAACAAACAGTTACCTGATTTGGACGAATCGCAGCACAGTAAACATCACAAATTGATAATGCGTCATGATCCTCTGGAACATAAGCACCATCTATAAACTCTGAAAATGCAAGTCTTCTTTCCTGAAAAGCAAGTGCGTGGTAACTGAACTTTACTCGAACACCAAAAAATGTAAACAAGCCAACATCGCAGCAAAGCAACATATTGTTGTCTGCAGAGTGGACGTAAAGGTTAAATGTTGATAAAAATATTAAATAGATAGTTGAAAAAATTAAAAATTAACTTTAAATTATCTTATATTTCCAACATTGCCCCTCTCGTACACTCCGACAGAGAACAAGCTTAAAGAAAAAAAAACTTTGAAAAAAGTAAATTATGCCAAACATATGCAAAATTTAAATTTGGCATAAAAATTTCTGAAATGTTAAATTTATGAAAAATGGTTTAAAGAAAGTTTTTAAACATTTACACATCATCTTATATTAATAATATAAGTTTTGAAAAACAGCATTTTGCCGAAATATAAATTAAAGAAATACTTAAAATTTTAAAGGCTTACTTTAAAAATATTTTAAGTCGCAACTGAGAAGTTCCTAATAAAATAAAATATATATGCAAATATCTTTAACACTGTATAAACACATTTGCAAACATTTTTAAATTTATAAATTTTGAAAGTTCATTTCTGTTCACTTGAAATGCAACCTTTAAAGTTCATTAGGCAACAGTCACTGATCAGTAAAAAGTTGAGACATGAAATCTTTTAATAAGGTTTTCATCAATGGTTTAGTTAAACCATCAGCTAAATTCTTTGATGACTGGATATACTTTAACTCAAATATGTTGTTGAACACTAAATTTTTTAAAAAGTGATATCTCATATCACTATGCTTCGTATGAGTATTTTCAATAAGTGAGTTTGAAAAGTCAATAGCTGCCCTGTTATCACACAGTAAAGTGTATCCGGTACAGTCTTGATGGATTAATTTACATTTAATCGCTTCTTCTAAAACTCTTCTTATCCAAACCATCTCCTTTGCTCTTTCACTTAATGCAATGTACTCAGCTTCTACTGTTGATAATGATATGCATTTTTACTTTAAACTTCACCAAATGATTGGAGATTTGTTGACAAACATCATAATTCCACTCATGGATACTCTGTCATCTCTATTAGTTGCATAGTCAGCATCACTGTAGCACATTACTTTGAGGGATTTCACATTTGACAGATTCAACTCTTTCTGCCTACCCTTTGCTGTAACCTTTCAGAAAAGTTGTTGTGATTTTCAGATAATTTTTTTTACTCAGAATGGCTCTTGGTTTATGACAGACATCCATCTCAATTTCTGTACAAAAATGTCCAGATTGCATTTAGAAATTGAGGGTATTTTCTTAACTAAAAGGAAAATACCTGATAAATCTAGAACTATTATTACAAAGCAAATTCAGATAGCAGTATTGAAACATGAACAGAGTTATAACAATTTCAGTAGATGGAGTTGAAATAATTTCATCTTGAAAAAAATTTCATTCTTTTCACTCTGGCTTGTATTCTATAAAGTAGAACTTCTATAACTTTCTCTTTATAATGTAACTGCTGAACTTTTAATGAAAAGACTAGACTTTGGTCATTTCAAATGCCATCAGTGAAGACGCTGAGATTTTCTATGTCTATGCTCTTGAAAAGATTACAACCAACAAAGCTACCTAAAGCAAGTAAAACATCAAGTTTATATTTGTTCCATTCTTATTTAGTTTTACACATTATGTGTAAAATTTACATATTTGGATTATTTTTAGGTAGCTTTCATTACAAAAAGTAAAAAGCTACCTATTGCAGCCGTCCGGAGGAAAGCACTTCCGGAAAATTTTGGTATATTTTCACCGATCATGACCCCCAGACCCCAAAACCACCCTCCGTTCAAATGTTGACATATATATATATATATATAACCATATATATATATATATATATCTGATTTTTGTCATGCGATAACTAACGTATTTATGAACCGATTTGAATGAAACTTGGTATGTACATAGTACATACAAATGTCTCGACCGAGTTCGTTGGTCAGCATCATCCGCCATTTTGTTTCAAAATGGCGGCCATTTTAAATTTTTTTAAAAATTTAAAATTTAAAATTAAATGCGAAAAAATTAAAATTTGAAAAATATTTTCCTTTTACGTGTTAGAACTTAAAACAAAGATTCCAGAACACTTTTTATTTTGTCTATATCTTAAAAAATGATTGAGTTATAGCACTTTGAATTTTTCTTATGGCTGACATTTTGAAACGATCTGATTTTTGTCACGTGATAACACGCGTATTTATGAACCGATTTCAATGAAACTTGGTATGTACATAGTACATACAAACGTCTCGACCGAGTTCGTTGGCCAGCATCATCCGCCATTTTGTTTCAAAATGGTGGCCATTTTAAATTTTTTTAAAAATTTAAAATTTAAAATTAAATGCGAAAAAACTAAAAATTGAAAAATATTTTTCTTTTACGTGTTAGAACTTAAAACAACGATTCCAGAACACTTTTTATTTTGTCTATATCTTAAAAAATGACTGAGTTATAGCACTTTGAATTTTGCTTATGGCTGACATTTTGAAACGGTCTGATCTGAACGATCCACAATGTTGCTTTAAAATGGCATACACTTTATGATATCGTGGAATTTGGTGACTCTCTAAATCGCTTAAAATAAAACCAGGTTGAATAAAAGATGACTAATTTCTAAAAATTCCTATTAATGTTCAGTCTTGACAAAAACTAGTTTCAATCTTATAAAATCACTAATTTTATAAGATTATTTCCACTAATTTGAGCTTAGTATTTTTGAACAATGTAACTTACCTTAAAATAAATAAATAAATATGTAAGTATATGAAAGCTACCTCTTCCTCCCGGCATTGCCGGAAGGACTTTTTACACTTAAGGATACTTTTTAAAAAACATTTTTTCAAAGTTTTCTTCCAAGCTCTTTTGCTCCCCACCCCCATCTTTAATTATGAATTATTTTCTAACTGCTAATAATAATAATAATACTTATAAAATATACTTCAATGAATACTCCATATTTTCTTTTAAAATGTAAGAATTGAAGAGCAGTTAAAAATAGAACTGTACTGGGTATTCAGTATGTACTTTGATACTTATCATACTCTGCTTATTTACTAAATACTTGGTATTTGGGCAAATTTTGACTACATACCTGTCTAATACTGAGTAGTTGAGTAGTTCTAAGAATTCGGCCCATTCCTTGGCCAAATTTTCTACACTGTACACCAACAGTTAAAGCAGCTTTAAACTTAGCTTCTCACTGATTCTTAGTCTTCTCCATCCATTTATTAATGTATATACTCAACATAACTGATGAAAAAGTGATCTTCTCTTATTCTTAAGAGTCACTTAAATTCTGTGTTTTGAGCATACTTTTAATAATGATGCTTTAAGTAAAGCAAACAAAGCTGTTATTGTCTTTCTGAGTTCTACAGCTCATTGCAGTCAAAATGTTATTCCTTCAATTAAAAAAATATATATAATTGTGTATTAGAAATGAAAATATATTATTTCTTATGGCACTTTTTCAAAATGTTGTAAATATATATCATTTATGTAACATTAAAAAATGATTTTTACATATTCATTAGAAATGTTGTTCACTTGCTTTTTCAGAAAAATTAATCAAAAATTTCATTAACTTTCTGTTTCATAGATAGACATTAGAAATGTCATTCATGTTCTGTTTTACAGAAATTCATTAAAAGTGTTCTTCATGCATTGTTTTTCATATTTGAATTTTCTCAGATTGGTAGGGTCCATTCTTTATTCGGGTTCAGAAGACAAGTCCCATTGAAAATTATTCTTGCTTCTCTGTTCTCTCCTATTAAGTTTGAATGACTGCCGGATGCCTAATGTCATCTGTAGGTGGGTTATCGCAAAAGCAGCTAAAGAAAGGGGAGGAAATGAATAAATCGAAAAGAGAAAAGTAAGAGTTTGTACTGAATAGGGAAAGAAAATGTTATGGATAAGATATCTTAAAAAGCATGAATTGATTAGAACAGGCTGAAATTTTAAGAAGTAAAATTATATTCAGCAGAGTGTTTTAGACTTAAAGGGTTTTGATGTAAACTCATAAAATGCATATTTGGAAAATATAAAGAGTACTTGGAAACTGGGACTACAGAAATGTTAATCACATCACATCATTGTTTAATACCCAGAAAAAAATCCAGGAAAATAAATTGACCTTGTATAAGAGCAAGGCTAGAAATCAGCAAAAATTCTATTTTTTTTTTTTTTTTTTTTTTTTTTCTAAAAACATTCTGAATTTGGATTTTTATATATTTTTTCTTTTTAATATTTAGCCGCATAGAAATAAAATTGTTTTTGACTTTTTTTACTGTTTTCAAATAACTAGATATCATATGATTTGTGTTAACACATTGAGTCACCAAGTCAGTCACCAGTGACTGACACTGAATTTTGCATTTAAGCTGCTTCTTATAACTTTTAGGGTTTTTTACTCTGAGTCATAATCACCCCTGTTATACAAATCTTTTTTCTTATCTGAACATGCTTTTATTAAAATGATGGTTCAGTGTTGTAATTAATTTTATTTTTATATAGCCCATCCTTACAATTCGAAGCAGCTTGGGCTCTAACAAATATTGCCTCTGGTACATCTCAGCAAACTACTGCTGTTGTGAATACTGGTATGATAGTTTATTTTTCAAAATCACTCCATGTTTATTAATATTTGTTACTATGCATATTTATGTTACTGAATGATCAAATCAGGGTGTTGATGATTTTAATCAGATAATTGAGATTTGTAACTAAAATTACTTCAATCTTTTAATCATAAGAAATTTAAAAGATTGAAATAATTTAAAACATTTATTGCAATTTTTAAAAGAATGTGAAAAAAAATTAAAAGGTAAGATCAATTATAAATTCTTGAAATATATTTTAATTACTGGCTAAATAATAAAAAAAAACTATAAAAAAAGTTTAAAAAGTTTGATATTGTTTAAAAGTTTGTATTGCTTTAAGTAATATGTTTGCTCTGCTGTATAAAGTAAGCACAATAATTGAAATAAACTACTGCAGTTATAAAAATTGGTAGTGATTATCTTTATTATTATTATTCTTTTTCAAATATATAACAGAAAATTAGGGCCAAAGAAGAATGAAAGATGAACATCTTCTCAGTATACAGGATGAGTCATAATTACCAAAACAATTGGCTTTCCCCTTAAATATTGGACCTATGCACATACCTCCGGTTGCAAAGTTTCATAAAAAAGGGTGCAAAATATGATGACATCAATTGCAACTCCATTGGGGAAAGGGGGGGGGGTCTGTTTGAAAAAATACAAAAAAAAAAAAAAAAATACTTCTTTATATTTCCCCTGTAGGGCAAAAATTCAAATTAGGGAAAACTTGAATTATGCAATCCTGAATTAATCACAAAATATTGCCTCTTCATGTCTGCAAAATTCAGAATTATAGCCTTTTAAATAATTCATCAGGTTTTAAAGGATTTAATACAAATTGAAATGCATGCATTTTAAGAAAGAATATTTTAACAGTTCTAGGAAACATGTAAAAAATGTAAATCTATTGAGTTAAAACTTTGACTTTTTTTGTGATGGTTAACTAATTTGCAAACAGAATCACATCCTAAAATTTCTCAAAGTTTATAAAAATTTCAAATGGTTAGTATTTTTTTAAAGTGAGATAGTTTAAAATTGTGATAGCTCAAAACATTATTCATTGGATTTAAATTTTGTTTTCATTTAATTAAAGAGGAAAATATACTTTTAGTTTTGTTACAAGTTTTTTTTTTTTCAATATTAATTTTAAAAATATTAAATCTATTTATTTTGATGTATAAATGATGTAACTGATTTTTTTTAAAGTAATTTTCAAAAGTAAATATTATTTTGAATGAACTGAAATTTAATGTAAAATGATCATAAAAGACATATTTCAACTTTGCACTGTTTTCTTTAACAATTCTTGATTTTTAATAATTTAAAAATGAAATGAGGAAATCATGTAGAAAAACTTATTTCAAGTTTTAAACAAAGATTGGTTACTAATAAAATATTTCAATGCTTTTTAAAAATTGCAAATGAAAAGTAACTTCTTTCTGTAGCTTAAACTTCAGATTCAGTTTAACTTTTGCCATATCCACCTCCTTTATGTACTATTTAAATATCGGTCAGTTATTTGAAACAATGCTTTTTTAACATGTGGAGCTGCTCATTTTCCTTGTAATGTTTGAGAAGTGTCACATGCTGTGTCCCTCCTGAAATTAAAAAACTTTGCATCTCTGTTTAATTCAGAATTTTTATTACATCATAGTCAGCTTTCCCCAAAGTTTTAAAAAGGGCTGAGTGCAGCTGGTGCAAAAAAGGCCTATTTTAGGTTTTTAAAGGCACTTTTTAAATTCTGAAAAGTTAATTTTTTATGTGTACTTCAATTTCTTTCTTTTATTTATTTTTTAAGGTAGGTGCTCTTTTCCCAAACACAATGGCAAGCCAGTTTTTGCATTGCAAGCAAATTTTTTTGGTATAAAAAGCAGCAAGCAAGAGCATAATTATTTTGACTAAAGAACAAGAAGGGTTCTTTATTTATTTTTTAATGAGGAGCCAGAAGTAACTAATTTTTAAACCAAAGGGCAGACAAGGTGCAGCTTCCTCCTGAAATTGCCTGAGTGAAACTCATATTTATTAATCGCAAATCTAATTAACTAAATTCTATACTAAAACAATTTACATATAGATATATTTATTTATTTATAAAATTGCTATACAGGGTGAGTCATAAATATCGAAACAATAGGCTATCTTTTTAAATATTGTTCTTAGACGCATACTTCCAATTGAAAAAATTCTTAAAAAAGACTTGAAATTTTTGATAAGATAAATTGTGACTGCATGGGGGGGGGGGGGGGGTCCAGTTGAAAAATAAAAAAATTAAATTTTTATACGGCCCCCGTAGGATAAAAATTCCAATTAGAAAAATTTTCCTTATTCAGTCCTGAATAAGAAACAAAAAGTTGCATCTTCATATCTTTAAAACTCACTAAGTTATAGTCATTTAAAAAATTCATCAGGTTTTAAGGGATTAGACACAAA
Organism: Maratus speculifer; assembly: GCA_964019185.1. Classification (NCBI taxonomy): domain Eukaryota; kingdom Metazoa; phylum Arthropoda; class Arachnida; order Araneae; family Salticidae; genus Maratus; species Maratus speculifer. Next base: position 73,938,301 of record OZ025293.1, read on the forward strand.
TTGAAATGTGCGCAATTCAAAAAACAATGTTACTTTAACAGTTCTAGGAAACGTGCAAAAATCTATTTTTTGAGTTCGAATTTTGATTTTTTTTTCTTAGCCTTATAGTTTGCTAAGAAAATCACATTGTAAAATTTCTCATACAATTTATAAAAATTTCATGTGGTTAGTACTGGTTTAATTAAAAATGGGTTAATTAAAAATCATAATAACTCGTAACATTATTTATCGGATTTCAGTTTCTTTCCATTTAATTAAAGATGCAAATCTGATTTTAGTTTTGTTCCAGGGTTTTTGTTTTTTAATACAGTGAAACCTCCGAATAAGGGACACCTATGGGACCAGAAAATTTGTCCCTTAAATAGAGGTGTCCCTTATTCGGAGTTTTTATTACATTGAAACTTCCAAATGGGACTGGAACTTTTGTCCCTTAAATAGAGGTGTCCCTTATTCGGAGTGTCCCTTATTTGGAGGTTTCACTGTATTAATTTTTAAAATATTAAAAATATTTATTGAAAAAGTAATATAACTGTTAAAAAAAATCATATATTCAAAAAGTAAATATTTTTTCAAATTTGCCGATAAAAAACTAAAGTAAGTAAAAAAAAAAAAAGACGTGTTTTAAGGGTTTTTTTTTTTTTAAATTCTTACCATTTTTAATAATTTAAAGACAAGAAATAATGGGGGAAAAAATTCATTATGCAGAAAAACGAAGTGTACTGTTTAAATGTCTGTCATTTATTTAAAAGAATGCCTTTTCTAAGATGCAGATTAAGTCTTTTTTATAAATTTAGCTCTCACAACTTTAGGCGCTTTTTATCGTCCTGGAGAGGCTGTTAAAAAATCTGTATTCTGGGTCCAGGCTGGGCCAGGACCGAGAGGTTCCTTTTTTCTGAAGACACACCAGGCCGGACCTAATGTACTTTTCATAAAGGAGGGGACTGCTATCTTCCTCCTAGGTGTACATTGGACAAAATTTTCAATCCCGGTCTCGACAAAACCCGTATTAAAATCACTGTCTCTGACTCTCTCTGAATACGTGCTTAAAGTAAATAAAATTTGGCTCAAATTTTTTTCAAAAAACACATAGATTTTAAAATCTTTATTTTACAAAATAAATAAATAAATAAAATTCATTTTTTTTAAAAGAATAGTATATTCAAAGGCTGAAAAATTAAATACAATAAAACCAGTGAAAAAAAAAGTGCTTATGATGGAATTCTGTCTTAAACGGAAAATATGTTAATCCATGCAAAATAAATGCAATAGTATCTGAAAAGAAAATAAGCTCCAATTACATCTTCTTGGGAGAGCATCTGTCTATAACGTATTTTTTCTATACATTATGCCTATAACGTTATGCCTTCCCTAGGAAGTGTTCCCTCTATAATGTATTTTTTCTTTACTATGTGATTCCGTCTTAAAAGGTTTTACTGTATAACACTTTTCAAAGTCTCAATCGCATGGGATGCATTGGAGATTAACGATATTAAAATATAAGTGAAACATTTATATATAAATAGAGATTCATTGATAAGATATAAATATTACAGCCTTTTGCGCTTCTTTAATAATAAAAAGCATAAAAAAAAAAAAAAAAACTAAAAGCTATAAAAGAAATTTTTGGTCAGAACTCTTCCATACAAAACAATTTTTTCCCACATCGAAGTATAAAAACTCTGTAGAAATTTGCATCTGAACCAGGCTATGATTTAAACTATTTTCCAGACCTGTCTGGGTTATGATTTTAAGGCCGGGCTGAACTTTTTTCCCTATGGGTCAGTTTGGGACTGGATCAAGATATTTCGATCCATGCAAACCTCCAGTGCAGACTACCAACATATTTTGAAAAAAGTTTAGATTTAATTCAATACGCTGCTTTGTTATGTCCAAATGAGAGGTACTGTCTTAAATCGATATTTAATAATAGATAATATATGAATGACCCCTTACTTGCTTTGAAAATTAGCAAAAAATTCTTTGTTTACAGGCACAGGCATGAAAGAGTTCCTCCTAAAGGAAGAATTTCACCTTTTTTAAAGAAATTTTGGACATTCTCTGGATGAATGCAAAAATGCAAAGAAAGTTTTAGAAGGATAATAGGTGGTGGTGGTGGGGGTGGGGGGGGTGTGTTAGAAAATTTAGTAATCTGACATATTGCCTTCTCAAACCCTTCGAGTTTGTTCTTGAATTGTTGTGCAAAAGAGACAAAATAAAAAGTGAGCTTATATCCTATTTAAGCATCTGAAAGTCAAGCAAATGAAGTTTTTCAGTGTCTTTCAAAAATGATTTTTTTTTAAAGACTTCAAAAATTTAAAGTGAAAGGAAGTTTTTTTTTTGAATAGAATATTTTGTACTATTTATACAACACTTTTGGATTATTTCTGTGACACCTTTTTCGAGATTATTTCTGATAAAAATATCAGTTTATCAGGAAGATTGTTTTCTTTTGGAAAAAAAGGGAGGGGGGGGGGAATTCAATAGCTGTAAATCAATCATTCAGAATAATATTTCTTTTGGTAAATTAATGACTGTACTTCACATAAGTTGATCAGATGTAAGTGGATTTGTATCTTTAGCATTGTTAGTACTTTTTAAATTAAAAAGCAATCATACATGCAGTTATATTTAGTTTTGTTGTATAAGTAGTTGTTAAAATGATGCTTAAATTATAAGAGTTTGGCATTGCTCTATAGATGGAAAAAAATTTCCACCTTTTTTCTCATTTCCCACTTTTATGCCTGCAGGAATGCTAAAGTGGTGCAAGTCATGAATTTTAGAGAATTTAAGATTTTAATATCTCTGTCAGATTTTTAGATATTTAAATAGAATTTTTTTTGTTCATTTTGGGAATGGATAAGGAATAATTTCCTAATTGAGAATTTTGTCCTACAGGGGCCGTATAAAAATTAAATTTTCATATTTTTTCAAATAGACCCCCCCCCCCCTGGAGTTGCAACTTATCTTATCAGAAACTTCATCTTTTTTTATGATTTTTTTGCAATTGGAAGTATGGGTCTAGGAGCAATATTTAACAGGGTTCCCAGCGTCATGGAAAGTCATGGAATTTCAAAGTAGTCATGGAAAGTCATGAAAAATGTAAAATATGTAGAAAAAGTCATGGAATTTACTAATATTTAATAAAAACTCATGGAAAACTCTAGAAGAATAAGATTAAAATTTAAGATTATTTCATTTTCAGAAAAATGTTGCTCTGTTTTCTCATTAGATGATGATGCCTCTGAAAATTTTCCAGAAGCAACTATTGATAATTTCTCACTAGATGGTGCCATGCAACCAAACTTCTTCAAAAGTTAGTGAAATTAGTGAAGCAACTGGTAGTTGTAAAACTTCAGTTGAACTTAAACTTAGTTATAATTATTATTTAAAGTGATACAGCTTCAAATATGAATTCGCATTTGTTAAAGGATAATGTTTTAAAGGCTGAGTGCTTTTGGGCAATGCATGTTGTCACCAAAAAAATTTATTACAATTCATGCTCAAATATTGCTAAAGTTTTCCAAATTATGTTTCCAGACAGTGCCATTGCAAAGCAATTTAAACTTGGAAGCTCCAAAGTAGCTTATTTAGTTTCATATGGGCTTAGCACCATACTTTTTGAATAAGTTAATGGACCATCTTAAGATATATACAGATTATGTGATTTCTTTCAATGAAGCCTTTAATAAAATTATCCATAAAGGACAAATGGATTTAGTAATAAGATTTTGAGATAAAATTTTACAGTATGTTTCGACCATTACTTAAGCAGTGTTTTTTGGGGGCAGAGCTACTGTTGATGATTTAATGGAAAAATTTATTGAAGGATTGTCTTCAATAACATTCTATAAACTACTTCAAGTCTGAATGGATAGCCCCCATGTAAATCACTGTTTTTTGTGTAAATTAATGGATAAGTTTGAAGATGATATTTCAAACTCTAATGGGAAAAAATTCTAGACCCTCGTACTTGTGGGCTGCATGTAGTCCATGGATCTTTTAAACATGGCTTGAATATTTAAAATGGGATTTGAACAATTTGTTGACTCATATGTATTTCTTGTTCAAAGACTCTCCTTCTCACTGTGTGCAATATACAGCTCTAACAGGCAGTGAAATATTTCCTCAGAAATTTTGTAGCACTAGATCGGCAGAAAATGTACACAGTGTTTGGGTAGAGCTTTAGACATTTTTGATAATGTAAAAAAAAATTTCAAAATAATAAATCTGTTGCAACTAAGCCTACTATGACAGTTATACAAGCTGCCAATTTAATTTAGTGCAAACTAAGTTTCTTTAAAACTATAGCTTCAGAATGCGACCCTTTTTTAAAGAGATTTCAGAGTCCAAAGCCACTTGTTCCTTTCTTATATGAAGCCCTGCATGACTTAATCAGAAAACTGATGATGAAATTTGTCAACAGTGATAAGTTAAAGGCAGCGCTTACTGCAAAACAATTACTTGACATTGATTTAAGTCAATTAGAAAATCTTCTCCAGTCTAGAAAAATTGATGTTGCCTTTGCAACTAAAAAATTTCTTGCTGAAGCCAAAGTAAATGAAATCGATGCTACTAAATTTTGATTGGAATGTAGGAAATTTTTGATTGCAGTAATTGAGAAACTTAAAGAAAAAAGTCCCTTAAAATACTCATTGGTTCGAGGAATCTCAGCTTTTGACCATTTCATAATCAAGCCAAAAATTGGTATTCGAAAGATTGAAGTAGCTCTGCAGTGCTTGCATAATGCAAATAGAATTAATGCTGATGTTGCTGAAAAAGCAAAACATCAGTATATGAATTTGACAGATGCAGCCACTGTAGACCTCAAAGAGGAATTTGATTGTTTGCAAATCAGATTCTGATGAAATGGGCCTCGACAAGTTTTTTTTAACATCTTAGCTGAAGATAAACGATTTGCAGAATTGTGAGCTATTATTAAACTGTGCCTAATTTTTTCTCATGTAAATGCTTCTGTAGAGAGTGGCTTTTCAATTAACAAATCTTTGTTAATTGAAAATTTACATGAAGCCACTCTTGTAAATCAGAGGCATGTCTATGATGCTATTAATTAATCACGTGTTGTGGAAACTATAGATATTAATTCTAAACTCCTTTTATATACACAAAATAGCCACAAACAGTACAAAATAGATTTAGAAAACAGGAACAAAATAGAAAAGAAGCTAATAAATGAAAAAAAGCCAGCAAAAGAGCATAAAAAAAAAAAAAAAAAATTTAAAGAATTGCAAGAAAGAAAAAGAAAAATTAGAAAAGCTGCTGAATTAGAAGAAGCAGCAATTGAAAATGAACTAAATTCACTGAAAAGAAAAGAAAAAAAAAGCACTGTAGATATTAGTACATTAATATTCAAGTGATCAAAGTAAAATATATTAATATTCAGATGTTCAAAAGTTTATCGAAAATAAAGCTTCATTTTATATAAATGTTTAATTATTTAATCAGAATCTTTTTTTTTAATACATTGTTTGTTATTAAGTTTTATGTTACTTTTAAAAAATCTTTGTAAAGATTTAAAAATATATTCTTAAATTAATTGTACTAATTAATACATAATTTTAAATTTTAATACTTTCGAAGTAGACTTTGCGTATTCGCGATTGGTCATGGAATTTTTTGAGATTTGGTCATGGAAAATCATGGAAAGTCATGGAAATTGCCAAACAAATTTTGCTGGGAACCCTGTTTAAGGAGATAGTCTATTGTTTCGATATTTATGACTCGCCCTGTATGTTACAATAAATCTATTGAATATTTCAATCAATGGAAAATTTGGTTATTGATAAATTAACTAAGGCTTTAAAATATAATATTTCACATCTGGTTTTTATTAATACAAAGCATCTATTTCTGCAAATCACTAAATTGCAACAAAACTTTGTAATCACTTATGTGGATAAATCTCCAAATAATTATGCAATTATATGTAAATCCTATTATCATCTACTGCTTACATCCAGTATTTCTTCTAATAACTTTTTCCAAAAAATTAATGATGACATAATAGTAAATCGTACAATTAGAGGTTAATATAAATTATTAGACATTAACTCTACAAACTTTAATTATCCCTATATAGTTCTTATACCCAGATTTCATAAGAATCCAATTAAATTTAGAACTGTGACATTTGGTTGCAATACGTATACAGCTAATAAACTTCCATTAACAATTCTTAATCAAATAGTAACAAAAACCATTGATAATATACATCATATAAAAAATAGCTATGAACTGGTCAATATCATGTATAAACAAAAACAATATAACAACACATGATTTCAAAGATCATTTTAATAATACATATTTATTAGATCTACATAATATAATAAATGTTTTATTTAAAAAATATATGATTTGAATTTATCAACGAATATCGATACAGATTATTTTCATACTTTAACAAATTTCATTATCTATAATAATTTTATATTGCAAGATAACACTATTTATCTACAAAAAGTTGGTATACCACAAGGTGGTTGTACATCTAGTTTATTATCAGACTTACATCATTATGAATGTAAATATGTTAATAATAAAATATGTTTATATTGCTATATTGATGATATGATTTTAATTGCCTCTGAAAATACCAACATATCTCAATTTTCAGTAGATTATCCAGCTAATTTAGAATTTACTAAAAACCAGCTTTCTAACAATATAATTAACTTTTTAAATCTTAAAATTATATTAAAAGAAAACTAATATACTGACATGTATGACAAATGGAACAAATTTAATTTTAAACTTAATACATCTACTATTTTTAAATCTTGTCTTCATAATTCTGTATAGCCTAGTATCAGAGTTTCCTCCAGCTTTAAAAAGGGGTAAAACAGTGAGTTTCCCGATCCAGAGCCGAGAGGCTCCATGCGGTCCACGCAGGGAGGTCACGAGACCTCCAATGAGGAGGAACCAAGTGACGTCCGACCTCGCGACAGCGCCCGCTGCCGGCCAGGAAGACAAGCGAGGACACCCGGCCCACGGACATGGCCTCAGCATCGTGCCCTCTGATGGGAACATCAAACTTGTTCTCATTGCTTCCATAAACTTACCTTTTGCATACTTCATTTCAACCTAAATTAATAGTTCCCTAGTTCCTTTGTTTACATAATATTTATTACAACAGTATTCAAAATTCACTTTTTCTTTTATTAAATTACTTAAATATAATAACTACTTACCTCTTTCTAATTTATTTCCACTTGTTGAATATCTTTTAATTTACGTTTTATCCAAAGTAAACTTCGTTAATTTCACCGTACTTTGTCCGCGTGTTTTGCTTTCTTGTAACATCGGACGATACGATTATTTTAATCGATTAGCAGTCTTTTTCCCGCCAGATGGCAGCATACGTCTCTTTTAATCGAACTTAATCGATTTATCGTTTTTGATATTTGCATATCAAAAACGATATCGGCCGTTCATTGGCTCACGTTAGCACGTGCCGTTTCGGCCAGAGTATATATGCTGTGCGATGTCAAGACAGGTTCGCCTTTCTTCGTTCCTTCGCTATGAAGGACGCGATGTTTCAAGAAACTTGAACGCACGAAAAGTTACCGTCGTTCATGGTGTTTGAGTTTAATTAGTATGAATGATTTTAATCTATTTTAATTGTGTTTTTCCGAATCTTTTACTGATATCATCTCTGTTAAAAACGCTGCTAGTTTTCCTGCTGTCATGAAGTTATCAAAGTGTGTAAGTTCACTTTCATGTTATTTCATCTGAAGTCATAAATAAAAGAGGTCTTGATGTCAACTTAAACTGTTTTAATTTTAACACATTCTACACTCCTTGGCCAGACCAGCTTTCACTGTGCCCATCTCTGTTTTATTTAAGTTCACTTTTAAGTCACTAACTTGACACCCTCGGCCGCTCACCACCACAGCCACAGACACGGTGACAGGAAATATGAGTATATTTCCCTCCTATTCTTGTTCCTCCATTCAACCACTCATGCTTTCATCCTATTTCTATCCTTAATATTTATTATTAAAGTTTAAGACTATTTTTAAAATAAATTTCATTTTTTCCATTTATTAAATTCCTAAGTTTAAATAAATTATAGTTTCAGTTTAAACATTCTTTTTATTTATTTCAATGTTTAAACTTCAACTTAAAATAAAATAAATCTTTATTTCATTACTTACTTATTTATTACGTGCTGTCAACTTCATAACAACTAGCGGTATTCGAGCTCAGCGTATTCCCTCAAACCTGCCTTGTCAACAAACGCCGATATTATCAAAGTTCAGACTGAAAGATTACCGGGAGCATCGATAGATGGCGTAGCGTGTCTGCTATCTCCGACGCGTGCCTCTCCTTCACAGCAGCATACCATTGGTCCGTTTTCCCCGATCCTTCTAGAGATCGGATGTGACGTATGACCAGAAGGAGGAAGTCACGTGAGGGGGAGTTGCCCAAGACAAGAGTCTGAACTATTTATATTCCCGGCGGAACATTCGCTTTTCGACTTTGACGGCAGCCAGTGTTGACAGGTTGGAAGTTTGTCTTTTTAATTGAAATGTCCTTTTTAAGAGTGCAGATTAGAAACATGAAGCGATGAGTATCTTTGAAGAGGGTAGATTATATTTTTAAATGTTTTTATTGAAAGCTAAACTGGATTTAATTGGAATTAGTCTTTCATTATGACTGTTACTATTCTGTCGTGAACCTGGACTTAGTCTTGAAGCTCGTATTAGAAGATGGAATCTTCGGAGCGGGATGTTTGGCCGTGGAAATGAAGACCATGTGAAAGCGTAAACATGGGAGGTCAGCCACCGGCAGTTGAGGTTCAGAAAGGCCCTTTTATATTTTTCAAATTCTTTAAAATAGTTTTTATCAAAATGTTTTTAATCTCTCTTCTTTAAAGTCTTTTTCAGTCTAGTTTTTAATCTGATGTATTTTTGAATTAATCTGGCCAACTCATTCAGTTTTTTAAGTGAATCTTTTTCTATGAATGTTGTTAGACGGTTCCAAAGGAACCGGGAAATATTTCTTTCCGTCTCCGCGTCACATTATCGATATAGGCAATAGTGGTCTAGGATCTAGGATATGGACGACCATGCCAGATGCCTGGAGTTGTTTATTGGCGGTGACGTGTGAGATTCTTTTCGAATATTTTTCTATCTTTTCCTGAACCCGAAAGTCGGTAACCGCTGCGAGGTTCGTTTGGAAATTAACTTTATAGATGGGAGGTTCACTTAGTTTTTCTTTTTCTCCTTCCTCCAAACAGGTGTTGTGGCAGAACACTAGTTTAGGAATACACACTTAGTGGCAGGAAGTGTTGTATTAGGGAAATGCTAAAGTGGCAGTTTAGTGTTTCGTGGAGACCAGTAAAATAATAGAGTTGGCTTGACTAAGATGTTTTTGATAAGTCTTTGGGAGAGAGATTTAATATGTAGAATTTAAATAAAATATTTAAATTTCTTTTTGGCCTTTAAAGTGGCGTCGGCATGTTTTGAATATGTTTGGTCAATATGATGAATTGGGATGGATTGGATAAAGTATTTTTTTAAACAGGTTTCTCACTTTAAATAGATATTATCTTTTGACAATTTAAATTATCACTTCATATATTTAAAGTAAATTAAACCTTAAGTTAAATTTGATTTAAAGTTAATTAAGCTAAAAATACATTTATATACATTTTTATATAATTGAAATAGCTTTTTCTTTTTGGTGCTCTAGTTCATTAAACATTGATATAGAGTAAACGATTGAGAACTTATGTCATGTTTAAGAAATAGATTTTAATTGTTATTTTGTTTCACTTTTAATGTTGCTCAATAAAGTTGTTATTTGTTTTTAAATTTGCTTAGTTATTGTATTAATACACTTTTACATAAAAATCCTTTTTCATAGTTGGAATAAATTTGGTAGGGTTTTCTAATTCAGCTTTCGCTCCACTAGCGTGGAAACTCTGAAAACATTTTTTTAACACGATGGTGACACCTATCTTTGGTGTTCACTATCACACGGCACTGCCTGCGCCCAACACGCCGATTGGAGCAACCATGCAGGTACCGTAGCACAAGCTGCCTGAACAACCGCTGATCCAGAGACCCAGCCTTCCGGGAGGACTTACAGGAAAGCGACTCGAATTCTCGTTATGTACAAGGAAAACCCGGAAAACCTTGTATAGTCGCTTTGTCCGAATCGTGCCTATGAGAGGCCTCGGACTCCTCTTAAACGAGTATTGCGTTCGAATGATCTGGTAAATCATCATGCGTTTGAAGACTTCGGTCGAGACAGTTGAGAGCTCAATTGGCCCGACGACCAACCCGATCCAATGTCCTTGTCAAAAGGTCGCCAACGATGTCGACAATACCTTTCCTGCTGTAATTGTCAAGGACAAGATCGGTCAGCGTTCGAGTATGGAAGTTAGACGGGAAGCACTTTTCCCTGATGGACTTCCACAGGGGGCACTCATAGACGCAATGTCTATGAGTGCTCACCCCGAAGGCAAAAGCACGCAGGGTTGCCTTTAAAGAAGCAGGCTTGATGGTCGCCAAAGGCACCATGTCCCGTTAGGACTTGGTTGAGGAAGAAATCACCCTGTATTCTCCGAGTGGAGACCTTCGGGAAGATCGCATATGTCGACCGGCCGTCCTCAGATCGGTTCCACCATTGCTGCCAATCCAAAAGAGCCTCGCCAAGGAGCTTCCTCTTGACTTGACGTCCTGAGAGAGGAACAAGTATGTCGACCGACGGTCGACATGCAGCTTCCTTCGCAAGGGAATCGGCCAGCTCATTAAAGGCGTACCCGACATGAGCCTTAATCCAGTGCATATGGACCCTGACTCCTGTATTTTCAACCAAGTTCCTAATCTCAGCTACTGTTTTGTGCCGAGGCACCAAAGAGTAAAGAGCTTGAAGCGCCGATCTCGAATCAGAGTAGATATCGAGTTCACTGAGACCCCTCCAAAGTTCATCCGCAATCGCTTCCTTGATCGCATGGACCTCGGCCGCGAAGACAGTAGACCCATCAGAGAGACGGAACCTTCCCTCCGCAACAACACCATCCCTAGTGGCGAGGTGGTAGGCGCAGCCCACCCTCTCATCCACCAGCTTGGAACCGTCCGTATAGTAAGTATACGGAGACTTCTGGCTGAGCTCCGGCGTCCAAGATATTCGTGCCGGATAGCGTCGTTGGGGTCAGTACTTCCAAACCTCCACCATTTCTGGCGAAAGGTTTGGTCTATCAATGCTTTTGCCCCATCTCGTGAGGGCCTCAAAGTCGCGTTCGATACGAGCACGGAGGTCCAGGGGAATCACCCCGGACAAGACGTTCAACGCAGCGGTTGACACCATACTGTAACACTTGGTGACGCACAGCAAGAGACCTCCCTGAATGCTCAGCAGTCTCTGACGAAGAGCCACTTTGCTGGAGTACCAGATAGGGGCCGCATACAAGACAATGCGCTCGGCCACCACCGAGTATACTGCCTTTCGAACATCGGGCTTGAGCCCCCACGTAGCTGTTGCCAATCTGGTGAGCTTGTACTGGACTCTGGTCGCCTTCTCTCGGATGAGGTCCAAGTGAGGCATCCAGCTGTAGTCCCTATCTATAACCACGCCTAGGTACTTGATTTGTTTAGAAAACTTAACCCTGTGTCCACCCATCCGGATGCATAATGATTAAAAAGGGGTAGGGCACTTTTTTTATTTTTAAGGGCACTTTTATAGAGTTGAATCTAGTGGCTCAAAAAATCGTGGAAAAAGAGAAATTTCGCCAAAGAATTGAGAAAAAAATCCAAAAATTTCACCAACAAATTGAAAGAAAAAGGTACATTTTGTTATATCATGAAAAAACAACTGTGAAAAAATGACAAATTTCATGAAAAAAACCCACAAATTTTACTAAAAGATCATGAAAAATGCCATATTTCGTCAAAAGAGCACAGAAAACCACCAATTTTATCATGTTTAAACACAAAAAAATGCAAATTTGGAAAAAGGTGTGCAGAAAAAAAAGCACATACTTTGTAACGTTAGTGGAATCGAAGCCCTCTTTTCCCCCACCTCTGTAACCTTTCAGAAAATTTGCTGTGAATTTTATTTTATTTTTTGCTTAGGATCATCTTTGTGATTTTGTCAGATTTTTTCCAAAATTAAAAAAATTTAAAACAGTCATTTCCGAAAATTTAAAAAACTCGGACGTAACTCTAAAAATGTTCACAAAAAAACACGAAAAAAAAAATCGCAAAAAAAAAAAAAAAAAAAAGTGAATTTCGGCAAAGAATGTCGAAACAAGGGACATTTCATAGTAAATTACAAAAATTGACAAATTTTGTCAAAAACCACATTTTTTTTTTACGCAGCCCTTTGATGAAATTCATGTTTCTTCAGCAAACTTTTGGGGGGAAAAATCTCATTTTTTAAGTGTTCATTTGACGATATTTGCTTTTTGTCGGCGATCATTTAACAAAATTCACTTTTTTTCCATGGCCCTTTGACAAAATTCGTGTCCTTCTGTTCATTGCTACCAGTTGGTCCCTATTTCCCTAAAAGGTCCCTATTTTTTAACTTGGTCCCTAAAAGTCCCTATTTTTACTAACAGGTCCCTAAAAGTCCCTTTTTTTATCTATACTGTGTCTAAGTTAATTTTTTTCTTACATTTTACCAAAATTTATCAAGAAAATTTACTTTTTCTTTTTTTAAATTTTTATATTGTAGATGATAGCACATGACTGATCATAGTGGAAGAAATGAAAAAAATTGTAGTGAAAAAACCCTGCAATTTTAGTCAAAGAGTCCTGGAAAAAAACCCCTGCAATTTTGTTCAAAAAATCTCAAGAAAATGCCTTTATTGGCAAAAGTTCCCGAGAAAAATGCGATTTTTATCAAAAGATCACTAGAAAAACACGATCTTCGTTTAAGATCGTGAGAAAAACAGGATTTTCGTCTAGGAATCTTGAATAAATGCTATTTTCATAAGGAAATTTTCGCCGAGATTTTCACCAAATGACCGTGAAAAACTGCGATTTTCGTCTTAAGATTGAAAAGAAATGGGATTTTTATCAAAAGATTGCGAGAAAAACACGATTCTTGTCAAAAGATCGTGAGAAAAACACAGTTTTTGTCCAAAGATTGCAAAAAAAAGCACTATTTTTGTCTAAAGATTGTGAGAAAAACGCATTTTTCATCAAAAAGTCATGAAAAAACCCAAATTTGTTTCAAAAATCTCAAGAAAACATGTTTATTGTCAAAAGATTGCGATAAAGATGCAATTTTTATCAAAAGATCAATAGAAAAATGCTATTTTCGTCTTAAGATCGCAAGAAAACGCGATTTTTGCAAAAAAATTGAGAAGAAAACACGACTTTTGCCAAAAGATCTTGAGGTAAATGCAATTTTCTTCAAAAGATCGCCAGGTAAAGGCGATTTCGTCAAAAGATCGTGAGAAAAATGGGATTTTCATCTAAATATCGCATAAAAAGCCCCGCAATTTTTATCTAAAGATTGCGAAAAGAACCCAATTTTCGTCTAAAGATAGCAAACAACAAAAGAAAAAAGCTGTTTTTGTCTAAAGATTGCGAAAAAAATTCAAATTTTATCAAAGAATTTAAAATAAAAAGTTTTTAAAAACTTTTACATTAAAAGATCATGAGAAAGATGGTATTTTCCCCTAAGTATTGAAGGGAAAATGCAAATTCCATCAAAGCATTACAAAAAAAAAAAAAAAAAACCCTGGGAATGCCGTTGAAAAAATGTATAATTAATGTAGGGAAGGATTTCCTCTCTCTAGTCCGTTTTCTAATTACAGCTTTTCATAGGTCCGTATGCAATTTTATGATTAAGTATCGTGAGTGGTCTCATTTTGTTCCTTATGTCTTGTAGACTAAGAAAAGCGATGGTGGACATCTGGGACCCTCGACTGGGGAGGGGGAGGGGGAGGGGAAGGGTTGAAAAGTGCAAGGGAAAAAAACTCCATTTCATAAAAAATAAAGAAAATTATCTATAAATATTAATGTTTAAAACATTTATAGATTAGGAAAAATATTTATGGACATCTGGGATCTGGGACTGGGGAGGGGGAGGGGTTGAAAAGTGCAAGGCAAAAAAGAAAAATTCCATTTCATAAAAAATAAAGAAAATTATGCAAAAATATTAATGTTTAAAACATTTACAGATTAGGAAAAACATTTCTGGACATCCAGGAACTGCGACTGGGGAGGAGGAGGGGAGGGGGGAGGGGAAGAGTTGCAAAGTGCAAGTGAAAAAATTCCATTTCATAAAAAATAAATAAAGTTATGTATAAATATTAATGTTTGAAACAATTATAGATTAGGAAAAACATTTGTGGACATCCGGGACAAGTGACTGGAGAGGGGGAGGGGGAGGGGAAGGGTTGAAAAATGCAGGGGAACAAAATTCCATTTCATAAAAAATAAAGAAAATTATGCATAAATATTAATATTTAAAACATTTATAGATTAGGAAAACATTTGTGGACATCCAGGACCCGCGACGGGGGAGGGGAGGGGAAGGGTTGAAAATTACAAGGGACAAAAATTCCATTTCATAAAAAAATAAAGAAAATTATGTATAAATATGAATGTTTGAAATATTTATAAATTAGGAAAAAACATTTGTGGACATCCGGGACTCGCGACTGGGGAGGAGGAGGGGAGAAGGAGAGGAATTTGAAAGGGGCAATAAAAAAATTCTGTTTAAAAAAAAATTATGCATAAATATCAAAGTTTAAAACATTTATAGAATGAGAATGGCATTGAAGGATACTCGGGGCTTGTGATTAGGAAGACGGAGGTAAGGGGAGGGGAGTGGAAAGTGTTGAAAGAGGCAAGAAAAAAATGCCATTTAATTCTATATATATTAGTATTTAAATGTTTTATAGAATAAGAAAAGCAATAGTGGGCATCCGGGATCCGCAACTAGGCTAGGGGGAGGGGGGAATTGGAAAAGGTTGAAAAGGGCAAGAAAAAAAGATCTGAAGCTTTAGTGGGTCTGCATTCTCTTTCTGGATCTGATACCACTGGTTCATTCAGTGGTAAATCAAAAACCAGTTTTTAGAAGAGCTTCATAAATGCTGACGACAGAATTCTGAAAGCACTTGCCGCATAAGGTCAAACAGATATCCTTGAGAATGAAAGATATATTGGACTTGAAGAATACATATGTTCAGTGTACATGCCAAAATTAAACATTAAAACATTGAGTGAGCTAAGATGGTGGCTATTTACAAAAAAGCAAGTTGAAGGAACAAATATGCCTCCAACTCAAGCCGCCCTTTACCCAGCCATAAGAAGAGTTCATTACTAAGCAATAATATGGCAAAGAGCACACATTTTAAAAACTAATATTCCACCCCCAATTGATTTTGGTTGGATAATAAAGGAAAAATAATACCTACCTGTCATGTGTAACATGCCATGTGCTCCTCAAGAACTGGTTTAATCGGTGCGTTGTTCGTGTGTCAAGTCAAGATGTGTAGCATCCTGTAAATGTTCACAAAATGGATTACCTTGTAACTGAAATGTGTTCATGCTTGGTTGAGAATGATAGGGGAGACTGGGGTACAATGGACCAAGGGGTACAATGGTTCACCCCCTATTTTTGATATTAATTCTGTTTTTGAAAGCTTCATATTTTAGTATATAGATGGCAGTCATGAAGTAGTAAAAAGAAGTTTGAAACCATGTGCATAGCTGACATTTTAGCCATTTTATGCTTGATAATTGATTTGAAAAAGGGGGAGTAAGGCAAAAGTAAATATTTTCAGTGAAACATAGCTTCATTTATTTATTACAGATTTGTAATTTAAAAGACATTGTGTGGCAAAATAAAAAGGTAAGGCAATACATTATTATATTTATTATAGCTAAAATAATAGAATTCTAAATTTCTTTTTTTATCATCAAGTTTTTGTCAAACTTACATATGGGGTACAATGGACCATCAGAAACTGGGGTACAATGGACCATGGTCCATTGTACGCCAGTTTTGTATCCCATGCTTTTAAAAGTTAAATATTATACGTGAAATTCAGAATTAATAAATTATTTTACTTCTGTGTGTAGATTAATTAATGATTCGTGTTGTGTAATGCATTTTTGAAATATTTTTCTGTATAATATATGCTTTCAAAAATAAAAATTAGTCCAAATTAAGAAGTAATAAATTATTTTATTTCTGTGTGCGAATTAATTAATGATTCATGTTGTGAAATGCATTTTTGAAATATTTATCAATATAATATAAGCTTTAAAATTAAAAATTAACTCAAATTGAACACCAAAATTTAGTAAACAAAATATTTTATGCATTTGAGGGGATTTTTTTATCTCATATAATTTGTTAATTCAATATTCCTGCGCTTATGCATACATGCATCCATAATAAGTTAGATTTAAATAAAATAGTAGAATGAGAAAAAAAATTATATCTACCTATTAGTTTGTATCTGGATATAATAATTAAATAAGGTGAAATTCATTAAAAAAATACAAATGATGTAAAGTAGACAGGAAAAATTTATTATATTTTTTCCTTAGTCATATATTTAGATATATATATTTCTTATTATAAAGGCTTATATTTAAGTGGCATCATTGTAAAAAAAAGATACATATTATTTTTCATATTTCTTTTAGCAATGCCAAGAAACAAGCCTAGGAAAACCAATAGAGTTTCTGCGCCACATGAAGTTATGGAACAGGCTGTAAAATGTATTGTGGATGATAATAAACCTAATTGTTCAATCTGTGACCAGTATAATGATTTAATGATAAAAAAAATTAAGAAAAAAAAATGTTATTTAGTTAGAGCTAAAAAAGTGAATAAACAAATAAAAATGAATAGTAAAATGTGAATAAACAAATAAAAATGAGTAATAAAATGTGAATAAACAAATTATGATATAATTTATCTTTCTTATTGTTAAAAAATGAACTACACTGATGTATTTTTATTCAAATTACAAGTGGTCCATAGAGCCCCATGCTGTGGACCATTGTACCCCGGCATTGGGGTACAATGGTCCACTTTGTCACTTACTATTTAAAAAAATATTTTAAAAAAGTATGCATAATTATTATTTTTGAGTTGATGCAGTATAAATTTTAATGTATAGGTAACATGCATGTACTTGATCAAAAGAAAAAAAATCAATACTTTAAGAGTAAACAGTCAAAATTTACAAAAGTGGACCATTGTACCCCAGTCTCCCCTAAATGTGATAATGTTGGAGGCCTTGATGATGTAAATTATGATGACAGTGATACCGATGATCCTACTTTGTTCTGAAGTTAAACTTTTACTTGCAGTTTAAAATTTGAAAGTTTTTACTATTTAGGTATATGATGTATAATATAGAATAACAATACAAAGATAACAAATAATATTTAGCGTTACAAAATTTGTATAATTTAGTATTTATCATCACTCGGTTCCTTTTCAATTACTTTTATTACTTATTTTTCCCCTTGCACTTTTCAACACTTCCCCTCCCTCTCCCCTTCTCCAGTCGCGGGTCCCGGATGTTCACAAATTTTTTCCTAATCTATACATGTTTTAAACATTAATATTTATATATAATTTTCTTTATGTTTTATGAAATAGAATTTTTTTCCCATGCACTTTGCAACTCTTCCCCTCCCCAGTCGCAACTCCTGGATGTCCACAAATGCTTTTCCTAATCTATAAATGTTTTAAACACTAATATTTATTCATAATTTTCTTTATTTTTTATGAAATGGAATTTTTCTCCTTTGCAATTTTCAACCCTTCCCCTTCCCCTCCCCAGTCGCGTGCCCTGGATGTCCACAAATGTTTTTCCTAGTCTATAAATGTTTTAAACATTAATATTTATCATTATTTTCTTTATTTTTTATGAAATGGATTTTTTTTCCTTGCACTTTTCAACCCTTCTCCTCTCCCTCCCCCTCCCCAGTTGCGGGTCCCGCATGTCCACAGATGTTTTTCTTAATCTATAAATGTTTTAAGCATTAATATTTATACATAATTTTCTTTATTTTTTATGAAATGGAATTTTTTTCCTTGCACTTTGCAACTCTTCCCCTCCCCCACCCCTCCCCATCCCCCTCCCCAGTCGCGGCTCCTGGATGTCCACAAATGTTTTTCCTAATCTATAAATGTTTTAAACATTAATATTTATACGTAATTGTCTTTATATTTTAAGAAACGGAATTTTTTCCCTTGCACTTTTCAACCCTTCCCCTCCCCCTCCCCCTCTCCCTCCCCAATCGCAGGTCCTGGATGCCCACAAATATTTTTCCTAATCTATAAATGTTCTAAACATTAATATTTATTGATAAATTTCTTTTTTATTTATGAAATGGAATTTTTCCCCTTCCATTTTTCAACCCTCCCCCCCCTCCCCAGTCGCGGGTCCCGGATGTCCACCATTGCTTTTCTTAGTCTACAAGACATAAGGAACAAAATGAGACCACTCACTATACTTAATCATAAAACTGCACACGGGATGTAATTAGAAAACGGACTACTCCCTCTTTGCTGTAACTTTTCATAAAAATTTGCTGTGAATTTTGGGTTTTTTTAGAACTTTGAATTTTTTTGTTACAGAAACTCATTTCATTTAAATTTATTACAAAAAAATCATTTATAACCTTTATTTCAATTATGTTTGTGTTCGTAAATGCAAATTATATAAGTGATGATGATTCTGAAAATAATTGTAATAAGTGTTCAATATTGCTGGGAAAAAAAAGTGTACTATTCCTGAAACCAGTATTTTAATCCTAAAGTGTGCTAAAAATTTCTGAAATAGTCAGGAATGAACTTTAAATAGTTTACTTATGTTATAGTTTTTACAATGTTGATGTCTGTGCTGCTGTTGATACATATGTTAATGTATTAAAACATGTGTCAATATATTTACATATAAATGAAATTTCCTATATAATTCCTATATTTTCTTCAAAAAAAATTCCTATATTTCCTATAATATTTTTGAAAAAAGTCACTTCTAGGCCTAATGGATGTGTTGCGTCTGATTTTATTATTTTAGTATATAACTATTATAATGACTGGCCATCCAGGTGGGAATATTTTAGTTTTATACGGGAAAAACCAAGTGTTCCTGCACATAGATTTATGAAACATGTGCCAAGCAGATGGTTAACTCTGGAACCTGCAGCAAATTGGTTGTTAGAACAATGGAATTGTCTCCATGAGTATTTCTTAAAATATATTCCATCTAGAAAAGAACAAAGGACACTAAGTACAGTCAGCTACAAAAAAAAAAAAAAAAAAAGAGTTGAATATTTGAAGGAGAAAACAATGAAATGTCAGTTACTGTTTATTGTATCTAGTGCCAAACTATTTACCCAGTTAACTGCATTTTTCCAAAGGGAAGATCCCCTGATCCACTTAGTGTATGATGAAATAAAATGCCTTATCATTAAAGTCTCAGTGCGTATTTGCAAACAGTCAGTCATTAAATATTTCAAGAATGATGTCAGTCAAGATCCCTTTGAGAGTAAAAATTTAATCTCTCCAAGAGATATTGTTTTTAATGAAGAATTGCAAGAAGAGTTTTTGCAACTATCTGAAAAAGATAAAGGTTATGTTTTAAGTGATGTGCAACGTCATTATATAGCTTCTGGTAAATATCTTTACAATAAGGATATATTGCAAAATTAAAATTTGAAAATATCTCAGTTGCTTAAACCCAGAATTCAAAAGTACTCCAAAAAGTTTTAAAAAATATTGCTAAACTAGAACAAAAATTGCCTATAAACATTGAAATTGATGCCCTCTTAGATGAATGGAAAATTTGCAAGCTCAATCAAGAAAAATCTGAGGTAAATAGGATTAATTCATTTTGGGCTACTTCTATTAATGCAAAAGAGGAAAATGGAGGATTAAAATATCCAAATCTCTCTCTTTATTTTGAAGAGTAGCCTCAGTTTGTACCATGGCAGTGCAGACGTAGAACGAGGATTTTCGCTTTCACATCAAATTCTTTCCGAAGACCGGGCCTCTATGAAAGAACGGATGCTAAATGTTAGGCTAAACATAGCAGATGCTTTAAGACATCATTATGAAAACCATGCAGCTCTAGTACCAGTAACTAGTAAAATGATAAAAAAGGTTAATATTGCATATGAAAATTATCAAAGTT
This sequence comes from Maratus speculifer, assembly GCA_964019185.1. NCBI lineage: Eukaryota > Metazoa > Arthropoda > Arachnida > Araneae > Salticidae > Maratus > Maratus speculifer. The sequence continues at coordinate 73,958,453 of OZ025293.1, forward strand.
ACCTAGAAAATGAAAAGAGAGAAAAAGGAAAGTACAACTTGAAGTGGAAAAAGCTACAGAAGAGGAAGAAATCAGAAAAAAAGAAGCTGAAAAAGATAAAAGTACAATAGTAGTTCTTGAAAAAAAGTTGGAAGATTTAAACAATGTGAATGTAGACGTAACTGTATTGGACAGATTGATCGATGATGAAAGGTTAATGATGAAAGGCAATGAAAGGTTAAAAATTGCTTTAGAAAAAGGAAATTTAACTGAAGCTAAAGTGGTTAAAATTTTATTGCAGCTGGTATAACAGCTAACAAGGAACTGAAAGTAAAAAAGGATAAAGCTGATAGCTTGTCTAGTGTTATAAATGTAAAAGAAAAAATATAATTACAAATTTTATGAGTAACAAACCTAAAGAAGGTTAATTTAATAAATTTGTAAATATTATATTTGATTAAATAAAAGTATATAAAAAAATTGGCTTTTATTTGTTAAAAATTGTATTTGATTTGTATAAATATTATATTTATTTTTCGTCCCTAAAAGGTCCCTATTTTAGACTTTTGATCCCTAAAAGTCCCTAATTTTTAATCATTAGGTCCCTAAGTCCCTATTATTTTATACCAAAGTTGCTGGCAGCCCTGTCTGTTCCTTTACGAAATTCGAAGTTTTTCTGATTCTTGTTTGCATTGTGTTGTCTATTTCCTCTGTTTTAGTTCTTCTCACTGTGCAAATCCAAATGTCAACACTTCCATAATAATTTCTTTTTAAAATCTTATTCCTAAAGTACTTTTGTTAAACAAAAAAAAAAGTTTCTTTTACTATAATTAAACTTAAATTAAAATAGTTTTTATTAAAAAATAGTTTCTCTTTAATTAAAATAAATTATACCTTTAACCTTAATCTTTATTCTTCCAAATCTCCTAAATAGCTCTGAAGAATATATTATCTTTCAGCTGCCGTATATTGCATCCATGCTATTCTGTTTACAAGTTTTTTGGAATCTAATTTCACTTCCTTTCATTATCTGATCGTAATACACTAAGCCATTACGAAATAACGATAGGTGTCCGATCTTTGACGTCATCAGTCAGAAGTTACGTCATTCTGATACTCTTATGTCATTCTTACTCTTAATGAGATTCATAAAGTAAATAGATTTCGAATCGCTGTTTTAGTAGTTAACTGTTACCCGTGTTAATGATCAGCGTATATATAGATCGCGAATTGCCGAGCTAATCAGTTTTGATTATCCTTTGGAATGTGTTGGTAGGCTTGGCCACCATTTCACTTTTTTCAGCATGAATGTTGCATGATTAATTACGACGGTCTTGTCTAGTGGTAGCTAAATAGTTTTCTGTCAGAGTTTGTATTAAAGTTTTTCAGCGAAACATTTTTTAATTTATTAATGGCTTACTTTTCGTCTTGAATTTTAAAGGTTACTTTTTCTCTGACACCTTTAATGTCTACCATGTAAAGTCAATTAGGAGAAAACGAGTCATTGGTAAAGATGTAGTTAATTTATTTTTCTCCTGACCAGATTAGTTTTCCCGGTCAGCGTGCTTGTTAAAGGTTGTTGACTTTGTAGGTGGCATTTCACGGAGAGAGAGCAGTGAATGAATTATCAGCGAACGTATTTGTTTTTCCTGGATGGAGGTATCATTTCTTTTGAAGATATGTTTTGCCATGAGCTTCAGGACATTTTTGTATTTTCTTCACAAGTGGTGTTCATCAAATGTTTCTTTTTTTCATGTCATGAAGTCACAGATAAGTTAGAAGTAGATAAGTTATATTGTTGTTATAAAGTTAACTGTTAAATTTTTTTATTTTATTATGTTATTAGACTTCAATAAATATTATGTTAGATTTTAAATTTGGTTTGTTATTTTTTTTTTAATCACCACACATCAATTTATTTTTCTTTTGCAGTTTAACTTATATCAACTTTTAAACTCCTTTTTTTTCTTTTTGTGGCTCTTGTGGTTTGGGAACCAGCATGAGCATTTCTGCTGTATAAGCTGCTCTGCAAATCTTTAAATACTTTGTATATTATTTTTATTTTGTTTCTGTGATTCTTTAATGAAATTCGCATTTTTCCTTGGTACTTTGACAAATTCACGCTTTTGTCTGCTACATTTTAATGCAATTAACGCTTGCTTCCGCGATTAAGTCAAAATTACCATTTTATTTTTTTTGCAATTCATAAGCTTTTTCCTGCGATTCTTCAATAAAATTTGTGTTTTTTTCCACAAATAATTAATGTACGTAATATAACCTTTAGGAGGTTTATATACGTGAACAATTATCTTTAAAGAAGCAGATAGCACAATGGAAACATTTGCTGGCACCTAACTCCATTTTGGAAGTTGAAAATGTATGTGAGCAGAATTCATGTCGATCTCTTTAATAGAAAACAAAAGTCAGAAATAAAATATAACTAAGGTATTTATTTGTTACTTGAGATACAGGGCTTGGCTTTACAGATGACAGTTCACAGTAGACTCCATCAAGACATCATATGAGCATATCGTAAGTAAACACAACATGGATGATTACATTAGCAGTAGGCATAAATACATAAGTTAAAAACACTTTAAAACAAACTTAATAAAAAGTATAATAGTATACATCCAGAATGGGGATCAGCCTCCATTCAGTATCTTGAACTACTTCCTTTGTTAGGAAGATAAAAGCGGCATTGAATTGAAATATGCATTGTATATTTATATCAAACTTACCGGATTGAAAACAACATTTCAGAGCAATGCCCACGAAACGAGCCAATGAGAAAACGACATCCAAACGAATCAAAGTTCGATTCGATGAAATGGATGAAAGATTCGATTAATGTTACGATATTCCAAGTCACCATCTGGCGGGGAAAATATCGTTACAGAAAAATACAATCAGTTGGAGATAGACTTTTGCTGGTGTTGGTTGTAAATAAAAGATGGAGTCGGTGACGGAAAAACTATTGACATTGAAAGAATACTGAATGAGATAAAGCTGATAATGTCCAGAAAGGAATTGAAAGGTAAGTTAATGTTTATTGAATATATTTATTATGAAATAATAAATAAATAAATATTAAAATAAATGATGAGTGAATGAATATGTAATGAATGGATATTGAAGGCGATGAGAAAACCATCTGTTGATGGAATTCCATCAATAATTGACGAAAATTATCGGCGACCATTTGTTGAAATTTGTGAAACTTTATGCCTGAATTTTCTGATTGATGACCTTTTCATTTTTGGAACAGAATGTCTTGAGTTTTTGGAAATTATAGAACAGAATCGTCCCTGGTTAGAAAAACAAAATTATTTTTCTTATATTTTTCCTCTCTTTTAGCCAATTTTTTTTTTTTTTTTTTTTTTTTTAATGAGTGTTCTTTTTGGATTAGAAGGCATCATGTCATTGACCAGGAATTTGACTATCGCAACCTTGATCTATCAAGACTTGTCTACTGCAATGCAAGCTTTGAGAACGCATGATCCTAAGTGTATGAATGAGAAGACGACTAGCAGGCATGCATTCAGTACAGACACAACAGCAGTAAAGGCCAATGATGCCACTGGACTTGAAAAATCCTGGGTCCCTGGGACATGTAGAATTTTGGGTCCCTTTTTTGCAAAAGAATGTTTCCACTAATAATAATTCATATTTTTAGACACAAAATGAAATGAATATAAAAACTTTGTTAAATCATCATAAAAAGAAAAATTAAACAGGACGCGTTTCGAGCTGCAAAATTACCGCTCGTCATCAGCTGGTCCAAACACGTGTCACAACGGACAGAGTGGATGACTCTGTCCGTTGTGACACGTGTTTGGACCAGCTGATGACGAGCGGTAATTTTGCAGCTCGAAACGCGTCCTGTTTAATTTTTTTTTATGGTGATTTAACAAAGTTTTTATATTCATTGATATATATTTTCGCCAGTATTTTCGGTGTTTCTCAACACAAAATGAAATGCAATAATTGTGTTAATAATGATAAAGAAAACCAATATTAATTTTTTAAAGTATTAAAAGAATACTTTTAAAAAAATAAATATGCAAGAAACATTTAATTATGAAATAATGCTTTTTTGAGTGTAGAAGATAAAAGTATCACTATTGCTCACATTTCTTTTAAAAAGGGGGAAGACCGTCTTACTGAAAAATGCTTTTTTTATAAAAAGAATACTTTTGTTATATACAAGGTTATTTTTGTTTAATGAACAGGTGCTTTCAGGAGTCACATTTAGAAAGATTTGGACAGCCAAAAACGGATTGTGAACAGAACCATGCGAAGGGGGGGGGGGGGCAGTCATCCCAGCGTGGAAATTTAGGGGGCATCAAATTTATATTTCAAACGTCATGTTTGGGCTGTCATAAGAAAAAGTTGGGAGGGGGTCGTCAAATTCTAATTATGATCCCCCAGGTAAAATTTTCTCTTTGCACACCCCTGATTGTGAAGCATGAAAATCTGCTTTTTGAGCAATAAGAACACAATTTTGAAGTGAGAAAATTAGTTTTTACAACAGAAACATTCACTTCTGGCATTAACTTTTTTTTTTGTGCCTCTTTGACGAAATTTGCATTTTTTCTCGATCTTTTGACAAAATCTGCTGGGTTTTTTTTTTTTTTTTTCGAGATATTTTGATGAATTTTGCATTTTTTCTTGCAAATTTTTATTGAAATTTACCATTTTTTGCAAATTTGACAGAATTTTCCGTTTTTGTGATTTTTTGACAAAGATTGACATTTTTTCTGATTTTTTGGCAAAATTTGTGTTTTTCACAATCTTTTGAGTGTATCTGACCTCTTTTTTTTTGGGGGGGGGGGGGGATTTTGTGACAAAATTAACCTTTTTTTTTTTTTTTTTTTTTTTTTTTTTTAATTTTGACGGAAATTAGTCATTTTAAATTCTCGACTTAAAAAAAAAAAAAAAAGTTTTTTTTCGCGTTTTTATTATTTTTGTTTATTTTACAAAATTACGCATCTTGCGGGATGCATAACTAATTTTTTTGCATTCCATTGCCAAGAGTGTCCACATCATTGATAACGGGCTGCATTTTTTCAATTGAGGGGCAAGAAGGGTGCTATTTTTTTGAATGAGCAACAAGAGGGGTGCTATTTTTTGAGTGAGGGGAAAGAGGGGCACTAGTTTTTAAATTAAAAGGCAGGAGGGGCAGAGCACTCCCCTGAAACCCTCTGGTAATATAATACTTAATCATTTGTATAGAGTAAAATGTTTGCTCTTTGCAAATTCATATATTCTTTAATATACAATTAGTAATTACATGATCTTAAAAATGATAACACATTGCATAAAAAATGTACCATAATTTCTGGCCGATAATCCACAGATTATCTAGCGGTGCTGATTATCTGCTAAAATTAAAATAGAACTTCATGAAAGATAACCAGTTTTTATTGGCAGTTATAAATAAGAATGTAAACAGCTATCTCAAAAATGTCTGTTATCGACCGTTCATAGAGTTTCGGATATGATGTTCATATTGGTTCAATTGGTTCATATATGGCATAAATGTTAGGCCGTGGATCATTTGTATGTTGACATAATGTTTGTGAAAACATTGCAAGATTAAAAAGGATATTCAAAGTTTCCTCAAACTAAATTTTTATTTTTTTAAACTAATGTTAATTAAATGAACTACTTAATAAAACTTTGTTAAAAGAACTAAAATGAACACAGCTCATATCTGCCTCTAAGGCACACAAACAAAATACTTTCATAAAAATATTGTAGCATTTCTATCTATCTCTGGCAAAATACTTTTATCAAATTCAAAACCAAGCATGCTTTGCTATTGTTGCTCCAGATACTGCTATCACAACTGCCACATCATCTCACCAACAGCTGCTCATTAAATACAAATCAAAAATGAATGAAACAGTTAGTCTATTTGACTAATCACAGTTACAGTCAGACACAAAGTTAATTATGCAAAAATGCTACAAACACTTTCTTAGTGATGCAGAAACTAAAACCAGTTTAACTGGAACCCATCCACTTACCAATTCAAAGTTACAGTTAACTGTTTTCAAGTCCAACATTTCAGAGTTTCTAAACTAGCAGTGGCAACAATCATGGTTTACATTTTGTTCAACTTGCCACATCACTGCATGTTACGAGCGATTATTTCTCCCACTGGCTGGATAATCTCATTGGTCCACTGGTTATCACATTTTAAGTATGCCAGAAATGATGTTTTTTGCTTAAAGCTTGGCGATAAGAACAGATTATATGAAGATATTTTTTTATGAATATCTATCACTCCTGATTTATTCAATTTATTAAAACATTGAAAAACTAAATTATTTCTGAACTTCCTAATATTTAATATTTTAAACACATTATTTTTGAAAAAGTTATTACACAGCACTTGTAAATGAATGCGTATTTTCTGCATGCTGACGCGACGATTGAATAAAACTGGCTGTGGCTTTTTTTCCAAGCTAGCTGGTGAAAAATTCTTTTCCTCAGTAAATCGTCGCCAAGTTTCAATGAGGGGGATTTCAGCCAATGAGGTTATCCAGCCAGTGGAAGAAATAATCGCTCTTCTGCATGTTGCAGGTAACACTTACAATTACAATTAAATTTATATGTTTTACTTATTTTATGAAAACATTAACTGTCATACTTTAAATCTTTTATTCAAAACAATTTATCAAACTTTATTAAATTTACAAAACAACTTTGAAGAAAAATAGCATGTTTTAAGTAAACAAACATTTTTTAAATGCATGCATGCTAATTGGTCATGGAAAGAACTCTGAAAACTAACTGGGAAAACATAAGCATTTATTTTACTTTATAATAATGAAAAATAGTTAGAAAATTTTAATTAAACATAACACATGGCCCCCTTTTCTCAGAATCTCTCCTCAACCAAATAGCCAGTTTTTATAAAAAGAAAATATCTGCTACATTTACATTACCAGATACATATTTTAAATTGAATTTTTCTAAATTTTCTGTTACAAAATAAAACCTTGTATTAATATACTTTGTCCTACTATTTTCTATAGGATTCTTGGAAAAAGTAATTGTACTTTGATTATCACAATGAATGACAGGTTTATTTGGTGCTAAATTTAAGAAAAAAAAGTTCTTTGTTATCCTCAATAACCAACATAGCTCTTTTACACAATCAGACAAAGAAATGTGTTCAGCTTCCATGCTAGAGAGAGCTGTACATTTTTGCTTAGTGGAACTCCAGGTAATTTGTACTTCATCTGCAAATATAACATAACCACTTACTGATTTTCTATCAACAATGTCTGAAGCCCAGCTAGCATCTGTATAAATATTAAAATTACAGTCTGATATTCTGGGTAACTTTATTGCTAATTCCTTTGTATTTATGATATATTGAAAAACCTGATTTAAATATTTCCAATGAGTATAAGATGGAATACTTGAAAATTGGGCCAGAGCTATTACAGCAAACTGAATATCAGGGCATGATCTGGAGGCAAGGAACAATAAACAACCTATTAACTGTCGATAGGAACATTTTCTGCTTTCTCATCAGCAGGGCTGGGGAATTACATCATTGTACTCGCCACTGGCGAGTAAATTTTCCTTCAGGGCAAGTGAAGTTTTAAGTTATTTTTTCAAACTTCAAACTGTAAAGATGCCAGAATCTGTATTTATTTATTTATTTTTATTAGTTCCCTATATTTTGAAACTTTTGTAATATAAATATTATACTAAATTCTACGCTATAATACTAATATTTTTTCTCTTGTATATATTTCTTATTTTTATCGAACAAAAATATGAAAATGCATTTTAGTAATAATAATTTACTGTTTCTTCAGTTGTTTAAATTTTGTCTTAACTATTTTCAACTGTATATTGCATTTTGCTGGCTGGTAAAATAAATCCCTGGCTGGTGAAAATTTTCGAAAATTTCCCACCCCTGCTCATCAGCATTAGATGTATTCAACATTAATACTGAAGTTAAGGGCAATTTACAATTTATTTTTGGTACTTTAAAAATTTGTGCTAGTTTTTCAATGTAGTCCCTCTGATGCATGAAATATTCACCATTTATTTCTTCAAAATTCACTCCTAAGAAATGTCTAATTGTTCCCAACATTTTAAATTCAAATTTAGACCTTATTGACGTTTTTCTTGATTTTTTGGCAAAATTTGTGTTTTTCACAATCTTTAAAGGTTATCTGATGTTTTTTGGGGGGAATTTTGTGATTAAATTAGCCATTTTTTGTGAATTTTGATGGAAATTAGTCATTATTTCTCGACTTTTTAAACAAAATTTGCCCTTTTTTTGACAAAATTACGTGGGATGTGTAAGAGTTTTTAATTTTGTCGCCAATTTTTGCATAATTTACATGCTATAGCGTATCCACATCATTGATAACGGGCTGCATTTTTTCCATTAGGGGGCAAAAAGGGTGTTTTTTGAATGAGCGACAAGAGGGGCTCCAGGTAATTTATTTAAGAAAAGAAAGGAGGCAGAAGGGGCAGAGTGTTCCCTGAAACCCTCTGGGTTAAACTCTGGCAATATAATACTTAATCATTTATATAGAACAGAATGTTTATGTTCTTTGCATCTTATTAATGCAAATATTAAAAAGCTAAATTAAGATGCATTAAATAAGTTTTTCCTTAAAAAAAAAGTCATATTTTTTAATATATAATTAGTAATTACATGATCTTAAAAATAATTTACACACTGCATAAAAAATGTACCATAATTTTGGGCCTATAATCCACAGATTATCTGTTAAAAAACCTAAAATATTTAAATGCAAATTATCTACTGGTTCTGATTATCTGCTGAAATTAAAGTAGAATTTCATGAAAGATAACCAGTTTTTACTGTCAGTTATAAATAAGATTGTAAGCAGCTATCTCATCGACCGTTCATAGAGTTTCGGATATGACGTTCTTATTGGTTAAATTGGTTCGTATATGATGTAAATGTACTAATAGGCATGGCTTCTGATTTTTTTGTTATATTTTCTTAGAACATGTTTCTATGAACAACAAATGTTTCTCAACTCATCTCATTCAAAAATGCCAATCTCAATCCTTTAGATGAAGCAAAGAATTATGAAATAATAATTTTATGCAACAAAAATTATCCTTCCATGCAAATTATAAACACAACACTACCAAACAGCCATTGAAAGTTATATTACACTGCAACTATGATACAATAATGATTAATTAAATTAAATATCGATTGTCATAATTGATGGCCCAGTAATCAGGCCAGCCTTTAAACTAATCTTAAAACATTAAATCTTAAAAATAACTTAATTTTAAAACTTAAATCTTAAACATCAGCTTTCTAAAACATTCTTAAATTGAGACAGAGTATTGGAAGCTGAAAAATAAAAGTGGCAGAATGACAGTGTGTAATAAAAGAGAGAAATATAATTAAGTTTTATAATAAACTAATGTTTATTAAACAAAAGGCATAGTTAAATAAAAACAATAATTAAATAAATTTAAGTTGAACATAACTTGAAAAATAAAACAACTTACAATCTTTTTACATTCCTCTTTCATAGATTACAAATTCATTAAAAAACAGCAATTTGTATAGAATTTTTATTCACAGGACATTCAAAATTTTTAATATAAGATTCAATGGAAAAAAATATTTTTTTAAATTGCAATTATTTTATTACAATTATCATTTGAATACAGCAATTAAATAAATAGGGTAGTTTATTAATACTATTTTCGAATGTTGAAAATAAGTAATCCTCATATAGTCTGGCTTATAATCTGCCGATTATCTGCTAAAATTATTTTAAAAAGGCTAAAAATTTTGGCTGCAGATTCTATGTCGCCGCGGATTATAGGCTTGAAAATGGGGTATAAAAACATATTAAAACATAAAACTAATAAAAAATTAAAAATGTAAAAAAAATATACATAAAAAATATATAATAGGCTGGCTGGGTTGGTAGAAGTTAGAGAATGGAGGAGGGTGGTGTTGTCTGGATAATGTGCAATGGAATTAAAATTGAGGGAGGAGAGGCATTTGCTAAATTGCAATAAATTTTATACTAAATGTTCAATTAAAACATATGTATGGATAATTGTATAGTTGTATCAATTAAATCTATTAATATATTTTATTTAATTGATTAACTTGTACCTAACTTTTAACAATTTAGATAATATCTAAAATGCATATATTAATTATCTATTTTATTCCTTATTTCATATTATGTTAAGATATTGAGTTTAGGTTACAATTGTCAAATTAAATGATTTTGTGCTACTTTTTTTTAAGGGTAAATTATAATGTATGGTATGTTTTTTCTACTTTTTTTTCTTTATTTTTTATTTTTTCAAATTTAATAATGTTATTATGATTTATTTTTAATGTTTTTTTCTCCATTGAATTTTTGTTTTATGTGTGTTGGTAGCCCCAAATTCATATTAGTTTGCTTTTTCATGGCTGATGCGAAGCTGAAATCACACATTTTATTTGTCGTTCTAAAGTATTTTTGTGCCTGACAATTCCGCTTTGGTTCTGCAAATTTCATTTGTATTAATTTTAAACCCCCCCCCCATTTCAATTAAATTCAATGGTTAATATATTGTTATATTGTTTTACAATTAATGGTATTATATGTACACACACATTATGCTTCTTTATTTCATAAACTTACAATTCTTTGTGCCATTCTTATACTTCATGTAGAAAAAATATCATAAAAATCTATTTTTTTTAATTGTGGTATTTTTTACATCTTGATGCATATTTATATAAGCTATTTAGTAATAAACAGTATAGTTTGTTTACACAAATTTTAGAACAGTAAGACACAAAATTGTACTTATTTTGAAAATGACCCATTTGAAATTTGAACCTCCCAACCCCAGTTCAGTTTGCACTACTTTACCACTCCCAACGATTCAGATTTTCATCTCAAAATTTAAGTTTATGTCTAAGCTTTAAAAAAAAATTTATGAGATGCAAAAAATAACGGAAAAAATAGGTGTACGTTACTCCAAAGTCTAAAGCACCCTCTATCGGCATTTTTTGAATTTTATCTTTATAAATTATTTTCAAGATAATACTGACATAAAGAATAATTTTAGTGATCAATTGACCAATTTTTCCGTTTTTTATAATCATTTGAAATTTGAACCTCCCCCCGCAATTCAGTTTGTGCTTCTTAACCACTTCCAACGATTTAGATTTTGAGCTCAAAATTTAAGTTTATGTCTAAGCTTCTAAAAAAATTTAATGAGATGCAAAAAATAATGGTAAAAACTAGTTTATCGTTACTCCAAAGTCTAAAGCGCCCTCTATTGACATTTTTTGAAATTTATCTTTATATATATAAATACTGACATAAAGAATAGTTTTAGTGAAAACCGCATACGAATCAACCAATTTTTCTGTTTTTTATAATCATTTGAATTTTCGGACCCTAAACTTTAATGGCGCATATCTGCTTTGGAAGACGTTTGGGACCCTTAGTTTCCTATTTAATATTGTTCATCATGATATGACAGACCAGCATGTTAAGTTTGTAAATGACCTTTTGGGACACCCTGTATACATATATATATGGGTGATTTTCAAAATAGGGGACAATTTATGTCTTTCGGCATACAAAAAAAATTGAGAGGTTTTCTGTCATGTTTTTATATTTAGATATGTTTATCTTAATATTATTCATTATTTGCACTCAAGAATTACTCATTTTTTAGTTAAAAACACATTAAAATAACAGAATAAATGTTCAAAATGTCATTAGCATGGATGTCCACAGCAGCTGTGCCTTGTGTACACTAGCATTTTTCAAGAGTTAATATCATGTTTATAAAATAAAACAAATGTTATTCTTTCTTTAAATTAATCAAGGAGAGGATTTATCCAATAAATTTCTTTTTAAAAATAAAATTATAGTATATAAAAAAAGAAAGTTTGTCCTCCATATTCTATTTTCAAAACAAGGTCATACTATAACAGCTGGTTATTAATCAAAATTTCATTTTCACATATGATAATAGTTTGAAAATATAAAGTTTCTCCATGGCAACAAGTAGCCATTTTATCCCAGCCTGAAAATGGAAGCATGTATTTTATTTTAAGAATAGAAGTTGAATATTAGGGGCGTACATCAATTGTATGTCATTAGAATGGATAATAATTTTCATGTTTATTTTATAATTAAAATTTTTATTTTACTTATTTGCATAGGACTTTTGTGTTTTAAAAAGCCCCAGAAAGGACTATTGCATTGTGATTATATTATGGCTCATAATCTTATTTAAATTAAAATTTGTCATTAGCATGGACAAATATCAGTGTCATTAGCATGGTTTTTCTGTCCATGCTAAAGACTCCTACGTGCATAAATGTAACCAGTGCTTATATTGTATCCTTTATAAAGTTTAATTTTACATACAAATTTAGGTATTACATTTATTATCCCTAAAATATGCATTAAATCTGTCGGAAAATCACCAAGACAGCTTCTTACATTGTTAGTGTCAGAATGTTGCTCATGTAAACAAAGTTTGCTCTTTGGTAATGTTTTTATTCTCCTTATATGTATATATGTAAAAATAGAAACCATTTGCTCAAAAGGAAGGCTAATAAATATAGAAAAAATTATTTAAACAGGAAGAAAATAAAACTTTCTTAATATATTTATTCCATGCAATTTGTTTTGTCATTAGCATGGCTAAAAAATACTAATTATTTTTTTTAATGTTAATTTTTAAATATTTAGCTCTGCTGACTACATGTAAAGTATACCTAATATTATATTAACACCACCTGTTTTTTTCAGAAATTTTGCTAACAGTAATTTTTTTAAGATTTTACTTTTGAAATTGTCCCCTATTTTGAGAATCACCCATATATATCTGTCTGTCTATCTATCCATCCATCGGTGTACATCACTTTTTTATGGACACGATAACTTATTTAATTCTGCTCAGATCTTTTCAAAATTGATACATAAAATCAAGGGGCATAAAATCTCAGTCGATTTTGTTAATGTGCCAAATCGGACCAAGGGGGTAAAAATTGGAAGGGTTTTTGTGAAAACAGAAAAAACCCATAACTTCTTTATTAAAATAGATATTGAATCAATTTTATGCTTATATTACTTCTAAAAAATAGGCCAAAAGTTTCTGCATGGTAAATTTTTGATAAAATTGAAAATTGGCTGAAGGGGGGGGGGGGACAAAAGATAGGGTTTTCGGGAGTTAAAAATTCATAACTTTGTCAATTCTGAAGATGTCAAATCCAACTAATTTTTTTTATAAATGCTCTTAATATTATCTAAAACTTTTGCACTGACAAGTTTCTGATAGAAACAAGTCTTATTGCAGAAAAAAATTAAAAACAAAAAAGGAGGTTAAAAAAAAAAAAATCCATAACTTCGTCAATTCTTAAGATATCAAATCCGATTAAATTTTAATATTGACAAGTTTTTCATAGGAACAATCCTTATATCAAAAATAAATTAATAATAGGAGTTGCAGAAAAAAAAATCTCAATTCCAAACTGTTTATATTCTCACTCATTTTGCTCTCAAATTCATCCAATTGGCAGGTTCTCTTTTTTAGGAACTATATAATGTGGCATATTGGTCAGTTTTGTTTAAAAAACAGAATATAATCTCAAAAAATGCTGAAAAAATGGCATTATGAGCAGAGTTTCCTGAAGTTATCATGATTGAAAAATTGAAGTATTCAAATAACAAATTGCTTATTTTCTGATTCATTTTTTAAATCCATTTTTGCTCTCAAAGGCCTCCTTCATTACTGAGGAGGATTGATACACTTCTATTGGAGAGTTGATACATTGGTATGTAAGTTTTAAAAAATGCAGACAATTCAATTTGTACCATACAATATATTATGAAAAATCTTGAAATATTTTAGTAAAATTTAGACCACAATAATTCATGAATTTGTACTAATTAGATTATATAAATCAGCATCATCATTATCGGAAGTATATGATAAAAATTCTACGTCTTCGTCTCTTATTGTTTAAGAATTTAAATTTTTCTTAACATTTTTATTGCAGATTTTTTTTTCTCCTGAAATGCTCTTCATATTTTATCGCTAAATTATACACGAAGTTTTGTTTGACAGGCGTTTCTATTAAAGATTTTACTTTACGTTTCTCACCTTTTGTGTGGTCCAAGCTGTTTGTGCTTTCTTGGGAAAAGTTTAAATGAATTCTAAATTCGGTATGACGGTCCTGTATTTTTATATACAGGTATTCTTTTTTTGCATATGTTTCACTCCATATTAATTGGCATCTCATATTAATTTGATGCAGAAAATAAACACCAATTACAGAATAATCATCATGAACATTTCTCATTAATAATTTAAATAATTGCCTTTTTTATTTAAAGTATATGCACCTAGAGTGAGCCGAATACCTCGGGTCACTAATTTTTTTTAATTAAGGGAAAAAAAGGAACCAAAATGCATTTCTGAAAAATGACTGAAAGAAATCTCATTGACTAACATCCTTCAATGTCAACATTTTGTGAACTATTTGGAATATTTGTTTTTGTTTTTAATTTCTGCTTTTACATTTATTTATTTTCTTGGGTGTCTTCAAAAAAATTTGTGGTAAATTGTTAGAGATTTACCATTATTTACTTAGAGACTCTACTCAGGGGTGATCCTGGATGAAATTTTTTTTTTCGGAAATTCGCATCACATTTTCGGAAATTGGCGCGGGGGGGGGGGGTCGTGAGTCTTCTTCCTCTCTAGCGATCTTCGGACAAAATCGGCGTTTTCCCGCTGTCTTCAGACGAAATCAGCAATATTTTAGCAAAATCGGCGATTTGTTGCGATCTTTTCTTTTGCCAAAAGCGGTGGTTTTTCCGCGATCTTTTGACGAAATAGGCGTTTTCCCATGTTTTTTAAGTGAAATCGGCGTTTTTTCGACGATCTTTTGACAAAATTTGCTTTTTCACGCGATTTTTTCTCGAAAACAGCGTTTTATTCCCGCGATCTTTAGACGAAATCGGCGTTTTCCCATGTTTTTAAAGTGAAATCGGCGTTTTTTCGACGATCTTTAGACAAAATTTGCTTTTTTACGCGATCTTTTCTTGCAAACTTCGTTTTATTCCCCCGATCTTTTGAAGAAATCGGCGTTTTTTGCGTGATCTTTTGGTGAAATCTGCGTATTTTTTTCAAATATTCTTTTGACAAAATATTTTTAAGCGATCTTTTATCGAAAACGGCGTTTTTTCTCGCGATCTTTTAACGAAATCGTCGTTATATTCGCAATCTTTAGACGAAATCGGCGTTTTCCTGCCGTCTTCCGAAATAATCAGCGTTTTATCTGCGATATTTGGTGAAATTGCCGTTTTTTCTGTGATCCGCACAGGAAATTCGCGTTTTTCATCGATCTTTTGACAAAGTTCGTTTACAAAAACGTTGACGAAATCGTCGTTTTTCCACGAAATATTGACGAAATGTATGCTATTTCGGCGACCCTATCAAGAAATTTGCATTTCTACATAATAGTTTTTTCCGCGCGCACAACCGTACAAGTTGGCAACTATGTGGAACTGATAGCCCAATTTAAAATTTTCGGAAGAGGATGCCTTAAATTTTCGGAAATTTTGGACGAGAATCACCCCTGACTCTACTGAAAAGAAAAGTATACAATAAGTGATGTATTCAGGAGATAAATCCAGAGCAGTGTTCTTCCCTGAGCATCGAAATGTCGGAAGCTTTGTAATTTTGAGTTTAGCGGAATTCCCGCCCGAAACATTCCATACTGCACTGTCTACTACTCCTAGAGCATCAGCAATCTCTCCCGAAGAAAAGTGCCTGAATTCAACATTGCAATTTTCCCCGCTAAGTTGGAAACTTGTCTAAAACAGAATTCCCTTGTGATTACATTTTTATAGATCTTACTGTAAATGAATTTCTTGAAATATTGTATTATTTATTTATTATTAATAAAACATAATATATAACAAGCCAATGAAGCAGGGAAAGAACCAACCGGTTGGTGATGCAATTGTAGCAATTCTCAACAACATCTAATATTTTATCCTTGTAAAATACAGATTTATTGAAAACGGAATAGAAAGAAACCAAATAATATTTAAATTTATACAGGTGTCCATTTTAGGTGATGTAATTTTTATTTTTTAAGTTAAATGTATGCAAATGTTTTTATTATTCATGACCGGATTATGTTAAACATATTTCATTTTCACAAATTTTACTGTAGTAGTTTCAGTATTACAATTAAGATGTTTAAAGACACACGAGGCTACATTATTCAGGCGAAGACATTTTCAAGCTCATAACAATCCCTAAAGCGGTTTTAACAAATATCTCACATTTTATCCCATTTAAATATTTTTTCTGCAAATATCTAATGTTGTGCTTTTCTACTTTTCGGTATTTAAAGGAAGGGGGGGGGGGTGTGTAACGAACTTTTAAATTTGGATTTCATTTGGAAATTATATTTTGAAATTTAAAACATAATTAGAATCAAAAAAGCAGAAACACACAATATTGGTCATCGATCTAATGTATCATCTATATTAATAAAAGAACAAAACGCTCTGTCTGTGTGTCTGCGATGGCTAGCAAAATCTACAGCATGTACGAAGCTCAAAATTTTTTTGAGAGTAGCCCTAAATCTCTCCTGATGCACCTGAGCTTTAGAATTTCGAAATTCCAATTATTAATTGAGTAATTAATTAAAATCGAGAGGTCCCTCTCATAAAAAATCACCTTTTTCCAATTTTTTTCTCTTTCGTTTGTTTACGGTTGGTTGGTTGTGTAAAAATTTTCGCAGAAGTAATAAGAAAGCTGAGACAGAATTAAAGAAACCCATAGAGGAATCAGATAACTGGAGGTGAAGTAAGCCTCAAAAAAGTTTTGCAATATGAAACCATATATCGCTCAAATTGTAATGTGCCAAACAAAAGGACGTGGAAAGGATTTTGTATTATAAGACGAATTGAAAGAAATGAATTGCAATTGAAGCATATATCAAGAGGAAATAGCAAATTTTTAAAATGGTATTTGTTCTATTATTATTTATTCAAATAAATGTTCGCTTTTAAAATGAAGGAAATTAGAAAATTAGCAATAATTAAATATCAAATTAATTCTTTTAAAATGAAGGAAATTGGAAAATTAGCAATAATTAAATATCAAATTAATTCTTTTAAAATCATGTAGGAAAACTTAAGTAATAAATATTAATCTAAAATATAGATTTCTGACTGCAGACGATTTTAATGTATTAACAAAAGAATGTTATATTTTCAAGCAAAATGTTAAAATAATTTTCTATATTGATATATAAAACACATATGATAAAATAATTAATAAATTTTTACCGGTGAAGCGATAGATTAGTTCTTTTTAAGAAGCAAGAGCAAAAAATACGGGTTTAAACCTGTTTCAATTGATAGGCGTGTCAAAGCACGTACTTTTGTGGTACTTAATTGGACTTAATGTAGGGTTACATTTTTAGCATCACCTCCAGAGATAATACTTCCACTCTATTAATTTCTTTTTACTCTATGAAAGAAACCAATTTGAGATTTTCACATTTCAAAAGTGACTGTTTTTTTTCCCCAAAGACCTTTAAAATTTAAAGGCTGGCAAAATGTCAGTTTAACTTAGGATTTTTGAACACAGCTGTTACGTCAGATCGTTGGTACTTCGTACATTAGAATGTATGTGTGGTTAGCTATAATGCAGTAAATATATGTATATGCATATATGATGCTTTTTTAGCAGTTTTTTTAAATCATTGATTAAATTTGAATGCATTTTATTTAAGTTAAAATTTTATTAATTTTATTATTTTATTATATTTTATTTGTTTTTAAAACAAAAATGAAATGGCTGTTTGACGTACAATTGTTCGAATCGGCAGACGATTCATACACAGTAATAAATTATCAAATAGCAAAATAAATTATATATCCAAAATAGTGACTAAAAGAATAGTAGCAAAACATAATGTTTAGGAGTATTAACACATAACCCGATACCAACCAGAAAAAAACAGACTATACTCCGATCCAAGCAAGACAAAAATTCCTTGGCCATAAACCCGGCCCGAACCTAAAAATTCCGTTTGAAAAAAAAAACTATGGATTTGATATCTGACCCGAATCAAATCTGAATCCCACAAAAATATTCAAATGAAGCATACCCCCAATCCGATCAAGGAAAAATAATGTTCGTGTATATGCAAACCGACCCGAACCTAAAAATTTTCTTTGAAAAAACCCGAAAAATGACCAGAACGAAACCTGAAATCGATAAAAATATTCCAAAGAACTATAACTCGATAAGAGTAAGACAAAATAATTTCCGTGAACACAAACCTGATTCAAACCTAAAAAATTCCATTTGAAAAAAAACCTGAAATTTTATGCAAACTACATCTGAATCCGATAAAAATATTCGAAAGAACCATAACCGGATTCGAATAAGAGAAAATAATTTCCGTGGACATGAACCCGATCCAAACCTAAAATACCATTTGAAAAAAATACCTGAAATTAGAATCGAACCAAATATGAACCTGACAAAAATATTCCACAGAACCATAGCCTGATCTGAACAAGACAAAAAATTTCCATGAACATGAACCCAATCCGAACCTAAAAAACTGAACTAAATCCGAATCTGACAAAAATATTCCAGAGAAGCATATCCTTATTCAAACAATGCAGAATAATTTCCGTTGATGCACAACCCAATCTGAACCTAAAAATTCCATTAAAAAAAACCGAAATCTGAATTGAATGACATCTTAACCCGAAAAAATATTCCAAAGACCCAAAACCGGTCCCGAGCAAGACAAAATAATTTCTCTGGGTATGAATCCTACCAGAACTTTAAAAATCAATTTGAAAAAATACCTGAAATCTGAATCGAACCAAATCTGAATCCGACGAAAATATTCCAAATAACTATAACCAGATACGAACAAGACAATATAATTTCCATGGGCATCCAATCCGAACCAGAAAATTTGTATCAAAAAAATAAATCCCGAAATTTGAACCAAATCTAATCTGAACCTAACAAAAATATTTCAGTGAAGCATAACCTCATTGGAACTAGGTAAAATAATTTCCATGAAAGTACAACCCGAACCAAACTTAAAAATCTCATTTGAAGGAAAAAAACCCTCATCAAATCTGCATTGAACCGAATCTAAACTGAACAAAAATATTCCAAACGACCATAACCGTATCCGAAGAAGACAAAATAATTTCCATGAACATGAATCCAATCCGAACCTAAAATTCGGATGTTCTACAAAACATAATGCGCTCCGTAGCGGTGGAAAGTGAAACTAAGTACTTAGCGCGAGATGGTTAAGATATTTCGTTTATAGTTAGTGTTAAATTAGAACTTGGTTACGGTTAGGTTGCAATTACGTTCCGGTGAGCCTTATGTTATATTTATTTTCCAGTTAGGTTACAGTTAGGTCATGGTTAAGTTACAGTTAAGTTAAGGTTAAGTTGCGGTTAGGTTGTGGTTAGATTATGGGTAGGTTGTGATAAGGTGACGGCCAGGTTACATTTATGGCATATTTAAGTTGCAGTTAGGTTACTGTTAAGATACAGCTACGTTACAGACAAGTTATGATTACAATGCATTAGGTTACGGTTAGGATTTTGTTCACAGAATGAACATTATGCATGTTTGAGAAAAAATATGCACCTATTTTTGTAAAATGGCTCTGAAATTATACTATATACTAACCTTTTAGCTAATCATCGAGAATCGATTTCATTCACGGTATAGTCGGATTTAAGAGTGATATAATTAGTTTGAAATTCAAAATATTTCACTTGGGATATCTATGTGAAAAAAGTATTTAGTTAAGTCTCTTAACAGTAATTTTAAGGATAAATATCAACAGTTTAACACGAAAATCATGCAATCGTTGGACACATATTCCCTCCTGCGTTTCCCATTGCAATTATTTTGGGTACTTTTGCAGCTAAATATTACTTTTTTTAACCAATTTTTGACACAGTCAGGGGGCACATATTTAATATAAAGTACACTGTAAAAAAAATTTCCCTTTTGCTGTATCATCACTCCCCCGCTTTTATAGAATATCTCTCTTTTGACCTATGAGAATGCTCCATAATAGGCTGAAGTAATAATTTTCTATAAAAGCGTTGGAGTGACGATGCAGCAAAAGGGTCAAGTTTTTAATAGTGTATTTACACATATTTCCAGTTAAAGATAAAATCATAAAAATTTCAAGTTCGTTTAAGATTATTATTACAGACCCGGGCAATGCCGGGCGGGTCAGCTAGTGAAAAATAAATAAATAAATAATAAAATTAAAATTCAAGCGAGAATTCTGAAAAAAATGCTCTATAGGTGCCAGGTGGAGAGGAATGACCCCCCCCCCCCCCCCGCCACTCACTGAAATCAACACTGCTTACATTATGTTATACTTTCCCTGCTTCCCCTCCTCTCCTTATATATTTTTTAAAATGCAATAATACATATACATATATATATTACAAATTTAAATTTTTTCCCCCAAAACTAACCTTTATACTATCTTAATTTTCTTATAATAATATTCCGTACTTACTTCAAATTATTAAATTAAAATCTTGTTTCTAGATCTAATCTGTTAACCTTTATGTAGACGATATAAATTCTTAATTTGCCTTAAAAAACATTATTCCAGTATGCGTAAATTTAAAAAGATGGCTCTAAATTAAAAATATTCTTAATTAAACTTTATTTCTTAATATTTCAAATAAAACTCACTTTTTCTATGTTTTATCAACCCTTTTTGAGAAAGTCTTATTAAATTTATTCCAAAACCATACCTTTCAAAAAATATCATTATTTTATTTTATCTATTTATTTATTTTCCCTCAGTCAACCTTTGATAGTGTGCATATCAATAAATTCATTTCTTTTCTTTTTCTCTTAAAATTAATCATCTATAAAATCGTCTGCCTAAGAAATTTTGAGTCTATTATAAATTAGTTAAATAATATTTTTTTAAAAATAAAATTATCATCTGTGGAAAATAGACTCGTAGCTGGACAAGAATTCTGTTTACATAAAAGAATGATGGTTTGAGGTTAGAGAATGTTCTAGAATTTTCTTTTGAGATTTAAAAGAGGAAGCTCAAGAGGTGGTAAGGGAGATGAGAAGAAGGATTCTTGGGTGCGCTCTTGCAAGAGTATGACTATATACTACTACTATAATAAACTACAAACTATACTGTTCTAAAACTGTGTTCAGGAGTTGAAATGTTACCTTCCCCGCCCCTCGAACGCAGTTCAAATTTTGGCCGCTTAATTATTCACAACGATGCAGATTTTGAGCACAAAATTTAAGTTTGAACTTTTACAAGCATTTTATTAGATACAAAAAAAAACTTAAAAATAGTCGTTAGTTACTATAAAGTTTAAGGCGCCCTCCGAAGGAATTTTTTGAAAGATATCTGTAAAATTTATTTTCAAGAAAATATTGATATAAAGAATAGTTTTAGCGAAAACCGACCAATTTTTCCGTTTTTTATAATCATTTGAAATTTGAACCTCTCCACCCCCATTGAACACATTTCAGTTTGTGCTACTTAACCACTCCCAACGAGTCAGATTTTTATCTCAAAATTTAAGTGTATGTCTATGCTTCTAAAAAATTTAATGAGATGCAAAAAATAATGGTAAAAACTAGTTTATCGTTACTCCAAAGTCTAAAGTGCCCTCTATCGACATTTTTTGAAATTTATAATTTATTTTCAAGAAAATACTGACATAAAGAATAGTTTTAGTGAAAACCGCAAACGAATCGACCAATTTTTCTGTTTTTTATAATCATTTGAATTTTTGGACCCTAAACTTTAATGGTGCATATCTCCTTTGGAAGACGTTTGGGACCCTTAGTTTCCTATTTAATATTGTTCACCATGATATGACAGACCAGCATGTTAAGTTTGTAAATGACCTTTTGGGACACCCTGTATATATATATAGATATTTTATAAATACAGTAGAACCCTGATAATCCGGATCGGGTTTTTCGCTTTTTTTTCAAGTTTGAGAAGCGATTGGCTAATTTCTTTAACATTAACTTGTTGCATCGTCGTATTCTGAATAATAAAACAAAAAAATTTCGCCAATCGCTTCTCAAAGTTGAAAAAAAAATTAAAAAACTGATCCTGATTATCGGGGTTCTACTGTACATCCAAAGTTATTCAGACAATACCATTAAATAAACCAATGAAACCAGTATTTTTACAATCATATTATTAAAAACAGTTGAAGTTTGAAGAGAAATAGAAGGCAGATTACCAAATTACTAAGAAATATATGGATAAATGGACATTATATTCAGAAATTCCAACATTGGAGCGATCGCAATAGGTAGTATTTCATATGAAATCTACGTAAAAGAAAGACCGGTGAAAACTCAAAAATTGTAGAGGAGAAAATTTTCTGTAATGGACCTCGTAAAATTTGCTGTTTTGCCTCAAGCAAAGATCCTGGACGGTATAATCCAGTTTGTTTGCCTCTAGGGTTTTCTCTGTCGTCAACCCTATTAAAAACACATGTGTTAGATATTCTCCCCCTTACACGAACTCCGTGGATATGATGAGCGCTCTTATCGATCAATGTCAAATGGGCGTGACCTATGAAAGGCAGGTATTTTAAGAGATTTCACTTAAATTTTTATCAAAAATTCCATTCAAAATAACTGAATCTACATTCCCTAATTAGGATAAAAATATGGAACAAAATTATCTGAAAAGTTCAATGTTTAAGCTAGGGGGCGGTGTTTTTTAATTCTCCGAATGTTTTATAGATAACATTTTATTAAGCTTTGAATGAAAAAACACCTGTATTTTTTCATATTTCAAAATTGTAAGTCATATTATAATTAAACAGCAACAAAAATCGATAATTTAATCAACGAGTGCACTTCATTATGGTCTCAACTATCATGTGCAAAAAGAAAAATTCAAAAATATGCAAATGCAAATCAGCGAAATGCCTCCCTATAGGAATAGCATTAGCTCGCGAGCGTCTTCACGAGCAGGGACAGGGGCCTTAAAGGTGACTGACAAATACAAGGGTTGTCTAAAACACATGCTAATGTCCAATATTTTATGGAAAACAAGATTCTTCAAGTGCATGCAGCAGGAGGGAAAACTTACTTTAAAGTCAGAATTAAGGACATTTGTTTAAAAAAAAGAAAAAAAAGCTAGGTATCAAATTTGAGAATTAGGTATAATTTTGTGGTCGCCAAATGCAGTAATTTAGTTGCATTTGCCGACTAATGACTGCTAATTTCTACCCCTGACTGCACCCCCCTCCCCCCCCCCCCCAAAAAAAAAATAAAACATGCTAGTTTTACATGATTACTCTAAAATTAGAAATACTTTATAATCTAATTATGGCCGTAAATATAATTTTTTGTGCTGGTAATGAAATTACTGGTCATGTCATTAACACAGTTTGATATTTACAGGTGCTGTACCTCTGTTTTTAGAATTACTAAGTTCACCTCATCAAAATGTCTGCGAACAAGCAGTTTGGGCATTAGGCAATATAATAGGTATGTGTTATTTATCTGTTTGAATTTACATGATTGTTAAAATACTTTTTAGTATCTTGTAGATTAAAGGAATATTTATGTGCATCTGATGACATAATTTTCTACCACAAATTCTTAAAATCGCCCATTTAAATGTTGTTAAAAAATATTTTACCATTAGTAATATGAGCACATTTTTATTCTAATAATGTTTGTTTCAAATAAAGAAATAGAAATTTGTAGTTTTTGGATATAAATTTTAAATTTGCAATTTTAAATTACCTACGTTTCTAAATAATAAGCCACAATAATGAATTTAAGTGCTGGAGTGGAAGGGCGCTTCCCTCTGCTCCTCATATAAAAGTAAAATATTCCTCCTGTGGAGAATTTTTTTTTTTTTTTTTTTTTTTTTTTTGCGTTTATTTATTAATGATTTGAAAAAGGTTTCTTCTGGAATTTCACAATGTTTCAAATTCTCAATTGCTTTTTCCTCTTTGGGATACTTTAAAAACCTTTTTTTTACTGTAATTCAACTAAATTAATAAAAAATTGCTTGTTCAATTTAAATATATATATATATATATATATATATATATATATATTTTAGAGCGATTGCTTTTAATCTATTCTGCCTGAATCCAGTTTAGGTAGCAATATGTTTCTGTAGCAAGCAATACTTGTGATTATAGAAATGCAAACTGATTTGTGAAGTGTTTAATGCTTTTATGTGAAGGTTAATATGAGTTCATTCAACATTTGAATAGTCATTATATAATTCGCTAGTTTCATGTTATTCTTATTTAAAGCCATAAAGAGTACCACATTTAATTACCCTTTCATTTCAGATGTGACTAGTTGTAATTTTCCTTGATTTAGTAAGCTGGGCTGCAGAATCTGTGAAAAAAATGGTCCACTTTGGAAATTTTAATGATTTTGACTTCGGGTTGGCTAATATACACTCGTATCCAAAATTAAAGTCCCGATCATAAGATCTATGAAAACTGGTGAATTATTTACTGTATTGCCACAAAATTTGGCACATAGATAGATCTATATCACAGGGATGTCACTTTTCCACCAAATGGTGGATTTCCGCTTTTTTACTTTTTAAGAATGTGCTATTTTATTTATGTTGTCATGTTAGTTAAAATAGTTTAATGTTAAAATAAACAGAACATGACATACTTCTGGTTTTTACTCTCTCCAGGACAATAACAAACTACACTGAATCACCATTGCTTTCAGCTGCCAGCATGCCGAAATAACAAAATACATGATTTTCTAGTGTTCCGGTGCTGTGATTGTAGGTCACCAATTATTTCGCTATTCGTGTCTGTTCTTGAAACTCGATTGGCAGTGTGTTTGGCAAGAGGTTAGTTCGGAACAACCAATGGCAGTTTTGCGTGGGTTTTACTTTTTGAATGGCATCATCTGTTATGCAGAATTGTTTTGTATTTAAAGACAAACTTAATGGATGTTCTTTGCGTCATCTTATCAAGCCATTATTGCTTGCTTTAGAGCAGCAGCTGCAATTTTTAGAATGGCATAAAAGTTATATTGTTAAAGTAATTGTCATGTTTTTAGTTGATTTTTTTAAAAAGCAAAGTTATGCTTAATTTTGGCACTGTAAATATTCATCATTGTTTTTCATGAAAACATTAAATTAGTTAACCCAATCTGCTTTCTCATTCAAGTCTCTTCCACACTATATTTTTAAGACTTCTTCTCGCTACTTATGCTTATTTAGTGAGAAATATAAAGCATTTTAAACGATTGCAAAATAAAACAAAGATTTTCACCGAACAATCACAAAATACAACGGCAATGTTTGTCAGATAATTGCAAAATAACGCAGCAATTTTCGCCAAACAATTGTGAAGTAAATCTGCGATTTTCATCAAACGATCGCAAAGCAAAACGGCGATTTTCATCAAACGTTCGCAGTTAAATGGCGATTTTTGACAAACAATGGCGAAATATATCTGCAATTTTCAGAGAACGATCGAGAAATATAACGGCGATTTTTGTTACAGGATTGCAAAATAAAACTGCAATTTTCGTCAAAAGATCACAAATTAAAGCAGTGATTTTCGTCAAGCAACCGCGAAATAAAACTATGATTTTCTTGCAAAACATAACAGCAATTTTCGTCAAATGATCGCTTAATATAACCGCAATTTTCATCGAACGATCGTGAAATATAATGGTAATTTTTGTCGAATGATGGAGAAATATAACGGCAATATTCATCTAATGATCTCAAAATAAAATGATTATTTTCGCCTAATAATCGCAAAATAAAAAGGTGATTTTTGTCAAATGATCGCAAATTAAAGCAGCGATTTTTGTAAAGCGATCACGAAATAAAAAGACTATTTTCATTTAACAATCATGGTATATAACAGAGATTTTCGTTGAACGATCCAAAAATATAACTGCGATTTTCGTCTAATGCGAAAGTAAATTAATAATAATGCTAAGTTATGAAATTAAGTGATAATTTTCGTCAAATGATCACGAAAAAAACCCACCAATTTTTATTAAATGCTTGCGAAAAACAAGAAAAAAAAAACCTGCAATTTTTTTTCTATTTACTCGCTCAGAATAATCAGTGAATCTATTGCTTGGTTACCTAAATTGATTTAAAATTATGTGATATATAAAATTCCTCACTGAATCTCTTGCTTGGTTACTCTTAGCCTGTATCAATACAGGTCTATTACATAATTATACTGCTATAAGCAGAGACAGTATAGCAACGCTGTGGAAGACACCTGGAATAAAACTGTTGAATCTGAGAGACATCGAAGAGTCAGGTTTTTTTATGACGAGAGTTCTTTATTTAAACTTTAATCAATCATGTAAACTTGTTTTTAAAATATCTTCATAACAGCTTTTAATAGATATAACTATTCAGAACAAACTTGGTTAAAAATGATTAAGAGAATCATAAAAAACAGTATTGAATTTCATCACACCGGGAGCTTGTCAAAACTAACTTAAATTTAAATTATAAATAAAATCATTCATTTAAAACATCATAAACGAAAAACTAAATATCTTATTCGAACTTAAACTATAAAACTTAATCATAACGAAAACTTCATGGAAATGAAAAGATAGAGAGAGCAATGAAGTCGATCAGGGAATGGCATTTATACTATCTCAGAAAGGGAACGGGATGGGACGATTCCACTTCTGAAAAAGGGTAGGTCTAAGACTAGCCGATTACGGAACACTTAATGCCATCTATCGAAGCCTTATGTCGAAACTTTAGTTAATTTATGTTTTAAACTCAAAATAGCGATAAGTGACAAGTAAAACTGGCTGATTAGCCAACAGTTACCCTAAATAAGATTTCATGCACAATGAATAAACAGCAAATTTCAAACTGTTTGACAACTGCTCATTTAGAAACCTTTGTGTCAAAAGTTTACAAAAAATAAGTATATATATATATATATATATATATGTATATATATATATATGTTTTTTTTTAATTAGTTGAAAAATAGTTTGTTATAAGTTAAATTATTTTGTTAGTTTATTGTAAACAATATAGTTTACAAAATTCATGCATAAATTATGTAAAAAATTGTAAACTGTTATTTTTGCATAATTTCCTCTTTTTTTGATATTTTCCGAGTGGTATCCCTGTGGCACTCAAAAATAAAATATGTACTTATGTGGTATTGAAACAACTTGTTTTCTTGAGGAATAAGTAACCATTGCAATGTAATCATGGTTCTTGTTCTGATTACTTTAATATAAAAGAAGGGAGGGTGGAGGAAGAGACAATATTGACTGGGCAGATTTTCGAAAGAATTAAAATTTTTCAACTTGTAACAGATACACATAAATAAATTGAATGTTTGCAATAATTTACATGGTAATTTTCTACATTTCTGTTTATAGTAGTAAGTGAGAGATTAGTTTAAAAATTTATTTAGTGATTAGCTAACTATGCTTATTTGATTACACAATGTTATTTTGTTTCTTGCATACCATTTTATTTCTTTGAACTTTCTAGGTGATGGTCCTGAATTTAGAGATTATGTGATACGATTGGGAGTTGTACGTCCATTACTCTCTTTTATCAAGCCTGAAATTCCTTTACCATTTCTGAGAAATGTAACATGGGTTATTGTTAATTTATGTCGAAGTATAGATCCCCCACCTCCTCTTGAAACTATAAAAGAACTACTTCCAGCTCTATGTATGTTAATTCACCATACAGATGTAAATGTAAGTTTTTCTTTCTTTTTTTAACTGATTCAATGTTGTCATACTGTGATATTAATATCAATTACACTGACCAGCAAATAAATGAAGAAGTTTTCCACTTTGCAAAAAATCTCTGAGAACTTTTGAGTGTAACATTTCTGATTCTAAAAGGGATGATTGTGTTCCGGTTACATACCAAAATACTGGTAATTTTTTTTCATTTTCAATACTGTAATTTTATTTTTTAACCCCAAAAATATTTTAAAAAATAGTTGTCAGTCAAAAAATTTGGACATAAAAATATCGTGACAAATGGTCGCCCTAAAAAGCCAATTTCATCAATTGTTTGTAAAAAAAATTAGCCATTTTGACAAAAAATAACTAATAAAAAAAAAATGAACATTTCAGCAAAAGATAACAATAAAAAAATAGATTTTGTCAAAGAATTGCAAGAAAACTCTAGTTTTGTCAAAAAAATTGTAGAAAAATGCAAATTTTGTCAGAAGGTAATTTAAAAAACACTTTCATCAAAAAATCACAGAAAAAAGCAAATTTTGTCAAGTAATTTTTAAAAAGTCATGGAGGAATTAGACGAAAAACATTAAAAGATGTCGGAGAACTATATAAAGTTCAAGATGATAATAGGCCATTAACGGAAAATCTTCTTGCTGAAAGGTGTAACACAAATTCTCAAAGAAGAGCATTTATTTAGCTACCACAATATGATCATCATAATTTATCACACAACATTGCTGTTGTGAAAATGGTGGTCAAGCAAACACCTTTCAAGGACTAATCGAAACTGATTAAGTCGGCAATTCACAATCTATTTATACGCCGATCATTGGCATGGGTAACAGTTAAAAACTATTCAAAAACCCTGTACAGCAATTTAAAAACCCTGTAACTTTATGAATCTCATTAAGAGAATCAGAATGACGCAACTTTTGACAGATGACATCACTGATTGGACACCTATCGTTAACTCATAACAACTGTGTGTACTACGATCATATAAGGAAAGGAAATGAAGTTAGATTTGAAAAGCCTGTAAACAAAACAGTGTGAGTGACAAAAACATGGCAGCTGAAAGATAATATATTCTAAAGAACTATTTAGGAGATTTGGAAGAATAAAGATATTTTAAAGTTATCTTATTATATTGTTATACTATAAAGTTATTTTATTTAAAAGTATAATTTAAAATAATTAGAGAAACTATTTTTAATGAAAATAAAAACTATATTTTAATTTAACTTTATTTTAACAAAAGAAAAACTTTTTTTAAATAAAAGTGTTTTAAAAAGTATTTTAGGAATAAGACTTTAAAAAGAAAGTTTTATGGAAATGCTAACTGATATTTGCACAGGGATAAGAACTAAAAATAAAGGAAATGGGCAACATGGACCAGGGGTTGTGCAGATTTCTGGTCATTGCTTTGTTTACATTTTTTTATGTAATTAATAAGGCAATTGTAATTATAATGAACATTTACAACACAGTTAAATATTAAAATAAGTAAGTGATAAAATAATAAAAATTAAGATAAGTTTTAAAATATTAAAAGCAAAGATCAAGTAAATAACCAATAATGCATAATTAAACAGTCATTATAAAAATTGGATGCATTTTTCCTAAATTATTCATTGAAATTTGCCTCATAAAGGAGGTGCACTACTAATTCACATCAAAATCTTATAATAAGGAAGTTTTATTTCAGGTTTAGCCAGACTTGATAACCTAAAAAGCTTCATTAATATGTAAATATATTTGGTAAATGATTGTGATTACTAGTGATATCAACAATATCTTGAATTTTTTAAGAAATGAATTTATTCTTCCTCCTTGAAAAACCGGGAATTCAGAAATATTAACAAAAATTACATATTAAAAATGTATGGAATCGGTATAAAAATAAAAAAGTCAAATTTTCTCCCTACATCTAAACTGAAAGTTTCATTGTTTACATGAGTAAATTATGTGTGGATTTTAGAGTTGTGGATTTGAGGGAGTCTACTGTATTAATGGTATTTCATTCAGCACTATAAGCCTCCTAGCATGTTTTATTTTCAGCAGCTAATGACAGTGACTTCTGCTCATGCATCAGCATTTCATGATTAAAAGCAGAAACTAGTGATGTGCATCAAGTAAAATTGACATCATATAAAACAGCATTGATCATAATAAGAATCAATTTTTTAATTCTAGAATCACTACTAAAATCGATATTTTGATATTTTCAGATTAACACAGATAAGCTCAAAATTAATAACTCTAGAACTTGGCAAATCAGTAGAGCTGATATTTCTGCCTTCCAACCCTTACTCCTATTTAGGGAGGCACAGAAGTAAGCTATTACAGATTTTAGAGTCAAATAATAAGGATTTATCTTTTATTATTTTTGAGATGTGATTTTAATAATAATTTATATTATATTTAAATTTATTTTTTAAGAAAGATCACTGTCAGATAAAAAAATAAAAGGGAGAAATGATTTGGTTTTCTTTTCACCCGAAACACATGTATTTTCTAGGTTATTCCTTCAACCAAGTAAATGATTTACTTCTTATAAATGTTATTCTTCTAAAAATTTATCTATGAGCAAAATTTTGAAAGCTCTAAATTTATTTTAAAAGTTAATTTTTTTTCAGTCTTTTTCGGGCCTCTTATAAGGGTGTGGGAAATGCAAACACTGCAAATCTTTTTCTAAAATAGCTGTGATGATTTAATTGCACACTCAGCAAGTTTACCAAATTCTCCGCTGTTAACATAAAAAAAAAGTTATCCTAAGAATCATTAACAGTGAAACAACATACTTTTCTCTGGTTAACAAATAAATAAAAATACAGCAGAGCGTTGATTATCCGAAGAAGTCGGAAGCAGCCCTAGTTCAGATTAATGGACAACTAAACCCCCAATGGTTGGGCAGTGTATAACCGATCATTGGGCAACAAATAGGTTAATTCTGCATAAAAAACCCATTTGCCTAAATTAAGAGGGGTATACTCCCCAAGCCCTCCTTTTTACATAACCAATGAATACCAAAATCAAATCAGGAAAGTGCCTTTTTAGAATGAACCTAGATAAAAATTTGTTTAGAAAATCAGTAAATTATGCGTGAATAACCCATTTACTTAAAATTAAGAGGGTTACCATTTATTCTCCTTTATATTTAAACAATAAATCCAAAACTAATCATAGAGGTGCCTCATCATAATGACCCTATATCTGAAATTTGATAATTCTGCATGAAATACCATTTATCTATAT
The DNA here is from genome assembly GCA_964019185.1 of Maratus speculifer. NCBI lineage: Eukaryota > Metazoa > Arthropoda > Arachnida > Araneae > Salticidae > Maratus > Maratus speculifer. The sequence continues at coordinate 73,989,518 of OZ025293.1, forward strand.
TAAAGGGGGATTAGCCTCCCCATTCCACCCTTTATACTTATCCAATGAACTCAAAAAACTAACCAAGGAAGCACCTTATTTGAATAAACCTATATCTAAATTTTGATGCAAATCAGATATTTCTATCAAGAAGAGTTATCACATTATGCACATACATACTTAATTATGTACATACAGAACCAATGGGCACATAAGCTCTCAGGCTTTGACAGCCTGTGAGCTAAAAAGTGCCAAGAGTATGTAACTACGTTGGTGAAAGGAGGGGTAGGGACTGAAAAAAGGAGATAAAAAGCTTTTTCATGTTATGTTACACAATATGATTTTTAAGAAACAAAAAATGTACCCTCATCCCCTCTCCCCCTCCAGAGGCAGGTAAACTCCAAACGGTCTGATGGGTGACACCAAATGTATCTTTTGTCAAAATTTACTATAAAATAGTTCAAGAATTGGATATTTTAAAAATCGCATACATTTTTTGAACAGCCCTGTAAATTAAGATTAGTGCAGAAGGGGGATGAGGGATTAGAAGGGACGCACAAAAAAAGTACAACATAATAAAATAACCCAAATTACCTGGCTTCTAAATGAAAATATAACGATTTAACCTAGAGTCATTCAGGGAGTGGCCCGCGGGATACCAAAATCACCCACTTTTGGAACAAAAACTAATGAACAGAATTTCATCAAACTTAATATTCTGTTGGACATTGCCATAAGTTGTTCCTGATTACGTTTTCATGTGAATCATATGGCAGGTTATGTTGGTATGCTGTTTTTTTCAGCAGTGTTGAATTCACTTTTTCTCCGGGAGAAATTTCAGCTATTTTGGACAGAGACAGTCTAGATTTCTGTGTGTGTGTGTGGGGGGGGGGGATGGACGTTTGTTCATTAAGCTTAAAATCTGAAATCTTCCTGAAGTACAATTCAGCATTCCAGGTGGGGGATGTCCTCCAGTATTACCTCATGAATTGAATACATTTTTCAAAATTTACATGATGTTATCAAGAATATCTAAAGAACTAATGAACAGAATTTCATCAAACTTAATATTCTGTTAGATATTGTCATATGTTGTTCCTGATTAGGTTTTCATGTAATTTATATAACACTGCTCTGCTATATTGCATTTTTTCAATATTAGTGATAGCTATATTTCAGAAATTTTGCATGGAATTTAATCAAACTTCATATATTCTGTTAAACTTTCACATAAATAGATTCTTGGCTTGAGTGTATATTGCACATTTTTTGGCTTGAGTGTATATTGCACAACAGGTATTGTTTTGATGCTCTTTGAATTGCAAAGTTCGGTTACAGACATCTAAGAGGGCGTGGACGGCAATTCATCAATTTGTTTGGAAAATGCAAAGCTTATATTTTCTTTTGAAATGCTCATACTTCAACCTATACTTTTTGAATTTTCATGATGGGCATAAATTATCGTTTAAATTTGGCCTTGACACTGTGATAGTGCATTTAGAAGTTTTAGCATGTATCAAATAGAAGAAATTTTGGGATTGGCACATCCAACTACTTTATCTTCAACTTTTGAAGCAAAATAAAAATGATTCTTCTGAGAAATCAATTAAAAGTTTTATAGCGTCGATTAAGTGGAGTTGGCCATAGTATCGATTTAATCGATTAAAAAAAATCTAAATCGCCCATCACAGGCAGAAACAAAGCTGTTCATGGACTTTCACTAGTGCTATAAATAGTCCCTCCATCTGTTGACAACACCCACTTATGTCACATCTGATGACTAAATCAAGGGCCACCTCTGGCAACTAGAAGATATCGGGAAAGACAAATTACAATCAGCCCTAATAAGAAGACATGTGTTGCAGACAAGTAATGCCATCTATCAATGGCCATTGTAACTTGGCAGATTATGAGGTCGTATCGATGTTTGATGTGTCAGGCAATAGAAAGGGAGAACTAATGCCTTGAGCTAACGTTATGTCAGTCGTGGGAAGTAACTAAACACTGGTGTCTGAAGATATTAGTTATGTGAACGTGACTCAAGGTAAAAATAAAGTTATATTTTATGTATAATAAATTGATACTTAAACACTAAAATAAAGATAATGGAAAAGTTTTAATAAAAAACTTAAATTATTATAACTTAAGCATGTGAAAGTAAATAAAGCATTTAATCCAGAATTTATTTAAAGGTAACTATAAGATGAAATAAAGGTATGGGAAATAAGTTGAATGTGACAGGTTGAATGGAATGATAAGAAATAGGAGGGAGATATAAATATATTTCCTAACAAAAAGATTGCACAAAAAATTGCAAATTTTGATAAGTTTTCAAGAGAAAAATAATGTAAATTTCTTCAAAAGAGCACAGAACAATTAGAGAATTAAAAAAATTAGTCTCAAAAAGATATTGTGAATTTTGCATATCAGTCACACAAAATTTTTGCAAATTTCACCAATCAGTTATGTAAACTTTTACAAATTTTGACAATGACTGCATAAAAGAAATCAATTTTGTGAATTGGTTGCATAAGATGATATAAATTACCGAAAGGTGAATTGCTAGAAGAAAATAAATGGTATTCAGAATGCAAATGCATATAGAGCAAATGTGCTGCTATAGCTTGCCTATAAACTTGTCAAATTGTAAAAGTTGAGATATGTAATATTGGAATTTGTGAAAGAATATGTTAAAGCAATAACCAAGCAAATTTAAAAACAAATAAGTTTTATTAAACATAATAAACAAACAAAACGAAAATAAAATAATTTAAGTATGATGTGTAAAACATGACGTAAGTTTTCTTAACATTAGTGCTTACAATAAGTGAACTACAGCACCAAAAAGTAAAATCTATTTCAAAGTAAAAATTGAACAAAGATATATTTTTATTTTAACTAAAAAATATTTAATTAACAATCAAAAGAAAAATTCTATATAAAAATATTTTATCTTTAAATTTGATAAAATTATAATTACTTAAATATATTTAATCCAATTCCTGTTAAAGTATCATATTGACAAAATGTATTTCAAATATACTGATATTACTATAGAAGCAAATAAGAGTATATTTTATTCATTTAAATTTCTCTCTCCTCATAAGATTTATGACTACAGTCGACCTCAACTTTCATTACAGTTAAAGTTAATGGATTCTCCAAAAAACCTTACACTGCCACAAAATGTTTTCCAAAACACTCCACACTGCCACTAGAAGTATACTCTAAGACATCTCATACTGCCACTAGAAACATTATTTCGCCTGTGGGAGAAAGAAGCAAATGAATTAGTAAACTGTAGCAAGTCTTATACAGAACCCCCAAATGGATTCTAATTGCAGGACTCAAAGAAACTGTAGGAATCTCATATTACTAGTACATAACAATTCCAAATATCTTGCATGGTTATCCAAAGCATAGGTCTCGGACAACTTTTGCTATTACTGATCATGTAATATCAAAATGGAAAAACATTCCATATTCCTTGGAAACCAAATCACAATCCTACAGTTTGCAACTTATTTAAAAGTGAAATTGAAGAAATTAATTTAAACAGGAAATCAACAGATTAAAATCTAGAGTTAAAAAGGTATCTAATAGGAGAGATTAAAATCCATAAATAAAGATGATTCATTTAAAATAAAAAATAACAATGAAAATTAAGAACATACCTGAATCATATTGTTGGTGGCTAACATCTCCTTCAAAGTCATGGATCAGAATATCTCAGTCTCATGTTCCTTCAGGTATATATTTCAAATCACCAAGAACTTGTAGACAATAACTTCATACATTCATTTTTTTTTTCAATGGGAAAAGTCTTCAGTAACACCAGCATCTTGGTAGCATATTTATTCTCACAATAATTCAAAAGTTAAAAATAAATTAATTACTTTATTAAAATTTTCAACTGTAAAGAAACTGTTAAAATACTCATCCATTACTCTCTCCACTTCATGATGACTAGATGTGTCGATAACACATTTCAAATGGACCTATTGCTGCCAAATTATGGTGTACATTGTATCTTACACACAAGGTAATGAAATAAGTTCATCCAAAGATATAAATAGCTTGTCTTCACCACTGACAATGGCCACTCATGTAACACTGCCTACCGAGTTAAATGCCACTTCCATTATTTAGATGATCCTGGGAAAATTGGAATAATAGCATTCGTTCACAGGAGAAAGACATGTGGCCACAGAAATTTTACGCCACCTATCAATAGCTGCAGTAACTTATCAGAAAAACATTACTGTTGTATCAATGTACGTTGAATAGGCCGGTCAAGGGAAAAAGCGGAATTTAAATGCCATAAGAGG